>JAOTAX010000196.1:10551922-10569613 GCA_025629825.1 Erythroxylum guanchezii | reverse complement strand
TATTGGATTTTGATATTGCTGATGTAATGTGGCTTGGAAATGCCATTAAAGCTTTGTAAAACTCTTATTTATGATGTAAATGAAATATGAATTGTGTATGGATGATGTTGAGTTAAAATTAGATATGCTTGAAGTTATCAACTCGAGATGATGAATCTTGAGTATGAACTATTGTTATATATATAAGTGAGGCATTATGGAAAAGGAAAATAAGAATTATGAATGATGAAATGTGGTTGAATATGAAGAGCAAATCAATTAAGGTTAAGGGTTTGATGAATTCCAAATGGTAGTTGAATTGTTATGAATGATGTTGCATTAGTTAAGGAAGTGAATTTGGGACAAATGTCAAGTTTTTCATAAGAGTAAATTTTGTGAACTGATTCAAGGGAAAATCTGGAAGAATCTAGGTAGAGCTAGTCAAAGTTGTCTTCATAGAAGTTGTAGCTTATCCTTTTAGCTTTCTAACGCTATAAGGTTTGCAATTTTTGGATGCCGGAGTGAAAAGATATGATAGTTACAAAATGTGATGCTGAATGGAATGTGTGTATAGGACAGCTATGGTAAATGATGGGAAATTATGGTTTTAATGAACCAAATGAGTTGAGAATTGAGAGTTTTATGAGATAATTTTGGTGTTTGAATTGATATGAAGTGATTTTGCACTAGAAGAGTTGAATTTGGGAAGATTATGAGTGAATATGATGTTAGATTGGATGTAGGAAGCATTGGAGAGGGTTTGGAGGGGTTTGGGGAACCCCTATGTCCGTTAGACGGACTTTAGGTCCGTTAAACAGACCTTCTTGGGTCAAAAATGACCCCTAGCATCGCCCATGTCCGTTAAACGGACTTTATGTCTATTAAACGGACCTTATCGGGTGAAAAAGGACCCCCAGCCTGGCCAATGTCCGTTAAACGGACCTTCTCAGGTGAAGAATAGCTCTTAAGTCAGTCTATGTCTGTTAAATGGACATTTACGGGATAACTATAGTAAATTACGATTTTTGACCATTTTAGAGGTAGAATCTCACTTTATTGTCTTCATGAAAGTTGTAGATCTCGATGTCCTCTTTCCAACCGTCTAATAATGAAATCAATCCAACATTTGTGGTGAAAGTTATGGCAATCGCGCTAAGGTAGGTTCAAATTGATTGAGGGTATAAACATGTTGGATTCTTTTGGTCATAACTTCCTCATCTGACCTCCAAATGAAGTGATTCTTGAAGCAATATATTCATAAGACATGCTCCATGAAAATTGGTATCTTTTAGAGTTGATTTGAAAATTTTTGATGGAAAGAAAATGAGGGATCGGTTGTAAGAACATAATTGGGGTATGAACACCCTTTAGCTTTTTAAGTAGATCTTGATCTATAGAGCTCCTATAAAGATGGTTCTTGTTTCAAAATAAACTAGAGACTTAGAGCTACAATTTCTTTGAAGAAGTCGAATTGAAATTCTAATTTGAAGGTTTCCAAAGTCTTTTCACAAATAGGAGAAATGAGTTTGAGTATGGTGATTAATTTGTATGGGCACGCCATTGAACAAATTGTGAGGAAATTTTTGGGATGTTATGAGAATGAAGATGAATTGTTGATGGCTAATGAGGGTTCAATGAAATAACCCTACAAAGGAACCCACTCATGCAACTATGAGTCCGGATGGTTAAAATCATGTTGGAAATCCAGAAATAAAGAGTAATGATGAAGCTCACGCTTTATGTTATGACTCCGGATGTTTGGGCTCTGAAAACGGGGTCCAACATATTTGGTATTATGATTTCACAAGCGTTGGACTTTGGAAACAAGCGGGGTCCAACAGATGTATGAGTCCGCAAGAGTTGGGTTCCAGAAACAGGATCCAACAACATGAATAGAGCAGGGAGGGAAAACTATTTAATATTATGTGGGACGTTTCATAGAAATTTTAGGGATCAAATTGTCACACAATCTGTCAATCATATTAACTACAATTTCAAATTATTCCATGCAACTAAAGAAATTGTTAATCCCTAAGTTAAGAGTTTATATATGATAGTCATGTTAATTTTACACCTTGAGTTCTCTTACCCATAATGGTCATGTTAACATACACCCATATCTAGCCTATGAAATTCATATCATCATATATGTTGCAAGTTTTGTATGGCCTTTGTGGAAACTTTTTCCGCATCTTGTTGTTTTCTCCACCATCTCTATGGTTGAACCAAAACATCTAATAAAATTACATTTTAGAATCCCCATCCCAAATATAATAGGTATGCAAGCCTCAATTGAATGAATTACGCCAAAAGCAAGTTAACATACTCGCTTAATTAATTAATCAAATTAACTAACTTTAAGGGGCATCAAAGGCCACACTACATTCATTCATAAGGAAGCAATAAAACATACAAGACATTGACATCTTGGCCATATAAAACTCGCTTTCATCCCTACAAAAACAAGTTAGTGCCAAAGTCAAAGCAACATTTGCATTTTCCCGTATGAACAATTCATACACCATTAATAAATAAATCAATTGCAATTTGGTAGCCCCAAAAAATCCATGACAAAATATATATTCCATTGGATGTGAAATAATTTTCTATTATTCAAACATAGCAATTTCTCAAAAAATTTCCATGTAATAAAAATTAGAAGCACACTTTGTCAATTAAGGCCATTAATAAATCCGAAAATAAACTATATATTGGAAAAGCTTATAAAAATTAATCTATCACATAGACTTAACCTTTATAACCTAAATAAAAATCCTATTAATTTGGTTTAGAAATATCCCAAATACTTGGATGGAAAACGTGCACGCAAACGAAAATCGAGGTTGGAAAATTTCCAACATTTTTTAATCTTTGACATTCCTTGGTACCAATTAATCAAAAATTTAAATTAATTGTTCCTAGGCCTTAAACATAATCAAATTAGTGTTCAAAACCTAGAATAGCACAAAATCAGTTATAGGAAAATACATTTAAATTCAGATTTATTAATACACAAAATAACTAGGCTATAGGACAAGCAATCAATCAACTAACTTATTCTGTAATAACCTTGTACTAATTTAGCCATGAATTGGTCACAAAACAAAGCCTAAGCTCTAATACTACTATAGGTTATAGGATGACCTCAAGTTGGTCAAAACAAAAATTTTAAAACAACAAGAAGCCAACAATTTAGTCTTATGACCAATTTAAAAACCAAAATAACACAAAACAAAACATAGAAACCATTATACCTAAGATTCAGTTTCTAAACCAAATAGAAGGGAACTTGAGGTGTAGGGTTGAAGCAAACACCACCTTAGCCTCCTCTACACCTCCTTGCTCTTGGCCTTGAGATTGGGTTGCTCAGTTTACACCTCCTTGCACTAAATTAGATACACTCCAAGGTTTTCACAAAAGATTGATTAGGAACCTGATATTTCCCAATGCTAAAGGGTACTTTAATGGCCTAACTTCGATCCTATAAAATCTCCAAATTAAAATATTTAATGGGAGATTGATTGCTCAACACATAAGCTAAACGGCAAAGCTAATTTCGGCCTTGATAAAGGGATGGGCAAAAATTGGCAACTAGGAAGAAGATAAGGGGAAAAAAACAGCAGTTGGGAAGAAGAAAAATAAAAATGACAGCTGGGAAGAAGATAATAAATTTTGCCAAAAATCGTCTCATATTTAGAGACAAAATTAGGGTGGAAATGCCTCTTGAATTGTCTCAATTGCCTTTGTGGAAATAAAGTTATGAAACAAATATGTAAGGATAAATTAGTCACGAGGCTTTGACCTTATCCTAGTTGGTCATTTCACAGGACAGCTCGAGGTGAGTAACTTCCTCACCAAGGTTGGCCATGCAAATGGTCCATTTAATTACCACTTTTCCATTTAATCTTATGCGTCAAAATAATTAAACACGTGACCCAATTGCCACGTAACTATACGATATAATTATATGCATTATTTTGTTGAGCAATAAATTTATATGACATGTCAAGATATCAAATAAATTTATCTAAGATTAAATTTGTTATCTAAAAACATTTATTCTAATACCATATGACGACCAAAATAATTGTAGCACTTATAATTAATTTCATCGTCATATTCATATCTCTATATGATGTACTAAAAATTTCCTTTTTCTAATCAAACCATTTCTGGTGTGACCCATTGGGATCTATATCATGTTGACAATAGAATTAAAACCCCTTTTAATTATATAAATCATAAGTGGTATCTAGAAAAATAAATTATAATTACTCAAATGATATAGAAGATAAGTGTTGGATCCTGTTTATTTCCGGAACCCAACTCTTGCTCTGATACCACTCATGTTGGATCCCGCTTGTTTCCGAAGTCCAACTCTTGCGAAAACATGAACGTGTGCATATTTCCTTGAAAGGTTATTGCATTGAACCCTCATTAGCTATCATCGGTTCATCTTCATTCTCGTAACATCCCAAAAATTTCCTCACAATTTGTTCAATGGCGTGCCCACACAAATCAGTCACCATGCTCAAACTCATTTTTCCTAATTTGTGAACAGAATTTGGAAATCTTTAAACCAAAATTTCATTTTTACTTCTTCAAAGAAATTGTAGCTCTAAGTCTCTAGTTTGTTTTGAAGCAAGAACCATCTTAATCAGAGCTCTATAGATGAAGATATGCTTAAAAAGCTAAAGGGTGTTCATACCCCAATCATGTTCTCCCAACCGACCCCTCACTTTCTCTCCATCAACCTTTTTCAAATCAACTCCAAAAGATACCAATTTTCATGTAGAGATAGAAACATGTCTTATGAATCTATGGCTTCAAGAATCACCTCATTTGGAGGTCGGATGAGGAAGTTATGACCAAAAGAATCCAATATGTTTAAGTCCTCATTCATATCGTACCTGTCTTGGCGCAATTGCCATAACTTTCACCAAAAATGTCGGATTGATTTCGTTCTTAGACTATTTGAAATAGAACTTAGAGATCTACAACTTTGGTGAAGATCACAAAGTGAGATTCTACCTCTAAAAGGATCAAAAATAATGATTTACTGAAGTTGTCCCGTGGATGTTCGTTTAACAGACATCCATGTCCGTTTAACGAACATTATCGAGCCTAGGGGCTCTTTTTCACCCGAGTTTATCCATTAAACGGACATGGGCGATGCTAGGGGTCATTTTTGACCCGATAAGGTTCGTTTAACGAACCTAAAATTCGTCTAACAGACATAGGGGTTCCCCAAACCCCTCCAAAACCTCTCCAATGCTTCCTACATGCAATCTAACATTATATTCACTCATAATCTTCTCAAATTCAACTCTTCTAGTGCCAAATCACTTCATATCAATTCAAACACCAAATTTATCTCATAAAACTCTCAATCCTCAACCCATTTGGTTCACCAAGACCACACATTCTCATCAATATACCATATTTGTCCGATGCATACATTCCATGCAGCATCACATCTTGTAACAATCATATCTTTTCACTCCAGAATCCAAAGATTACAAACTTCATATCGTTGGAAAGCTAGAAAGATCATCTACAACTTTCAAGAAGACAACTTTGGCTAATTCTACCTAAATCAATACAGTTTTTCCTTTAAGTTCATAACACAATTTTCCCTTATGAAAAAACTTGAAATTTGTCCCAAATTCACTTCCTTAACTAATGCAACATCATCCTTATCCATTCATAATTCCTATTTTCTTTTCCATAACATCTCACTTATGTATATATATATATATCACAAAAATTCATGTTCAAAATCATCAACTCAAGTTGATAACTTCAAGTGTACTTAATTCCAACTTGACCTCATCATTAATTCATATTTTAACTCCAACCTTGATCCATACCCAATTCACATTCCAATTTGACAATCATCCATACATAAATTCATATTTCATTAACATCATAAGATAAGTGTTTACAAGCTTTATTGGCATCTCATGCCACAATACATCATTTCGCAAAATCCCCAAATTACACAAGATACTTGAATGATAATTGCTCAAAATGCAATTACAGCTTTGTTTTACATAAATTACTCCAAAACAAAACAAAACATGCAAATTTGGATTTATGCCTTGATTCACTTTCACTCGATCTCTTGCTTATCACTTGAAGATGGGAAGGAAATGGGGGTGAGCTTAAAAAGCTCGTGGGTAACAACTTATAACGAAAAAATAAGTAAAACCATTCAAAAGTTCGTTGTCATAGAAAATTATTGTTGAAATCCACAAAACACTTGTTTCTTAAATTCTCATTATGTAGTCAAATTTTACAAACCACACAACATGAACGCATCAAACTTGTTCACATATCATAAGCATATAAACACATCAGAATGGTTTTGGTAGATCCATAAACATGACGAACTACACAATTCCACATAATGGTCTTGTGTAGTCGTAAGCTTGAGGGAGTCTATGAAGGAGCTTCGTGCCATTAGCGGGCAGGCGGGAAAAGCCTTAACTTGGTCAACGTGCACGTGACAATTCTTAAATGGACTACCAAAACCCACATAACATGTATTTCAAAACTTGTTGCCCAAATGGCACTTTTCGAAAACTTGATTTCATATACTTGATATATTTCGAAAACCATTTCCAAAAACATGATTTCATATAAAAAATGCGATCTTTTCAAAAGAAATCAACATCATCACACAATTCACATATCAAACATGTAGTAATTTCTCAATTCATTCAAGACACAATTAATGCAACACTTATGATGCAATTTAAATCATTCAATTTCCTTGATTTAAAGAAAATAAAAGTGGCTTACTTACTCTATTATAAACATGTACTCACTTTGATTTCCTTGCTTGAAACTTTGCTCAAAAATGTCTCTCCCCTTTCTCCCCTTGCCTCTCTTGATTTCATTCATCAATGGCAAAAATTTCCAAATCAATAGGCATTCCAATTGAGAAACCCATAAGACATAATCACTAAAATTGATCCTAGAATTCTTAAACCCATACATTACCCATACATTTCTTAAGCTATATGAACCAAAACTCTTTCAAAAATCCAAAAGATTTAACACAAACTTACGTTGAATCTTCACCAAATGAAGAGTTTCTTAGCTTGAATGAGAGCTCTAATCCTTCTCTTCCTTTTTCCGTTCTTGAACAACTTCAAAATCACTCTTGAAGGCTTAGAAAAATCAAAACCTAGCTTGCTCTTCTTTCTTTTCTCCTTTTCTTTTCTCTCCAATGACTCTCTCTTCTCTCCTCTCTTATTCATGTTTTTGGCTCCTTTCTAAATTTAAGCCACTCTTTTCTTCTTCCTTTTATACCATTAATGATTGAACAATGTCCCTTTTGCCCTTACTTATATGCCTTGTAACTTAAATGCTTAAGTGACTTGCCAATTTTGCCCCTCATGCAATCTTACCACCTTAACATTATAATTCAATTAACCTATGTCATATAATCTTACTCACATTAACATTAACTCCCATTAACATGCTAATTAATTCCACAAAAGTACTCTATTAAGACCTCAAAATTCATTTAAGTCATTGCCTAACTCCTTCCAAAAATCAAGACCTTTTTATGATCATGTAATTGAAGGAATTTGCTAGCACTTCCTCCTAGAAAAATGTTCCTCATTGTCTTAATTTTCTAATGACATCAAAATCATTCAATTTGGTTTAGAAATCTAAAAGTTATACACCAAATATTTCAAACTATTCATATACTGAAATAATATTATGTGCTCAACTTCCATCCCGAAATTGAAATTCTTAGAGACTGAATCAAAACTCGATTTCATCAGAAAATTTTTAATCATATTTCTCTAGTTTAATCCAAATCAAGAATCATCTCATTTGGATAACTAAAGCAAAAGTTATGGCTAAAACACCGAAGCATACACAATGAACATGTTTCAATTACATTTTCCAACTTTTAACTTCCAACATTTTACATATAACCCATCTTGCACCTAAACCATCTTTTCTACTTTATTTCAAATTCAAGAATTCTCCTTTTCTTTACACATGAATAATCGCCAACAATTTCTCATTTAATAGTTTTAGCTCCCAAGAAAAGTTCGAGGTCCAACAATAAGTATCATACACAAATCACAATCCCGCATCAATAATTGCTTGTGTCAATTCTCTTATCATATAATATCCTAAATAAATACAAGATTGGAATATGTCATTCTTGCCTTATTCTTTCTTGATCTCCAAAATAAATTATAAATATGATTAACTCCTTAATCATATTTCATGCATACAATATTACTTTATCAGGGGGCCCATAGACATTATTGCTTATATCATATACGAGGGACAACAGTCCTCCATACAAGTCACGTATATTGTGGCATTATCTGTATAGCTACCTGTTACAGTTAGCGTTGGACAATACTAACAAATACACATTTCTCATGTAAGAAAATGAAAATCTCATACCATAGAATTCAAGACACGTATGAAACATTAATGATATAAACACAATCCTAATAATGTTTCATTTAAGGTCCGTTGAATACTATAATCTCCATTATGTATCTATGTGATTAAACCAATAACTCCTTATTGAATGGTTTGCAAAACATCACCATCATTTAATCCATACACTGATCTTTTAGTGGTCAATTAATATTCCATATTAATTATCAAGATTAGTGACATTTCAAAGTACTCATTATTTTCCATTACAAAGTTCTACAATCCGAGTCCTCAACTCGAATAATCCATAAATAATGAAAACTTATGGAACAAAATGATATAAACCATTGAATTCATAAACATAACTATTAGAATACAACTATCCAATGGTTGGCTTCTAGATCATAACACTAACAATACTATATCATACCAAATCCAAATTTGTTACCGCTACATATTTATAACATTGATTCATAAATCAATATTGGCATCTAAAAATGCATCATAATCACCAAAATATTAAGAATGTCAAACTAATTTTGACTAACATTTCCATGAATGATTTTTTTGTATAATTTAATTCTTTCATCACACAATGTTTTGATTAGACATAAGTATGAAATTATTGTCTACTATATTTGAGTCTGATCATACTAATTCTCTATTATTTGTAATTGATTCTACTAATGACATTTGAAAATTATTGCAAAATTTCATTCCACCTTGACCAATGATTTCTCATATCAATACTAAATGAGAACAATGAAACTTTCTCCCTAACTACTTTAGAGTGATGAATAATATATTAATCCCTCAACTACGTCAATACAATTTATTTTATATTCCATAACTATATATGGAGTCTTAATTAGGATAGGTAATAAGAAGTATCAAAATATAATAGTCATTATATAAGATACTTTAGAAATTTCAAGTCAAATGATTGCTTATACAATCATTACAATGAGAATTTTTATAGACATACAAGTAATACTCCAGATGAAATTTTATATCAGGTCAGTTCAGTGAACTTGTTCTTTAACAAACACCCACACATTTATTTAAGTATCTTTATATCCTAGTATATAAAACCGACTACTTTCTTTACAAGGAAGTAACATAACATATGTTAATCCTTTTACACTTCATTAATGTCCAGTCTCAATAGAATAATATCTAGGAACAATTTATTGATGATACATAAATACAATAAGAATCTCATAATTACGATCTCGTAATAATTTCATTTGCAACATATTTTTATCTTTAAAACTTTATCTTTTTCATCAAATAGTTAAATAGATGTTCATAAAATAAAGTATATTTTCAAATAATTATTTTTAAAAAACTACAATCAATTGATTTTTGTAGGGCATAAAACAACAGTGATAACCAAGGTGCCCTATATATTATTTCTAATTATATGTTTCATAAACAAACTGAACATATTGAAATTTAGTGTCATCTAGTTTTTAAAAAAGTATAATAAAATTTGATGTTTATAAAATATGTAAAAATTAGAGAGAAATTGGAGATATTTTTATAAAAGCCCTAAATAAAATTCAGATAAATTGTATTCGTAATAAATAGTGTATAATTAATATAAATGCTTTAATTTAAAAGGGAGAGTTATAGATTATACAATTGTTATAGGATCTTAATATGTTAATTACAAGAATCCTATTTAGTAGTTAATTAATTAGTAGTTGAGCAATTAGTGTATGTATGTAGTTTAATCTCTATATAAAGACGTCAATTAAAACATCTTTTTGCTCTTCATTTCAGAATGCATTGCAAAAATCGCGTATCTATGGACGTTTATATCCTATTTCTTTATGTGTTTGTCAAAAAATAAAAAGCAAGAAGAAAATGTCCATTCTTTATATGTGTTTATGCTCAATGATGATACATTGTATACAATGTAAGTTACTTGATTAGTGACTATAAAACGATGATGAAGTGTGCATAGATGTTAAGTAGGAATAAGGGTACATTTTAGCTTATTTAGTAGTGATATTCAATATGAATCCTTTCTTATATAATAATATGTTGTAAAGACATCAGGCTCTTGTTCGAAAATTATGGTGGGATCTGATCCCGCAACAAAATAATAACAAAACTTTTTTGTTGAATTTCTCGAAAGTCAAGATGACAAAAATCTATATGATTAATGTACAAAACATAATAAAGCATAAATCGTAATTCGTACCTTATTTTGAAACATAATCTTTTTGTTTTTTTTTCTTAAACTGTTTCAAAATTGGGTTTCTCAACCACCATAATCACAAGTGTCTGACTTCTAATAGTATCTACAAAATGTGTTGAGAGAATTTTACAACTGTTGTAAAGAAGATTAGGCAAGAAGTGCTAGTTTCTTTGGAGCCTAAACTTATTTATAATAGGTTATGTATATTTTAGTAATTTAATTGAAATAAAATTCTAATTTCAATTAAATTTAATTAAAATACAATTAATTTTAATTAAATACAAATTATGCCTAAATAAAATCCAATACCTCATGATGATCCTGATTTATCAAATATCTCATATTTAATCATAAAATTTATCAAACTTTACAATCTAAGTAGGACTTAATTAAAACACATTTTTTCTTTAACCCATTCTTTATGAGTGATTCATTAGTTTTCTTTAATTTTAAACTCCTTAAATTTATCTTTAATTTTCTAATTACATAATTTATATATGTAGATCAAGAGTGAGTCTAGCAACGTATCATGACTACACAAATATTTAGGGATGTCAGAGTAATTTTGACTAACATTTTTGTTCATGATCTTTTAATATAATAAATCCTTCCATTATAAAATATTTCAATTAGACATAGAGCATAGAATTAATATTTACTCTATTTGAATCCAATCATATTAGTTCTTTACCATTAGTAAGTTAGTAATGTTGCTTTAATGAGAGGATATGTTCCTTTCATAAGAGGATACGTTTCTAATTTCTCAGTTTTCATTATGTTATCCTCATTAAGACCACCATAACCATCATTATCTGAATTAGTTACTTCATTTGTATTTGAGAAAATAGTATATATATGTAGTTTAATCTCTATATAAAGACTTCAACTGAAACATCTTTCTACTCTTTAGACTCGTTTGGTAAACAACTTATCAGTTTTTTTTTTCAGCTGGTTAACCCATTTTTAGAGGTTTGATTATATTAAAAAGTTATTTTGTTGTTTGATTATGAGTTGGTTGGGTTGGCTGATTCAACCCAACCAGTTGTTTTGTGAAAAGCTCTAAAAGAAAAGCTTTTGGACCAAACAACTAAATTATTATATTTGGCAATTAGCTGATTGCATTAGCTGTTAGTTGATTCTATCAGCTGATTCTATCAGCTAATTTGACTAGCTGATTGCACTAGCTGTTTGTTATTTAATGTTTGGTAAAATTAGCTGTTTAATATTAGCTGTTCATGTGTAAAATGACTTATGAGGACATGACTTTAAAAAAATTATAAGGGTATGAATATTATATATCTTAGTATTTCGTTGATTATTCTTATAGAAATTTAGATTTTAGATATTTAATTCTATAAAAATTAAGTTTATGATTCTAATAAAAACATTTAAATAATAATAATAATAATAATAATAATAATAATATCAACAACAACAACAATAACAATAACAATAACAATAATAATAATAATAATAATAATAATAAATGACTTTAAAAATCATCGCTTATACATGTTGCCGTTATTGTTCAATCAATAATATAATAAAGATAAATACAAATATCCACTTCCATCCCTTTATCCTCTTAAGCATGTAAGAACAAATTCCCAGAAATTTCTAGAACAGAACAAAGTGGTCTCAAGACTTCTTAGGACTTGGAAGTAAACTTGGTTTTGATATTGTCGATCTCTTTAGTGCCAACTTGGAAGGCCTTAGTGAGTTCAAGCGAATAGTGTCATAGCCATGGAAAACACAAAGATCTCGCCTGGTTTGGTGTGCTTGGAGATCAACTTGTTTGCAGTGGTGATGAACCCAACATCCAATTCACCTTCCAGAACGAAGATCATTTCTGTGGCTCGTGGATGTGTATGTTGTGGGTTAAGACCCTCGGGTGCGTAGCGAGGACTAGAAAAGGACACACCTAGCATGTTCAACCCTGGAATTTAATCTCCGTTTGCTGCTGTTACTAGTGAACCAACGGTGTTTCACTAGACCATCGAAGAAGAAATCTGCTTCAGTGACATTCGTATCAGGCTTACATGCAGGGCATTTCAAGAAACGGGAATCAGCTGTTGCATAAACGCTACATACAAGCAGCTGATATAAAATTAGCTGGTTGAGTCCCCAACCAACTAACAAATAAACAAAATTAATAGCTTTTTGTTAAAGTCAATAAGCTAATTTTGATCAATCAGCTAATTTTTAACTGATCGGCCAACAACCAAACATGTCCAATGACTATTTTGACCTCAATTCACAAGTGTTGCTCCATTTACTTCAGAAAGTGACAATAGGGATGGATTATTATAGTTTATAACACTCATTTATGTTGTTTTAAACTTATAAGTAACACTTGTAAATAATGATAGCAATATTATAGTATTAATAATATATTCAAAATTATTTATCTTTTATCATAAAAATAATATTTTTAAAAACCTTAAAATACACAATAAAAGAGATAAAATAATCTACATAACAATTTTATTTTCTCTTCACCTATCACTATAAGTTTTTTCCAACTTTGCTCGCTATAAGTTTTAACTTCTAAAGCTTCTCATAGAATTCCTAATAATTAAAAATAGATAGGTAATAGAATACCAAAACCAAACATATCATTAGAGTTATAAATTTAATTTTGTAGAATTAAATATCTAAAATCTAAATTCTTATAAGAATATTCATCGAAATATTAAAATATATAATATTCATATCCTTAGTTTTTTTTTAAAAAGTCATATCCTCATAAGTCATTTTATACATAAATAGCTAATACTAAACAACTAATTTTACCAAACATCTGTAACAAATAGCTAATACAATTCACTGGTCAAATCGGCTAATAAAATCAACTAACAGCTAAATGCAATCAGTTGATTACCAAACAGGACCTTCATTTCAGAATGCATTATGAATATCATATATCTAGTGATGTTTATATCCTATGTCTTTATGTGTTCATCAAAAAATAAAAAGAAAGAATAAATATATGTACTTTTTCTCATTTATGTTCAATGATGATTCATGCATACAAGGTAAGTTATTAGTGACCGGAGAACAATGACGAAGTATGTATAGATTTTAGGTAGGAAAAGAGATACATTTTATCTTATTTAGTAGTGATATTCAATATGAATCCTTTCTTATATAGTAATATGTTGTAAAGACACCATAGTCCTATTACAAAATTATGGCAGGATCCAATCTCATGTGTAGTAAAATAATAACAAAACTTTTTTATGTAGATTCTCAAAAGTTAAGATCATTTAAAATTG
This sequence comes from Erythroxylum guanchezii, assembly GCA_025629825.1. Taxonomy (NCBI): domain Eukaryota; kingdom Viridiplantae; phylum Streptophyta; class Magnoliopsida; order Malpighiales; family Erythroxylaceae; genus Erythroxylum; species Erythroxylum guanchezii. The sequence goes on along the minus strand of JAOTAX010000196.1, from coordinate 10,555,732 downwards.
TATAAGATGATTAATGCACAAAGCATAATAAAGCATAAGTTATAATTCGTACCTTATTCCAAAACTTAATCATTTTCTTGTCTTTTTCCTTAAACTATTTTAAAATTGTTTCTCTATCCATCTTAGTCACATAAATATTTGACTTCAAACAGTGTCCACAAAATGTGATGAGAGAACTCTACAACCATTGTAGAGAGGGTTAGACAAGAAGTACAAGCTTCTTTAGAGCTTAAACTAATTTATAATAAGTTCTATATATTTTAGCAATTTAATTGAAATAAAATTCTATTTTAATTAAAATTACATTTTATTCTAATTAAATAAAAATTATGGCCCAAATAAATTTCATTATCTCATATAGTTCTTTATATATTAAATATATCATATTTAATTATAAAATTTCTCAAACTTTACAATCAAGTCTGACTTAATAAAAACATATTTTTTCTCTTTAACTCATTCTTTATGTGTGACCCATTAAGTTCCTAAATATATTGGTAATGGATATAAATTATAACCTTAAATCATATTTTGGATTCAATAAATTAAACTTTTTTAATTTGTCTTTAATTTTCTAATTACATAATTTATATCCATAGATCAAGATTGATGTCTAGCAACACATCACCACACAAATATTTAGAAATGTCAAAGTGGTTTTGACTAACTTTTTTGTTCATGTTTTTTTTCGTATAACTAAATCCTTCCACAGTACAATGTTTTAATTAAATATAGACCATAGAATTAACATCTACTCTAATTGAGTCCAATCATATTAGTTATTTACCATTAATAATTGATTCAATTAATGATATTTGGAAACTATTTTTAAAGTATCATTTTACCTTGGCGAAGGAGTTCTTGAATCAATACCAATTGAGAATTTTAACCCCATTAGGATGATGAATCCTATATTGATCACTCAACTATCTCTATGTAGTTCATGTTATAATCAATGATTACATGTTGAGATACCCTTGACTAAGATATGTCATAAGTGGTATTAAAACATATTAATCCACATATAAGATACTTTAGAGATTCAAATCAAAAGATTGCTTATAAAATAACCACACAATGAGAATTTGTATAGACATATAAGTAATAATCCAAGTGGAATTCTCATTTAGGGTTAGTTCAACGAATTCTCTAATAAGCACCTACACATTTATTTAACTATTTTCATATTATAGTTAGTAAAGAAAAAAAACATAAAATGTTCGAGTCTTTTTACATTTTATTAATGTTCAGGCTTAATAGAACAATAATTAGGAATAATTTAAGTATAATAAATAAATGCAATATAAATCTCATAATTATAATCTTATCGTAATTTCATTTACAATATTTATTTATCTCATAAACTTTATAATATATATTTGATTATATATAAAATAAAATAAAAAACCTTCAACAAATTAATCACTAAACTATAACTAATGGATTGGCTATAAGGCATGAACTTAAATAGTGTATATTATACCTGGTAACATAGTAATGCTCCTTTCATGAGAGGACCTGTGTCTAATTTCTCACTTTTCATTGTGTTACCTAATTTTAGGTAAAATAACTGACATATTTTAATTGTTATAGGCCCTGTTTGGCAATCAATTGATTGCATCAGCTATTAGTTGATAGCTTATTTGACCAGCGGATTGCATTAGTTGGTTATTATTTGATGTTTGGTAAAATTAGCTGTTTAGTATCAGCTGTTTATACGTAAAATGACTTATGAGAACATGATTTTAAAAATATTATAAGGGTAAGAATATTATATATCTTAGTATTTCGTTGAATATTTTTATAAGAATTTAGATTTTAGATATTTAATTTTACAAAAAATAAGTTTATAACTCTAATAAAAAACATAGAATATATAATAATAATAACAACAACAACAATAACAATAACAATAACAAAATAAGAGAACATTTATCGTCATCTTTCTTTCACACAATCCCCATGTAAAAACCTTTTCCCACTCTCTATCTATGGCTTTTATTAATCTTCCACTTCCTTTTTTTAGCTTCCTTCAACTTCCTTTTCTGTCATTTTTCATCATTATAATCCATCTTCTTCTTCACAATCTATGTTATGGACTACCATCATCATCTTTTTCTCCAATTCTAACCTTTTACACAAATGGAGACCAAAACATGGCTTTAATTACGTAGAGATACTTAAAATACGTACTAACTTACAAAATTCTTGAAGCTCTCTCTATAACATAAATATTGTTCTTATTAAAGCTTTATTTTTGTTTTATGGCCTGAATCCTCAAAGGGACTAGGGCTAGTTCCGTCAATCTGAGCAGTACCATGGAAGCGTAGGCTCATGCTCATCGGAAAAGAAATTACAGGCCTCTTCACTGCTAAAGAAATTGTGCTCTTCTAGCTTCACGAACGAGGATAGGGCACATGGTTTTGAGAACCGGAAATAGTTCAGTGAGGAAGAAGAGGAGAACTTGAGCGATGGGGATAAGGGTGGAGACATTATGAGTTCATGCGTCTGCGTGTGGTTTTCGAGAATCCCAGGTGAAGAAATGGCCTGGTTTGGACTGTTGTCTTCATTCAAGATCGCGCTTAAGACAATGCACCAAGAAGCCCAGAGAGAGTGAGACAGTAATGAGGTTGGGCAAAACTTAAGGGCATTATAGGAAAGGTTAATCAGTTGTTACCTAAATGCTGCTTACAAGCAGCTTCTATAAAATTAGCTGGTTGGGTCGAATTAGCCAACCTAACCAGCCAATAACCAAACAGGGCTAATAGTTTCTTGATAAAGTCAATCAGTTAACTTTGGTCAATCGGTTATATCGACAAACAATCAAACAGGGCCATAATCACCACCACTCTATTGCCATCCTCATCGTGACCACCACAACCATCATTATCCCTAATACTTAATTAGTATTTGAGTAATTAGTATATATATATATATATATAGTTTAACCTATTTATAAAGACGTCAATTGAAACATCTTTCTACTCTTCATTTCAGAATGCATTGCAAAGATCACGTATGTATTGATGTTTATATCCTATTTCTTTATGTGTTCATCAAAAAATAAAGAAAGAAGAAAATGTCCATACTTTTTTATGTTTATGCTTAGTGATGATACATGCATATGAGGTAAGTTACCTGATTATTGACTGGAGAACAATGACAAAGTATGCATAGATGTTATGTAAGAATAGGATATCTTTTAGCTTATTTAGTAGTAATATTTAACATGAATCCTTTCTTAAATAGTAATACGTTGGAAAGACATATATGCAAATGGTAATGAAACTTTTTTATTTGATTTCTTCAAATTCAAAATCACTTAAAATTATATAAGATGAATAAATCACAAAACATAATAAAGTATAAATCGTAATTCGTACCTTATTTTAAAACTTAATTCTTTTCTTATCATTTTTCCTTAAACTATTTTAAAATTGACCATCTCAAGTCTCAACCATCATAGTCGTATAAGTATCTGGCTTTTAATGGTATTCGCAAAACATGTTGAGAGAACTTTACGACTATTATAAAGAGGGTTAAGCAAGAAGTGTCAGCTTCCTTAGAGCCTAAGGGCCCGTTTGGTTGAGCTTTTATCAGTAGAGCTTTTATCAGTAAAGCTTTTGTTAGTAGAGCTTTTCTGAGAAAAGTTTTTTTTTTAAGTCAGTTGACTGTTTGGCTATCAATTAAAAAAAATAGCTTTTTTAAAAGAACTTCATTCAGTAGACTGTTGGGCAACATAAAAATAAAAAACACTTTTATTAATTTTAACTATATTTTATTTTATAATAAAATTATTTATGCTAAATA
>JAOTAX010000196.1:10515012-10551822 GCA_025629825.1 Erythroxylum guanchezii | reverse complement strand
ATTATATTAAATATTATTCTATTTTATTTGATTTATATTTAAAAATATTTTATTTCTATAACATAAAAAACAGCTTCCTGAAAAAGCTGAAATTTGGGTTTTATGAAAAGCTCCAAATTTTAGTTTTTGAAAAAGCTGTATTTTAGCTTTTTCAAAAGTTATTTCTACTTAAAAAGTGCTTTTGAAGTTTGCAGCCAAACACCCATTTTTTTTTCCTGAAAATAGCTTTTGTGGTGGAAAAAAAGTACTTTTGAAGTCTCCAAAAGCTGAACCAAACAGACACTAAGTCTATTTATAATAAGTTCTATAAATTTTAGTAATTGAATTGAAATAAAATTTTAATTAAAATTAAAATTAAAATTACAGTTACAATTACAATTAAATATAAATTGTTCTCATTAAATACCTGATAACTTGGTAATGCTCCTTTCATGACATGATCTGTGTCTAATTTCTCAATTTTCGTTGTGTTACCTAATTTTGGTTAAAATAAGTGACATCTTTTAACAGTTATAATACCCACCACTCCATTGCCCATCCTCAATGCGACCACCACGACCATCACTATCCCTTCTCTCGATATCTCTGCGTATATTGGGTGTGGTTCTAATCCACTTTAGATATATATGCTTACCAAATAAGAGATCGATTCTTCTTGCTTTGCGGAAGTGGGATTATTATGGCTTTTGCTGTTATGAAGCTTCTAGGAGAAAAAAAAAAAACAGCCAGACTAGCATCTTTTTCTGACTTGACAATGTTGTCGCTATTTGATCGGCTTTTCTCTCCATGGAGTTTTCCAACGACAGCTGAGCAGATTGAATGGCTGTTTAAAGCTGTCTCTGCACTAAAGTAGCACGTAGCAGATATGACGTTGAAAGAAAATGACAATTTTCTTTGCGAGACTTGAACACTTCTGTTATTCTTAGTTAAGATGTCATAAGCTTCGTTCTGTTCTATAACGACATGAATATCCATCCATAACTGTTACGGGAATCAAGGAAAAAGTAAAACCAAATGCTCTCCTGTTACGATAATTACGTCGTGGGTGGACAATGATTTTACAGATACCCTCTTATTAATGGCAGACAACTGAGAAAGTCATAATTGTGTATCTTTCATATTGATGGAGCAACAAGCCGAGTACAAAAAATTTAGAGGAAAACGTTGCAGACCGCTTCCATCCATGGTCCTTTCTTTCTGGCGAATAGCTTCTATGGTACCCCATGAGTTTACATTTAAAATCCATGTCAGATTCTTATTAATAAATGGATAATTATCTACAGTACAAAATAATATTATTTAATGAATTTCAATTTTAATTTGTTGAGAGATTTTCTATTTGTAGCTATTTCAAATTAGGCTATTAACATCAGTTTTTGTGAGAGAAGACTAAAGCCAACTTAGGACAGCAAGAGAGAAGGTAACCTTAACACTTGTGATTTCATCGAGAAATTCCATATCCTACCTCTAGACGGTTGACTAAATAATTTGTGAAATTGATCGAATATGACACATCCAGTATTCAAATCTTAGGTGATTGTTAACTTTTTAGTAGAATGCATAAGCCGACTAATGAAGCACTCGAGAGGAAGCAGAGCCAGCTATGATTTGGGTAGCATTCATCGATGAGTTTAGCAATGGAGAAGGTGGTGGGAAAAGATTTATACTCAAAGGCTCAGTCAATTTGAAAATCAAAGATGTGCATAAGCACAACTTCAAGGTCTTGAAAAACAAAGTATGAAGCACTGCCAAGTACAATGAGATTAGTCTCACAGTTATAATTTAAGTGTAGTACAGATATGATCGGACTTTTATTTGGTTGTAAACTAGGTTCTTGGCACTTCTAAAGCTAAGCAGAATGCATGATATCCCCAGATGAGCCAGACCATGAACATATATCTGCAATTAATCCATTATAAGGATAATGCCATGGCAGACAAGTTAATGAAGTGGGGAATCCATTGAATTTGAAAAGGGAAATCTTTTGGGAAGATAGGCCTGAACCTACATACTTGGAAGCTCCTATGAATGACATTCAACAATTGGAGATGCATGGATTAGGGAGATCGTATGGTATATATAACAGGAGAGACTTCTAGATGATGTCAACGGAGTCGGGAAGATTAAATGATGAGTGGTAAGGTAGACGTTACTAAGTGAGCAACGATACCAATGTCATGTGACCTCATTTGAAGTGTAATACAGATACATTATACAACGATTAATGTATAATAAATACAGACATATTTATTATGCATTAATCGTGCAATGATGTTTTCACTAAAAGCAAAATGCATTCATAAAGACACATATGTTATACAATAATTATGCAACTAAAACGCTTTTCCTCACGGCAAAATACAATGGTAAATTGTAGGTCTACTCATGCAGCAATCGCCTAAATAAATTACTATTCATAACACGTCTAAACTCAAACAGACATCACAGATTTTACTTAAAGATAAAAAGAAATTGCAATTTGATAGGCAAAAAGGAAATACACAACAAGAAACACAAATGAAGGAAAGGAAAGATGCATTGATACATATTTGGTCTTAACGCTTAATGTGTATAATGAAGAACCAAAAGAAAATAATAATGCAGCTCTAATTGATTCAAGTGAGATATAGACACTATCATATATATAATTATTTGAGGTATAATTGTGCATATTTATTAGCCAACTCCAAATAAGGGTCAATGCAAAGGGGTTACCGGAGGGTCCAGATTACAAGAGGAAGATAGCTCTCAAATCTTTTTATGTTGGAACCTCCACCCAAGTTCTTCTGATATCGGTAAACACACCCAAAACAAACTTAGCCGTAGATTTGGGGGTAAGCAAGTTGTATATTCTCAATTTAACTATTCTAAAGTCTAGATGTTTTAACGTGATTAGCTCCTTAAACTTGTTGAAACTCTTAATAAAATATAAGGTCACCTTATCTTAATTCTAAGTTAAGAAGACTTGCTCTTCCGGAAATCGATCCATTTTGTACCCCTTCTTAGTTTGAAACTCGCTTTGTTTGTGAGACTTAAGAGTATAAATTCTTATGGTCTATAATTAGATCATGAACCTTGTCATCCAAAGCCCTTAGGTCTTTATCTCACACCTTAAGCTCCTTTTTTAATCTCCTCTTAGTATTCTCCTAATCTTTGGCCATCTTGCTTTCATGTTATCCTTTTTACCTTCACTATATACTCATTAATGAGGATCTCCTTGGTTAAGATGGAATAAAATAATTGCAAGAATCAAATATCTGCTTGTCAAGAGAAAAGATTAAAGAAAGAGGGAAGAAAAGAAAAAGAATAATATTCTAAACCTTGACCATATTGATCTCCATCTATTAGGGCACTGTATCAACATATCGTTCTTTTTGAAGAACTTATCTTGTAAAGAACCATACTTTGGCTTATGTGTGAATAAAAAAAACACATCTTCTCATAGACTGAGTCCTCATTCTTTAAATCACATTTAGCGGCGTATTATTCAATTGTAGGCATGATTGCCTTCCTTTTCTCTTTAATAGTCGCAACATTAGAGAAGTAATCAACTAAGCAATTTTAAAGGAGGTGTGTGAGGGTTTAGCCACTTTCTTGTTCAGCTCTTTGTCTAAGTCGATTTGAATAACTTGGCCTAAAGGTGCAGCCTATGGAGGCTAAGTGCTTTCTTATAGCACTACTATCTTTCTCTTTTTGAAAACATCTTCCTTGTTGTGAGTAATATACATGCATTTGCATAGATCTATGCTTGAAAAATGCGTAAAAAGTTGGCAGTTGTATAGTCAAACAACTTATAGGTGTGTTAATCAATAAGGCCAAACTCTAACAAAAGTTCCTCCTCTATCAAACTCCTTCAGAGGAAAGAGATTCTAAGGCTTGTATGTAAGAGGTCAGAAGAGCATATGATCTTTGCCTCTTATTGAATCTCAATTTAATCCTTTACCAGGCCTAGCTAAAACTCTGTTCATTCTCATCCTCTGAAGATATAACCAAAGAAGGATCCATTCCATTTATTCCTCATAATGGTTTATTTTAAGCCTTGTATTCAAATTATACTAACTTATAAGTTTTTCAGAGACACAAAATTGAGGCATGAACTTAAAGCGACCTAGGGTTAGCTTGATGCCTTTTAAGTGACAGACTACTTGAAAGGAGGATATGAGATACCAAGAGTGCGGATAAATTTGACTTATGAAAAAACATATTTCCTTCAATATTTGAAGCTATAAAATGTTTATCGAGAACCTCATCTCGCACTTAATGTTTCTACTTTAATAGCTCTTTGATTTTAAATCTATCACCGCCCCAATATGGAGAATATTGAACCAACATGTTGACCCTCGACCCTTCCTTTTGACTCACCATTGCTAGACAGTCTTAATCCCTCAAATTCCTAGTCAGAGACATTAGAACTATAACTCAGACTCCCAAAGCAAGACATGCTAACTATGGGTGGCAAACTGGTTACCTATGCCCCGGTCTAACCCATAAATTTTATGGCTTGAGCTCAGTACAAAGCTCAATTTGGCTTTAGTTGTTTAGACTAACCTTAAGCTCGATCAAGTTTTAGGTTATTAAAGCACTATTGAACCCTAATTATTCAGTTCGAGAGGGCTCTTATACATTAAAGCTCGACTAAGTCAAGTTAAGCTCAAAAATCTGACCAATCTTTCCGAGTTTCCATCCCGGGCCATAAGTCTCCTAGTTTTCTAGCGACCAACTAAGAGAGAGAGTGTGTGTATTAAGGGGGCGCTTGGTTTACAGAGAACAGTAAGAATGTGAATGAGAATGAATATTGTGAGGAATGAGAATGGATATAATCATTATAATTATGATAGTTGGTTAAGATGAATGAATGATTACTATTACCATTGATGGTGGTTGGTTTATTAAAAATATTGAGAAATAAAAATTTATTAAATTTTGTTTTATATCAAATTTTAAATATGTTTTAATTGATTATTTTTAATTTATGCACCCTAATTATAGTGATAGAATGTTTAAAATCAAGTATATTGTGGTTTTTCCTTTCAAAAAGCTCTTGAAGAAAAAAATACTATAGTATTTTCTTTCACCAACATATCATTAGTTACATAACATCCTCAAAATATAGTTTAATCATCCAAAATATTGTGCAATTCATTGACATAACTATAATATCCACCATTCCATTGCTATAGTAAAATCAGGTAACATAGTTTAATACAATTTACGTTCCTCTGATAATGCAAATGATGTTATATTTTAAGTAATTAATGAATAATATTTTAATTAATTACATTGTAATTAACTAATTAATTAATTCTATTTTAATTAATTACATCTTAATTAATTAGATTTTAATTAATTAATTAGATTTTATCTTGATTAATTATTTTAATTAATTAATTAATTGGGATTTGTCTTAATTAATTTAATTAATTAATTATATTTTATATTTTAATTAAATATATTTTACTTATATTTAATTAAAGAATTAAAAAATATTTGTGTTGGTACGAATCAAAACTATTCCTCCCACACATGGAGGGTATGGACTATTACCTAAAATTTGGGTATGAAAAAACTATTCAATCAATCATAATAATTAACCAACTATTACTATTCATTCCTTTCTCTTTAATTTATTCTTATATCTCTTAACCAAGCACCTCCTAAGTATGTGTTGATCAAGAAAATATGTGTTGTAAATTGAAAGTATGCTTTAGTTTAGAAAATGAGCAATAATCTCAAAACTGTCAAATAAAGAGAGATGTAGAGGCTAATAAGAGACTATTTGTAACTCCGTGCAAACTCAAACTCTCAAACTGAGAGACAAGTCAAAGCTAGTGGGAGGACAGAATCGAGATGATGACAACAAAATTTGTGAATTATTATCCTATGTCTTATTTACACAACACACAAAATAATTATTTTTTATGACGATAAAATTTAAAGGGCAATTGATACTAGTTAACTTAAGCGCCTCCCCCGTGCCCAATGGGTCCCCCTTCCTAACTTTGACAGATTGTCAATAGGTGTAAAGCCTACCCTGAGTCTTGCTAACACCCTAGCTTGTTCTCTAACATTTCACTAGTAAAATCTCTATAGCATGTTTGTAATTTGTTACGTATCTTTGTCATTTTACCTCTCATCTCATTCTCATGCCTGTAATCGGATGCGTAGTCATTTATGAGAATAATTATGCAATCTTCACCCACTATGTACCTCTAAATAAGCATGAAAAAAAAAGAGGGTAAGATAAGGGAATAAGATTCATTTAATCTTCAATCTTCCATGTTTTACCTTTTTTGCCTCAAATTTCCACAATCAAGAACAAATTTAGGCATTGAAATGCTAACGTTAGAATAACGTCCAACATTATTTACAACTTTGATTAATTATGCAAATCTATGATTAATGTACAACAAAGGGAAAAACATACGTTTAAATTCTATCAAATAGTTAATTCAATTTACATTATAATATAATTAAAATAACAATCAGTATTTTTTGTCATTTTTTACTATCTTAACTTTCTCTCCTCTTGTTAAAAAAAAAACAAGTATCTTAAGTCAGAGCCTTAAGAATGAAATCTTTATGGATAATAAATTACGTTATTTCAGTGTTTTTGAGGTTTTTTTATTTAACAAAAAAATTTATAAAAAATACAGATTAAGAATAGACCTTTCTCGAAATGCGACATTGATATTACTGTCAAAGTGGATAGGACGAGTTTGATTGGGTAAATAATTTGAAAGGGGTAGAATCTAACCCATGTAACCCTAAGAAACAGCTTGGGCAAGCTCTTGTCCCTTTATGTTAGGAATCCTTACAAGAATGCAAAAACAGAAAATTCTTACCTTATCCTTATTATATCTGAAAGCAGAAAGAATACTGTATATATTGTTACAAAGAATCAGTATAATTGTTTGAAATTTGTAACATCCTCATATTGTACTTTGCTCTTAATTTTATTATAAAGAAAAAGAGGAAATTGACACCAACCATATCAATGTGGCTAAGTGTTTTTTCCATCATGCGGCATGATTGTCGTGGTTGTCGGTCCAACGATAGCGATGTAGAATTGACCAGAGTTCGTCGATTGGGCATGAAGAGTTTCGAAGAATCCTTTGTTACGTCCAATTCAAATAATGTTGAACTTGGTTTCATGGTTGAGTTTCTATTTCACGTGGAAAAAAAAGTGAACATATTCAATGTTACCTTATTGAAGAGAAGATTAATTAGTTTTTAAAGAGAATTAAAATTTAAAATTAATAAAATTATTTTATTCATTAGTTAAAAAAAAAAAAATATATGTTTGTATTGCCTTCTCTTAATTTTACTGCTTGGGATTTCATAGAAGAAGAGGCATTAGATGTGGTTTTACACATTTTTAATAACAATTCCTACTTTCCAGTAGCTAAAAAGGTTGCGTTAGAGAGCGATGGGGACATGTTCTGAAGAAAGTTTTGACCTATGGGGCATGTGCGAGAGCTGGCTACGTTAGATAATATATAAATACGCACTTGTGGGATTGGTATTTGCCAGTTGGCTAAGCTATCTATGGCCTAACACTGCGTATGGCGAATCTTTTGTTTAATGCTTTTTCTTTTTTTATTTTGTCAAAGAAAAAGTTGAGGGATTATGCTGGCACAAACACTGCTTTAGAACCACAAAATTGTGTGAGGGTCAGTTTGAACTATTGATGAAATTGCTCCTTGTAATTGTAAAGTCACGTCGTCAAAGATACCTCACTTTTTTATATACCAGAAAGTTGTGTGCTTGTTATTTGGTAATCTCAACTTTAGTTATTCTCGTAAAGTTTGCCTTACAATAACAAACTATGGCCGGTCCTTATGGTCAAACTATGATGCTCAGCCCTGAAAAGAGTTTAAAGAAGGATTAAAAGTAGCTTTTTAGCTAGGCAACCAAGTCATTCAGAGGATATGGTCCCCCCAGTTCAAGTATATAATAATATTTGATTCTAAATTTACTAAAACGTTGGCTCATATTTAAAGCATGAAACCATTGACTACTGGCTATCCTATGTTTCATTGATTTGGTTTACGATTCTGTGATGAATGCTTACAAAAAGATTGTTGAATCAAAATATATAAATGTTTTGAACAGATTCAGATCTGAGAAATTTCTAAAAAATGTTACCCAATGGACCTTAAATATAACTTATCCACATCTTACCATTAGATCATGTTACGATAATGTCTTCAGTCGTAAGACAAGATGGCTAAAATAAGAATCAAAATTTGTCCTCTTGTATGGGGGCACCAAATGCCACATAAAATACTTACAGATTTGAGAACAACAATAAAGCATAAGATGAGTATCGCAGTAAATTAAAATGCATCCCTTTTAGTGTATGCCAAGGCACAGTTAAGCAGCAAAGGAGTATAGAATTTTAATTTTCTCAAAGCATTAACTTATTTGTGTTTAAATTACAGTGAAAACCCTTCATTTTTCTGATTCACTCAAGAAAAAGAAATTATCCTTTGTGGTGTAATTTTGAAGTTTAAAATTGAAATAAAAAATGTGTTATAAATTATTTATGGAACATAAGATGAGTGTAGAAGGCACGTACTAGGAAGTTTGAGACAAGCAACAGAAGAGAGTGTGGTGGAGCCTCTGCTCATAACTAAAACTCATTCCTCTAGCTGGATTATTCCTAGCCCCCTATTCTGTTTTTCCTTTTTTTTTTCCCCCTTTCTTTCTGCTATCATAATTACTTCAACATTTATTGAGAGACATCCCGAAATGGCAGTAATTTATTTGATTAAAAAAAGAAAGAAATGATTTAGTTTTGTATATAAGCAAGAAAACTGAACGGTGTGGTCCCTCTCCGTCGTATGAAAATTACTTTAGGGCCAGAGTAGTCTAATTGCATCTCTCCCGTACTGCAACATCCTCTCTCGAGTTGTCCTTTTAATCCTCTTGGGTCATCCAAATGCAGACTTAGCAAGTGCGTGCGAAAGAGCATCTTTGACCCACTTCCACCTGGCTACCAAGGACAACTTTAATTTACAACCAATTTATTGTTTTCTTTTTCTATTCAATTATTGCAAGGCCATATCTATACTTCGTACTTGAATGTTCACGGTTTTCCTGGATTTTCATCTGAGCTGAGCAAGACTCCAACAGCCTACTCTTCTTTGCACGTGTAATTTTGAGTGTAAAGTTATCGACTTCCAAGCTTTAGAATAGTCTCATAAAACTACATTTGAGCTCTAAAAATGTTTTAGTGAAAACTTAAGTTATAAATAATTTTTGAAAAATTTTATAATTCAATTTAAAATGTTAAATTTATATTAGTGTAGATTTTTTAAAAAAATTATAATTACCACTTGTTGTTTAATATAAATCACGATTTCTAGTTTAATTTAATTTATTTATACATAATGTAAATTATTTATTCTTATAGTTGTCGTCAACTCAAACACGTTTGAAAGACAATAATTTAAAAGTAGTTTCTGTACTCATTATCACCATTTTTTAAAAAAATTCTTCTTTCATTTGAGTTTATTATTTGTATTAATTATATTTAAACTTTCAACTAATAATTTTAAAAATTAAATTAATCAAGCTGATTGAAAAGAACGATGTAATGCGAATGAATGTGCAACGAGCTCACGTTTGATCGTTTTACGTGGTTGGTTTTCGGACAGAATGTCTAAATATGGCCTTACAAATGTTAACAGAGTAAAAGGCCAATTTTTACATTTGATTTCATTTGTCTTGTACAATGTTCAGATTATATTGTCATTGCTTGTTCACAAGGTAGACTTACAGTATACGAAGGAATGACAAATTTACAAGGGCTAAATTTAAATGTAATGTAGAACTGCAAGGGGGGTTGATGCTTTACGGGTGAGTGCAAGGATTTTGGTGGCTTTTGAAGAAAGTAGATTTTGCTTTTGAAAATTAATGGATTCGTAAGGATTCGCGGTTTGTTCCTACTTGGTGGCAGTACTAGATGGGTCAAACTAAATCCATGGCCTCATAATTAAAATTAGCTAATCAAAGTCCTAACCTTATCTTTGACTATTGACTAGATTAGACGTGTGAATTGTTGTTTCTTTATTGTGATGAGCTGCTCATTTCTAATTCAGTTAACCCTGTTGATGATTTGCCAAACCTTTTTGAAGAATCAAATGATTTGAGATTACTTCACTAAGTGTCTATAAAGATAGTCTATATTTTAGTTCACTGAGTGTCTATAAAGATAGTCTATATTTTAGTATATAAAAATTATTTTATGAATTTATTTATAAAAGCCCCCGTCTTCTCCTAGTTCTTATTTTAAGAGAAGTTTTTAAAAATAATAAGATGCAAATGCAGCTCTATATATTACTTTAATGTACGTAGACATAATTGAGATGGCACATAAATTTGGAAAGCAAAAACTCAATAATTTTGTATGATTTGATGCTAAGGTTGGCGGAGAGACGTGTTTAGTTATCCAAACCAAACTTTTTCCTATCTGTTGTAAACCACTTCTTCACTGTACCCAAAAGATAAAAAGAAAAAGGAGTTATGCATCGAAATCCATCCTCAACCTCAAAGGGCAATTTAGGAACACTCATTAAAATATTATATATATATGTACATCTTCAACATATATATAAAAGAAAATGCTCAAAACATCTTCAAATCTCCCTTTGACCATCGTACGCCTCCACGCACACTCCCTCTCTCTTATCATCTCCGTATAAAATCCCCTCTCTCCCTTTCTCATCTTCTTCACTTCCACTTCTCTCTCTCTCTAACTTTCTTCTGCAACTCTCTGTCTCAGGTATGTATTTATGTAAAGATAATATCTGAAACATCACCTTTTCTTCTTCTTCTTCGTCGTCTCTGTGACTTCAACGCACACTCGATCTTTATCGAGATACAATACTTATACTTTATCAGACGGCCTTGATCTTCTCGTTCCTCCCCCTCTACAAATCGTACGGTCTTCTTTTAACCCCCTTCTCTCTCTTCATTTATTTTGCATTTTCTATGACAGCCGTTTTGTAAAGCAATCTTTTTCCTATCCCTTCCTCTCCCTTTTCTTTCTTCTTCTCGTTTGTGATAAGCTTTTTTTTTATTTATGGCTAAAGTTCGGTGAAATCATATATACGTTTTCTATCGGAATCTGTTATATGCCTCCACTCTACGTGCTTATGTCGTTTTGGTTTTTCTTCTCTTCTTTTAAATTCTTAATTATATATATTTTTTTGGGTTTATAACTTGTGAATAAAGCGTTTGGTTCGATGGCATTGTTGTGATTTTACTCCTTCCTTTTCCGTTACCTTCTGTTTGCGTTTGAATATTAACGACTTATCCCTGTTGCATGCAGTGATTCAATTTTGCTAATTCACATTTCTTAAACGATCAATTTCCTTTTCATCTGTGGATTATTAGCGATTACGTTTGTTTCTCTTTTGGTTATTTTACAAGTTCAATATCTTTTTTTTCCTCATCTTTCATCTTCAATAATATCTTGCTCCAAAACTTTTTCCTTTTCGTTTATAATGAAGAAATCTTCACGTCCGCTAGTGATTACTTTTTGGTCGGTTGGATGATCAAAACAAGCTTTCCTTTTTTTTTTCCCTGAAATATTAAACAATGGGTGAATTATATTTTTGCGAATGATAAATTTCTTTTTTTATTTTTATATGTGGGTTCCGTGATCTGCTTGTAGATGTAGTTTTGGTTAGTAACTGTAACTAAGAGATAAGGTGGCTTCTGTCGTTCAATCATTTGTTGTTCTGTAAGGTATAAATCGGTTCTTTTATTGCTGTGCCTGATCAAGAGGGAAGTTCCTATCCTTATTGAATGCATACTAGAGTGGTTAATTTGGTCGCAATTTCAAATCTCATCAGCCTTAGCTTTACACTTAATGAATCTCTATCGTTTCTATTTTTTATATTTTTTAATTCATCTGAAGTGGAAAGTTAAAAGATTTTACTGATTGGCAGTTCAATGCAGAAAGCTAAAGAAGTTATTAACTAATATAGTACTGTGCTGGTGGAGCGACATTTCTTTTTTTTAAAATAAAAAAGTATCGTTTTTGCTAGTGAAAGGCTGAGATAATTGCCTTTTTTTTTTTTTCTTGAAATAAGTTTAGCTTTAATAGTAGCAACAAAATGCATGCTAAGCTTTTGACAGTAAGGCTGCAGGAGACCATAGGAACTTCTCAGAAGCTTATTTGCGGTCATATTTTGTTTTATTTGCATAGGAATTTGAAGCGTTCAGTCGAATGCAAATGTTAAGTTTTTGGGTCTTATCACTATGCATTCCTTTATGTAGCTTATATGGAGATGGGCGTCTAGAGGATAGAACCATCCAAGGCCTTCGATTGGTTTTGCAATAACATTTAAAGTGTGAGAATTTTTTCACTGTCTTGTGGACTTATAATGTTATGTCCTTAGGAAATGATTTTAGTTGTTTATGTTAGGGCTTGTTCTCACCTGCAAGTTTCCATGTCCATGTTGCTTTTTCTCTCAGAAAAAGAACTAAAACCCCATGATTCGAGTCTTCTTGGTGAGACTTTACATGAACCTGGTTATTGGATCGCGTGGGGTGTTGTTCCATTTCTGCATCAGTGGTAGGCCATTCGGTGGGGACTGGTGGTTAGAGTTTCATGGAACATTTCCCAGTTCTTGGACCCTGTGTTGTGCTTTCTTCTGTGATTTAAAGAACCATTGTCTGGGCCATGTGTTGTTGTCCATGTTATACTGTTACAATGTTTCAAGACAAAGAAATTAATTGAGAACTCAAAATGGGGCTGTGATGTAGAGATGTGTATGACATGCAGCTGGTCTAATTCACAACTGAATTTATGTGGTGATTGCTTTATTCTTTAGCATCGTCTTTGTGATATATGTTTACTTCTTGGAATAATATGTATTCCATAATTTCAGATTTCTGCTTTCCAATGCTTGAGCAATGTACAGTCTGATAACACCTTAAGGAACTTGTTTTAGAAAACAATTGTCTAAACAGTTCAAACTTTACTGTTTCAGATTGTCCTTGCAACTTAGAGATGGGGCCTTCTCTTTCATAATTAATATTAAACTGCTTTACATGTATGCTAGTATAACTTACTATTTGGACAAGAAATGATAAGGTGGGGAATGTTTACCTTTTTTCCCCCCTCTAGCATTTACATGATCCCTATCATTGTTTCACTGTGCAGTGAGGAACTTGTATGTGTGAAGTGTGTGACTATGGATGCTAATGATCACAACAGAAGTAGAAAAAAGGATAATCTTGCTCAACAAAATGGCAGTATGACAATATCAAATGTCGGTGATGTGGATCCATGGACTGCTTGGGCATACAAGCCAAGGACTATCTCGTTGTTACTTATTGGTGCATGCTTCCTAATGTGAGTGCACGTTGCAATATTAGTTTCTTCACCAACCTTTGTTATAGTATTTTGATTTTAACTAACATTTAATGCAACTGGCTATTTAACACTAAATATTTGACCTAAACTTTTCTAGACTTTTTAGGTTTTTTTCTTTCCTTTTCAATCACACTTTTTGAACCTAAATTTTTCACAATCATTTTCAATTTTAAAGTTGTCGCTTTTTCTTTATCTTGAAAATTATATGCATATTTGGATTGTAATGGTTGCAAATGGTTCTGTTTTGATGACATCATTCATGGAATTGTCAGCCTAATTTGCTTCAGCTTCAAAAAATGCTTTGGTTCTTTCCCATTATGTGTATGTCGTAGAAAGATTTCTAAATGAGTTTCTAGCAGTATTATCAGCCGTGGAGTGCCATAATTTGTAGATCTTACAAGGTCATACAAAACTGTCTCTTGTTAATTCCTTGGCTTCAGGAGCTTGAATCTGTTTTTGTCTATGTTTGAAACAAAGAGAATCTAAGGTGTTACTTCTTTTCTTAGTTGGGCCAGTGGAGCCCTTGATCCTGAAGGCAGTGCATCTGGAGATGCTGTCACGTCTGTGAAAAGGTTAGTTTGTGTTTGTTAATATGGTGGCTGTTTTGGGGTTATCATTTTACAAGTCAAATACCCTAACTACCTTGTATATTTAGGGGAGTATGGGCGATGATTGCAGTTTTTCTTGCTTATTGCTTGCTCCAGGCCCCTTCAACGTAAGTTGATAAGCAAGTTATTTCAGATTTTCTTTTCCCATATTTAAGTTTGTATTGCCTGTGCTGAATGTTTAAGCATACATCGAGCATGCATTTGAACAATATATTTAACATGGATTTTGTTGCACCTAGACACTGCAATTTTCAAAGATGATATAACTAGGTTATACTTGCTGATTGTGATGAAAACTTTTAAGTCAATTTTTTCATGATGCATGTGCTTTCTATCCCCTTACATTGCTGTGAATTTTGGTTCTTCATCTAAGTGAAGTTAACTATGTAGCATGTTTCCACACTATTTTTTCACAGGGTCCTTATACGGCCACATCCGGCAATTTGGCGTTTGGTTCATGGGCTGGCAGTTGTTTATCTTGTTGCTCTCACATTTTTACTTTTCCAGGTTGGTTTTCCTGCTCATAAAGCAAAGTTTACCTTTTAGAAGCTTATGAGCTTTCTGTCTTTTGTTATTACATGCAACTTCCTTTTTAGTTGTCAGGATTTATGCATAGTTTTTGCTATCTAATGCTCCCATTACTGGCATATTCGAAATATGTTGTGTTTATTAAAAAAATTGCTTGTGCAGTGACCTATAGGGCATTATTGTGTAGCTGTGCCTATGTTTGCACAGATACAATTTGTTTCTTTTTCCATTTCACTGTGCTTGTATTGTTGCTGATTGTTGCCCAAATTTTGAATTTTCTAGAAACGTGATGATGCACGGCAGTTCATGAAGTTTCTCCACCCTGATCTTGGAATGGGTAATGCTTTTGGATTAGCAGTGCAACTGTAACTACCTTGTGGTTATAGTACTTGGAATTTCCCATTCATCTCATTCTCTTGTATGATGACATTACCACTAAACTTCACTTTGTACTGTCAACATGTCTTAATGCAGAACTACCTGAAAAATCATATGGTGCTGATTGTCGAATTCATACTCCTGAAAATCCTACGAGCAGGTTTAAGAATGTTTATGTATGAATTCTTCTTTCACATTCTATTCCTTGTAATATTTCATCCGATCTAACTTCCACTTTTTGTTCTGGATACTGGTGTTTATTATTAGATTTCCTTTTCCTCTTTATACTGATTACTTGATTTTCTTTCAGGATACTCTTTTTGATGAATTTGTTTTGGCTCACATCTTTGGGTGGTGGGGCAAGGCCATCTTGATCCGCAATCAACCACTTCTTTGGGTGTTATCTATTGGATTTGAGTTGATGGAGGTTGGTTAGACAGTCCTTCCATCCTAAGTTCTCATTTTTATTTGGAAAAGGTATTAAGTTGGATTTGTTCATCTTACAAATAACTAACACTGGATTTTCAGCTTACATTCCGCCATATGCTACCAAACTTCAATGAATGCTGGTGGGACAGCATTCTTCTTGACATTGTGATCTGCAATTGGTTTGGTAAGTTCCCTTTGGCCATTAATATATATATTATGCTGCTTCGTTTACTGCTGTGAGGCTGTAGTAACCTAATATGGGTTTAGGCTAAGGATCTAGTCACGGGACAACTCACCGGGTAGTCGTGCTCCGTATCCTTGTTTAAATTCCTCCCCTTTTATGAGACCCTATTGTGACAGAATAATGGAAGTCGTCCTTGACAGACTTTCAAGAAAGTGTTTGATAATTTTCTGCATGCCTTATTGCTTAATAGGGTGGCCTTTATATAGGCATAAATACATAGGATTTTAAGGAATAAGATCAGGAAAGAATGAGCTTATTCTCTGTTCAATTTAAAATTCAAACTGATTTAAATTCGAAATTTGAAACTAAGCCTAACTGACTGAAATATGTGGCTGATTTGCTGCTAACTGAAATTATGTTGCTGATTTTCTGCTGACTGAAATTATGTGGCTGATTTCCTGCTAACTGAATCTGTTGTTGACATGGACCACTTCTCTTTCTTGCATATAGTTTGCCTACAAAGGCATCTTGCACGTCATTATTGCCCCCCTGACAAAGAGCTTGTCCTCGTGGTTCCCACGAAGCCTCCTCTTGAGGCAAGCCTTGCCAATGAACCAATAACTCCCACAGGCAACGGTTGAGTCGTGCCCGCAAGATGGCTTGTGGAATTGGGCTAAGTTTGCCCTCCGGTAGTGGCAGTAAAGAGTATGGAGCTGTTGGTGGTTCCCCTCTATACTCCTTGGGTTGTGACAACACTCGAAAGGGTGTGATTTGTGTTGCTGAATGGAAAGAGGTATTGTAGCAATATTCGGCCCAAGTAATCCATTCTAGCAAATGCCTTGGTTGGTCCCCAACAAAGCATTATAGATACATCTCAATTGTTCTATTGACCACCTTCGTCTGCCCATCTATTTGAGGATGATAGGCCGGTAAATATGCTAACTTGGTCCCACAAAGTCGAAACGACTCCCTCCAAAAAGTACTGGTGAAACCTTTTCTCGATTGCTAACAATAGATTTAGGTAGTCCATGCAATCAAAAAATACTTTCAAAGAAAACATGAGCAACAGTGGTAGCAGTATAGGGGCGTGCCATAGGTGTGAAGTGAGCCATCTCAGAGAAACGATCAACTACAACGAAAAGGATAGACTTACCCCCAACTTTAGGCAATCTCTCTATGAAATCCATTGAGATATTTGTCGAAATTTGTGTGGGAATGTCTAGGGGTTGCATTAAACCTATTGGGTGAAGATTTTCCCATTTATTTTGTTGACAAATGCTGCAAGTGTGAACAAATTCTTTGATGTCCGTCCTTGTGCCGTGCCAAAAGAAATCTTTCTTCACTCGCTATAGTGTCTTCTGGTAGCCTTCATGGGTGGAATTATAGATATCTGAAATAATGGCAGCAATTAGGGGAAAGCGGGGCTGTAGAAAAACTCTCCCCTTGTACAATATTAGGCCTTTCTGGACTGCCCCTGTTGCTCCTATTTTTGCTTGCTGCTGCAACTGCAACAACTCCCCGAATCCATGAACTTCTTCTCAGATAGAATCAAATAATTGGAGCTAAGGTTGGGAAATAGCCCACAAGGTTGCTGAATCATCCTTTCTATGTTATAGTGCATCTGTGGCTTGGTTCAGAATGCCAGCCCTATAATCCACTTTAAAATTTAAGCCCATTAGTTTACATGCCCAATGTTGTTGAGGGGAAGTGGATAACCTGTGCTCTAGAAGTTATCTCAAGCTAAAATGGCCAGTTTTGATGATGAACGGATGGCTCCATAAGTAGGGTCACCAATGTTGCACAACCTTGGCTAACTCGATCAATTCCCTTTCATAGGCTGGGAGTGTAAAGTGTTTTTTGCAATGTGGCAGCTGAAAAAAGCAATTGGGTGGCCTTGTTACAGATTTTGGTTGTGGCGATTCAGTCATTGCCTGCACTTTTGAGGGATCCACCGACACACCTGTACCATGGACAATGTGACCTAAGTATGCTACTTGAGTCTCCCCAAAAGCAGACTTGATTTTCTTCACAAGAAGCTAGTGAGTACGTAATAAGTCTTAACACATTGTGCAAATGTTGCAAATGTTCAATCTAAGTTGTACTATAGATCAATATATCATCAAAGAATACTAGCATGAACTTACACAAGTGTGGTTGGAAAATCTCATTCATTACAGCCTGAAATGTTGAGGGGGCATTAGTTAGGTCAAATGGTATGACCAAAAACTCAAAATGGCCATGATGAGTTCTAAATGCTGTTTTCTCCACATCTGCAGGATCCATTTTGGTGATAACCTGATTTCAAATCCAACTTAGAAAAACATTGAGCCCCATGCAATTCATCTAATAGCTCATCAAGTACAAGGATGGGGAACTTATCTTTTACTGTTTTGGCGTTAAGCTCCCGATAGTCAATGCAAAAGCGCCAAGATTCATCATGCTTCTTTACAAGCAACACAGGAGAGGAGAAAGGTGATCGGCTCAACCTAATGATACCTTGGTGTAACATTTCCTTGCACCGACTCTCAATCTCATCCTTCTATAGGTGGTGATATCTGTATGGCCTTACCACAATGGGTCCTGAGCTTGGGACTGATGTTATTTTATGATCACAACCTGTGTAGGAGGTAATCCTGAAGGTTCTTCAAAAAGATTTGCAAATTTTGGTAGTACCCTTTCTAATTCCACCGAGTGTGTTGGAGTTCCTTGAATGTGGTGCACTTTTACTCCTTTCTCTAACTTGTGTCCCTGCCTCTTAAACTTGATGTCCTTCCTACAAGGTCAAAACTCATGGTTAGAGAAGCAAAATCCCACACAATTGGCCCTAGGGTCCACAACCATTTAACCCCCAAGACCACATCAAAGCCTTCTAGAGGAATAACATAAACATTAGGAGAGAAAGAGTCTTTATTAACCTTTAATAATTCCTCCTCACATACTCCAGAGTTGAGCACCTTCTCGCCATTCTCCATTGATAGAGATTGGACTTCTGAATTATAGGGATGTTGAGTTCCTTAGCAGCTGTCCACATTGGCCTACCTTCCAATCACACCTTCAGCTGCATTGTGTGAGAATTCCTGATTCCTGTGATGGCATTTAGTGATATTTCTGGATCCTTGACCTTTCCTATTTCTTCCTCTTTCACTTCATCTGAATCATCCACCTCTAGCCAAAAAAGTCTCTTGCAATTGTGCTCCTTTGAAAAAGCACATCCCAATTGAAGCAAAGCCCTTTTGCTTTTCGTTCCGCCATCTTCGCCCTTGTCAATCTCTTGAAGAAAGGGGTGGGTGTGCTCCCAACACTTGAAACTGCTACCTAACTTCCCCTAAACTCCCTTTTCTCGGCTGCCATTTGCTATAGGACCCCCTACTGTCGATCTCCAAGTGGGCCGACTAATGGCTGCTGTTTGGTTGCTTTTTTGTTTCCTATTAAAGGTACGGGCCATCTTCATAGCAGCCCCTAGAGTATTTGGCTGCTGCATCTCCACATCTTGTCGAATTTATTCCTGCAACCTAGTAGTAAATAGGTTAATTGTTGTTTTGTTTGGAGTCTCGTGGTTCGCGCCAAGATGGACTAAAATTCATTATGACAATCCTCCATGGTTCCCATTTGCTTTAATTTGGCCAGCTTTCTTAGTGGACTGGGGATCATTGGTGATCCAAACCTCATATGCCAGTGTCCCTTGAAAGCCCTCCCAAGTCATATCCAACTCTTCTTGCTCCACTTGGAAATACCACAGTTGGGCTTGCTCTATAAGATGGAAGGTTGCCAACCCTACCTTCTCCTCCTCCACCGACCTTTGGTTCCCAAAAAAATTGTTCACACCTATGAATCCATATCAAGGGATCATTAATACCATCATATGTGGGAAATTCCAACTTAGTACTTGGGTACTATATTGGAGCCAGCTACTCGATCTCCCTTTCCTTCCCTCCGTTGGGCGACGGGGCAATTGCTGCTCCCTACATCACTGCTCAAGTTGTGGCATGGCTCTTTGTCTTGTCCCCTCATCATGGTCAAAAGTTCCTCAAATTGCGCTATCGTGGCTCGTTGCTATTGCTGGATCAGATTATCGCTGGTTTGCTGGCGATTCTCCACCTCTAGAAGCAGCTGCTCCATGAACTTCATGAAAACATCAATCTTGGCATTCAAAGCTCCTGAGTGTCCCATGACACCTGGCTTTGATGCCAAATTAATATGGGTTCAGGCTAAGGATCTAGTGATAGTACGACTGATAGTCGTGCTCCTTATCCTTGTTTAAATGCTTTCCCTTTCTATGAGCCCCTATTGGGACAGAATAATAGAAGTCGTCCTTGATAGACTGTCAAGAAAGTGTTTGATAATTTGTTGCATGCCTTATTGCTTAATACGATGGCCTTTATATAGGCATAAATACATATGATTTTAAAGAATAAAATCAGGAAAGAATCAGCTTATTCTCTATTGAATTTAAAATTTAAATTGATATTTAAATTTGAAATTTGAAACTGAGCCTAACTGACTGAAATGTGGCTGATTTTCTGCTAACTGAAATTCGTGCCATAGGTGGTGATACTGGTATTGTAATGTTTGCCCGAGGCTAGAAAAGGTCTAGTGCACAACCAGCACGCGGATGCGTAGGGGGTGACGCTGGTATGGCAATGTTTGCCTAGGGCTTAAAAAGGTCTAGCGTACAGCTAGCCCGCGGGTGCCTGGGTTGTGAAATGGGGTGGAATGTTACGGTTTAATTGTCCCACATTGGTAATAAGAGGGGTTGATGTGGGGTTTATAGGCTTATGGGCTCTCCCACCCTTTAAGCTAGCTTTTGGAGTTGACTCATAAGACCTGTAACATTGTTCTTGAGTTTACGTGGAGAGTCTGAAATAGTATGGAGACTCTGTTTGATTAGCTAATCAACAACTATCTAGTGGTTATGAGGAGAATGGTGGAGCATGCAGCACTAGAGAGGATTTACTTGCTTCTTTGGTTCCTGATGTTGTTAAATTTGGGCATCTTGAGCTATAAATTACTTAGATACTGAATTTATTTTGTGCACGTGTTTAACATCATCATATTTTTTGGGATGACGGATTTTAATATCCCTAGATTTTCTTTTGCGTTAGTCAGCAATTTGTTTGTAGATTTTAAAAGTTTTATCTGAAGACCACAGCATTTACCGTTGATGAATGTGGGTGGTTTCTTATTCACTTAATACTGGTGATTTCTAAATGCAACTGTGTTATACAGTTGGTAAAATATTGAGATCTAGAGAAGGGTACTTTATCTGAGCTTCAAGCTGCATTTGTCATGTCTACAATCATGCCCTCTACTTTACTAAGTAATGAGTCAAATTGGCATTATTTTAAACTATAATTTCCTTAAATCAGTAGTTTCATACTCGTGGTTGATTATTTTGCAGGAATTTGGGCAGGAATGCATACTGTTAGATACTTTGACGGGAAAACATATGAGTGGGTTGGTATAAGTCGCCAGCCAAGTATCATAGGCAAGGTACTTTATGCTATTTTGTGGTATTGTTGACCCTGTTTTCCTCAGAGTAAAAGCAGAGTTTAGATGGATTGATATACATCTTATTGCTGGTACTTTAGTAATCTAAAATATGCGTTGGCTATCCCTTGACCTGTAGCATTATTGTAGAATAACAATACCCAAGAGTTGTTTCCTGGATTATATCCAGACATGCCTTCTCATTATTTGCTGATTAGTTAATGAATGCATTATAAGTGTTCCTCCCTATTTGTTTTGATTTATGTTTGCCATCAAGCTGCACTGGAGCATCTATAGTGACTGTAAGCTGGTATATTGAAGTTTAGAGTATTAGATTTTGGACTATTGTTTGGTCCCAGTTACTGTCTTCTTTTTGCTAATATTCTTAATTTTGATTTTAATAGTTGCAATCTATTGACTTGGAGATTAGTTCTCAGGTGAAACGAACGCTTGGACAGTTTACACCAGCTCATTGGGATAAAGATGAGTGGCACCCCATGCTTGGTCCCTGGCGATTCATCCAAGTTCTGAGTCTTTGCATCGTCTTCCTGACAGTAGAACTGAACACTTTCTTTCTCAAGTTTTGTCTTTGGGTTCCTCCTAGAAATCCTGTGGTAGTTTATAGGTTGATCTTGTGGTGGTTGATTGCGATACCAACAATTCGCGAGTACAATTCATACCTCCAAGACAGGTACTCTATCGGTCCCTCCAAATATAAATTACAAGTGATTTCATATTGCAGTACTTGCTGTAATATATGCCTGTTCTTGCTAAAATACCGTCAAATTGTTTTCAGGAAACCGGTGAAAAAAGTAGGGGCTTTTTGCTGGCTTTCCCTGGCAATTTGTATTGTTGAACTTCTCATCTGTATCAAGTTTGGACATGGTATGCTGTATATTTTCTAGGATGTTTATGTTAAATCCATTCTTTACGTAGAATTTTGAATCTAACAAAAGACTTGTTTGTATGGGTATTTTGCCAGGTCTCTATCCTAATCCAATGCCTGTATGGTTGGTCATCATCTGGACGTCTGTTGGAGTTGCTACACTTATGTTTCTGATTGTTTGGTCATGGCAAATACATCGAAGTTTAGAAAGAAAAAGACAGTGATTTTGTTGCTAGCCTTGGTGCACCATTCTTTGATTCCTTAATCTTATAGGGGTATCGGTCAGTGCTGTAAATACCCAATCAGCAACAGAATTGTAAATGCTTATTTTAGTGGATCATGAGTTAGAAAAATTTCCTTCATGATTCCGACCTCACTAATTGTTGAAAATTTCCCTACTGCCAATAGCAGCACTGAGTTTACAATTTGTTTGTCTTTGATTAAAGGTACATCCCTGTCTCTCTTTTCGTCTTTACTAACTAGAAACTCCCTTTGCACCTATTAGAACAATAATAAATAATAATAATAATAATACCCATCCCTATTCTTTCATAATGATTTTCAATTATTTACAAGCATGAGCAGATGAGCATGTTCACATTTCAATCAGCGGAGAGGGTTCCACACTCCCATTGCCTAACGTACAGGCGGAGTTTCTGTTTCATCTCTATGTAGATAGTTACGGAGGCGCAACTTACTTTAAAATCCCTTATATTTTCACATCAAAAGTGATTTTTTATAGTTTTTGTCAGAATTCACAATTATATTAAAACAATAATTTTGCACAAACAAGCAGACACTTGGCTGCTTTGAATGAATCTATCTTGATAAAACCAAGAAATAGATTCCACAAGCACCAACATGACTATACACAAACAAACATTTCGATTAAAACTAACCATGTTTTTGTATTTGGTTTTTTTTCTTCTGGGCTGTGGCATCTTGTCAGTACAGTACCTCATTGAATTTCAATGGGACTATTATGAGGATCTTCATTTCATTGTCCACAGATTCAAGACTGGAATGTCGAATAATCTTCAGATACGTATTTAGTTTTATGGAAGAGTTTGTCCTGTTGCAACGTGAATTTGATGACAGTGAAATTGATAGCAGCTTTGCTTTTCATTTACTTGGAACGAAATGGCATAGCAGATTGTTTTCTCTTCCACTCAGTCTTTCCTCTAACAATTTCTTCATTTTTGTCTGCTCCTCTGGTTTGAAGTAAATGTGTGTATTTCAGTGGTAGAGATCCCATAAATTCATTTACCTGTATGGCCTCATCTGCCGAGGAAAATCTGTTGAGTAGACTCATTTCGTTCCCTCCACTTAAACCCCTTCCAAGGATTCCATTTTCATCAGGTTCACACAGTGATTGAACTATATCTGAACTATCACATTCCCTTCTGTATTCTAGTACAATGCTCGACAATTGATGATCTTCCAAAAACTGGTCTGGGATTGTCTGAAAAAGAGATAACGGACAGAGAACTGTGACATGTTTCATGTTTTTAATGGACTGGATGAATTGTAGGGTTTTTTGTTATTACCTCCAACATCCATCTTATGTACTTGACATTGTTGACATGGTGGTTCATGTCCAAATCGCTCCTTTTGGGCTGAAAGTCAAAAGATGGAATTAGCAATTCTTTGTCAACTAACTGGTACATGTAACCGACTAGCAATTCGGTTGTTATACCTTGAGGTTAGTGTTCATATATTTTGCCTTGTCGCCAACTTTATTGATCCTCTCGGGAACTTCTTCTTTGATTGCTTGTTTGTGTATGAACCATGGTGAGATCTCAGCCCTGACCTCTTCTGGCATTTTTGAGAGACGCCTTGTGGTCTGATTCATCATCACCCAAGTGCTGTTTGATGTTTGTGGTGGCAGTACCATTATTAAACTTCTACTGAGGATTTCTTTATGTAAATAGGATAGAAGATATGGGACTCTTAAAGAATAGAACCAACCTCGTTGCACGTGCAAAGACATGGCCAGTTGCTTGGCTTCGGACCAACCAATCTCGCCTCATCCCATTTTTGCCAGAGGCTCCAACCCATGTATCCATTTCTACTATCTCACCCCTGCAAGCAGCTTCCTTGAATAAATTGTTGGGTCCACTTCGGTTTAGGTTTTTAGTGACTCTTACTTTCCTTAGACATCGCAACTGACTGTCACTAATTTTTCTATTTTCATATGACAATATTAAAAGCATTTGAACTCCAATATGCCTCCGAAACTGTTTCCAGCATAGATGATGATACAGTGCACAACACAATGCAAGTACATAATAAAATAATTTTTTTTAAAAAGTTACTGAAGTTAGTACTCCTAGTGGGTTCTTAGGTAGCTCTCCAGGTTTGAATCAATCCTCTTTCTAGTCCCAGGTGGTAATTTAAAGATGAAAAAACATGTAAGCAAACAATGAAAGAAGCATCCCTCTTCGTCTTTGATAACTGCTGTAATCATTGAAATAAATTGCGATTGGGGGCAGGACTTACCAGATTGGGTAATGATCAACTTGAACATGCATTCTTGAGACAACCCAGATGAGATTGTTCCTAACCATTCCATGTGTGGCTCCAAATCCATTGCCCAGGAGTCCCGACATCCACACATGGTTCAGTGCTGTTTCCTACATTACTTGGGAATATTTATAAGAACACAAACTAATATTATTTCACGACACCGCGTGTATTGAATTTTGATGATAAAATCAAGTTGAGAAATTGTCACCTGAAGAAGGTTCAGGATGCTTTCAAGTGTGGCAGTTTTATCAGCTCCAACTTCATAAGACCTTATAACAACGGTCTGTCTGTAGCCAACCCCACCTTCTATTAGGAGACCTTGACGATAAGGATCAACAAACTGCTTCTTTGTTGGAATGTTTTGACGCATATGCTCTATTGGGATGCTTCCATTTTCAGCTAAAATTGCCTCTGAAGAAGTCTGTAAGCTTGCAGTTTGGCCCAGGGCATCAACCTTAACGAACCTAATAGAGGTGGTGTTAAGTTTAAGGCTATTCTTGCTGGGATCATGGTTAAAACCAATGCTGAACTGACATCTGATAGATAAGGTGATGGTATGAGAGAAAGCAGCCATTTTAGTTTCAATGTTGTGCTGCTTTTTGATCTTTGTGAATAGTTGGAAAGTTTGAAACAGAGAAATAGGTGGTTAAACACATTTATAGAGATAAAACGGCGGATCTGTCCAAGGGAGAGAGTCTTTAAAAGTTATAAAAAGGACAAAATTAGGGAGCTTTATTATGAAAAAATACTGAGTAATCGAAGGAAGACTAAATCAGATGTTTTGGGGGGGAACAAATTTTAAATCAATAATTCTTGGTGTTGACAAGAAGGCTTGTCGAAGCGGACAAGAAGGCCTCTTCCTATTCCCCAACTTTTCCTGTCGGAAACGCAACATTTTTGTTCTTAGGTTTGATTTGTTACATAGTAACATAGTCCCCAAGGAAGGAAGGAAGTCTCTTTTTCTGTTCAGGGGAGCAACAAACATTATTAGAAACCTGAAGCGAGCTTGCCGGTTAAACGAAAAGTAGAAGAAAACTGAGCTTCTTATCTTCAATTCCATTTAGCTCCAGTTTTGTTGTAATGCAAACTAAAAGAAGGTTTTGAGTAGTTTCTAAAATTAACCGAGTTATATTGATCCATTTAAGATGGCTTCTTAGAAAACTACATATCAGTTTTTGAACATGAAATTTTCAGAACTGTGCTCTAAAGATTGATTTAAAGTAAACCAGTCAGAAAAGTTATATTCAACAAAAGCAAAGTTAAGAGCTTTAATTAATAACATTCAACAAAACTTTGATTTTTTTTTCGTTTGTCTAATTTTACTAACTCGCCAAAAGGTTTGACAGTTAATTTTAACAGATACCCTAAAATAGAAAAAGGGTTTCTACTTAGTATAAAGCAGTTCTTGTTTTGAACTTGGTTTTTGCTTCTACTTCCGTTTTGCTTTTAACGCCGTCTTTGATTAGAAAACTTCCCATTTTCGTTTTTACTTGAAAGGGTTCAGTCGGCTTATTTTGATTTTTACAATTTGTAAAGGATTCTCCCTCATCCCTTGGAGTTGGGAAGAACCAGTTTTGAGTACAAACAGAGCCGCTTGGTTTTGATTCTTTTTGGTAGCAAGTGATTGCTAACCTTTTTTTTATGAAAAAGAATAAAAGACGCATCACATGCCCCTGCTTTTTCAAAACGTCCAAAATTAAGGGGGCATCAGTGTCATTGTCCAGACACCTCTCTCTATGGGCTATGGCGGCATTAACAAGAAGCTGCTTAGGATTTGAAGAACACATCAAGGCTCGCTGGAAGAACACGGGGTGACTGTCAGACTAAATCCATCTTATTTATCTATTAATTACTGCAACTTGCAAAAAACAAGTGGACAAAAAGGAAAAGTGAAGAACAGGAGGAACATCCGAACTTGGCTTCCAGAGAATTAAAGAGAACAGTCATGAGCATTGTTGGAAAGTTAACAACGTAGGCATGGAATCTGAATCAAGTGCAAGGATCCCAAAAAAGATATGAAAACCAACATTTTCTTTTAAGTCAAGCATTAACCAACCATGTACAACAATTGGATAAATCAATACACGGTCTTCCGAAAGCCAAAGAAATTCAGACAAGAAAAGGTTTGAAAAAAAGTAGAATTTTGGCTGGTAATAATTGTTCTTGGAGTAGGAGTTTCCAAAATCAACAGGATAAATGAACGTTTCATTCTGTAACAGACATGAATTCATAGAAAGAAAGAGGTTGGGAATAGATGCCTTACGTTCATCTAAAAGGGACCTGGTTTACAACTCTTAATGAACAACATCTTATCCTAGGATGACAACATCAGCTGCTGTTATACCTCATTTAAAAGGAAAAAGAAACTCATTTTTAGTCGGTCCAAACACTTTTCAAGTTTAGAATAGGAACCTTGGCATTCTCAGTATGCCAGTTTCCCAGAATGGTTATAAATTATAATGAAGGAAATAAACTCAACCTCTCTTTTATTTTGCTCGGTTCTTAGTAGGGAATTAGGCCCTTGGTGGAGGGGAAGGAGACAGTATTGATTATTATTCAGCTCTACATCTTCTAATTAGAAAGGAAAATTACCAAAGTAATACCTTCAACTGAAAAAAGGAACAATCTAAAAGGAAGTATTTCTGTCCACCACAGAGCCACATATTCTTAGCCTAGAAGTATGAACCCTTTAATTGAGTTCTTCATCATTAACAAACTAATTCCAAATTCTATCACTCAAACCTCTCCTAAACCATTTATACCCAAACAATGAACGGCTGCACAAAACAATGTGTTATGGAATGGTTGAGAGCTCTTGTAAACAAGATATTATTAATGAAAATAATATCTATCAATCTTCCTAATTATCATGTTTTTCTATTTCAGTCCTCGTCCCTATGCTAATTTTATACTTCAATCTAGAAAATATATTGTCATTCCATCAATTAAATTATAAGTTCAAAGAAAAACATTAACCGTATAGCTCAAGTATACTTTGTCATCTTTTCTATGTTAATCCCCCTAACATAAGGTACTTTCATTTGCACTTACTTTCTTAAAAGTATAGTGATAAAATCAAGCAATTGAAAAATATTGATGGACTATTTCAATAGATGGCTAGGAATGGTTTGAGACTTGAGACATTTCAAAGAGCAAGAAAACTAAGTAGAAAATCAGTAAGGATAGAAGGACTCTAAAATGATTATCCATATCCATAAGAGTATATACAAAAGAAAGAGTTCCGACTCTTATGAAGTTCTGCTCACTGTGAGCCTGAGAGGAAAACAAATCTTTTATGCTAAGAGATAGAATTTAAAGCATGTAGGGGGTGACTGATGCCAAATATTCATAATTTTATCATGTACAAAAAATTTAGAACAGACATCTCATACTAAACTGATTACCTGATTAGATACACTAATCATTACAATCTGATTAGATACACTAATCATTACAATAATGATAAGTAACAATCAGTACTCTTTTTCCTCTCAAACTTCTTAAAAGGAAAGAATGAATGAATTTCTTGTATCTGGTCAGAGATTTTTTATTTAAAAAATTCATATAGTTTCAAAATAATCTTATATTTCTCTAGCCAAGATTGTGGCAGAAATAGATCTCTGATATGAAGACGTAATATACTGAGTGGAAGGTCATACCAGTGAAGAACTCCAAATTTTTTCATGATCCAGAATGACTTATTAGCAGGTCCACCCTCTATTCTATCTGTTACATGGAATATATTAGTAAAGGCAAAAGAATATATGATAGATTGCATTAACTAAGCAAGAAGATACCTTACTTTCCAAAGGATCACAGGGAACATACATAGAGGCCATTGGAGCAACTTTGGTATTGGATTACATGAATCTCTTGAAAACTCTGTAGGCCCTTCTTGTGCCATCACATGAGAATTCCACACTGATTAATCTTAGTCAATCTAGGAAAAATCTAGTCACTGCTGTGGATTAAACTTTCAAGGGACTGAACAGCTTTAACTTTACAGTTCTCATCTAGTTGCTTCAATAGCGCACCATGTGTACACGCATCAGGCAGAATGTTTCTTTCTAACATGTGTTTATACAATCTAAAAGCCTCCTTCCAATTCCTCATATTGCAATTTTCATTTATCAGTATAGTATAGCTATACTTATTAGGAAATATTCCTCTTTCTTCCATCTCAAAGAAAAACCTGTAAGCCTGATCCATTATCCTTGCTTTGCAAAAACCATTAATGAGAACATTATAGGTGACAACATTTGGCATAACATTGTTCTCTTGCATCTCTGAGAAATACATAAATGCAAGTTCTAGCCTCCCTTTCAATGCATGTGCATGTATTAAAACAGTGAAAGTTATTACAGTTGGTGACTGACCCTTGATGAGCATCTCAGAAAACAACTCTCTGCCTTTCCTGAGACGGCCTTTTTCTAAATGAGCGTGTATAATGCTGGTATATGTTATATGGTCAGGAATATGACCATCATTTACCATCTTCTGAACCAACTCAGCTGCTTCTTCCAAACTGTCCATTTTACACAGCCCATGAACAAAAACATTATAGGTTACTAAATCTGGTGGGTAACCTTTAAAAAACATTTCTTCTTGCAAACTAAATGCCTTGGCAGAGTCACCCAGCTTCAGTTCGCCTACTATTCGAGTTGTGTATGCATATCGATCTGGTGCTATACCCACATGCAACATCTCATCAAAGAAATCCTTAGCCAGTGACATATTTCCAATTTTGCAGCATCCATTTACCAGAATTGTATAAGTATACACATCAGGATGGATCCCATGGTTGCTCATATCTACTTTAAGCTTTTGAGCAACCTCCATGTCACCCAATCGACAAACCCCATCAATGAGGGTATTATAGGTAACGACAGTAGGAGCGAGACTGCGGTACCCTAATTCATCAAACAATAGAAAAGCCTCCCCTAAGTTCCCTAACCTACAATACCCATAAATTAGAGTATTATAAGAAACAATGTCTGGTCGAACGGTAGTCATCATTTGATCAAAACGGTGCCTTGCTTCACTCATTCTTCCACATTTACAAAAGCCATGCATAATGATGTTATGAGTTGCCACAGTAGGGGATATTCCTCTATTAACCATCTCCTTTTCAAGGTTTAAAGCATCAACAAGCAACCCTTGTGTGCAATAACCACAAATCAGCGGATTGTATGTGTTCACAGAAACTCCCAATCCCACTTCCAACATCTCCCCAATCAATCCCTTAGCTTTCTCTAAATCTCCCCTCTTTGACAACCCTTTAATTAACACATTGTATGTCACCTCATTCGGAGAACACCTTCTCTTTTGCATTTCCAGAAGAAGGTCCAACGCCTGTTGCACTTCCCCTTCCTTGAAAAAAGAGTCCAACATAGTATTATACGTAATAATAGTAGGCTTAATACCGTATTCACCCATTATTCTGTAAACTTCTCTAGCTTTATCAAACCAATCTTTATCCCTCAGCATCCTAAGGATTCTATTGCAATTCTTCACATCAGGCAACGACCCATGTGCTACCATCTTATTGAAAACCAATAAGCATTGCTCAATCATCGACTTCTTGGTATAAATCCATAGCAAGAGATCAAGAAGCTTGATGGAAACCCCAGAACTCAGATACCCATCAATCAAAACATCCAGAATCCCATGCATTCCCAAACTAATCACTCTCTCCATTACCCAGTAAGCTGATCCCATCAAATTATTCTCAACCAAAATCTCAAGAATCACGCAAAAAGCCAACACTGATCTCTCATACCCAGGCTGCATCTGAACCCACCTAAAAAACCTTAAGGCTATTCTGGGTTTCTCACGAAGCAAGTTAAGAACTCGAACAAGCAAGTCAGGGTCCTCAATTACAGGACCAAAGTCGAAAGACACCCACTTACTATTACAAAAAGCCCATTCCTTGACTTGAACAGTGCTAAAAATAAGGTCTTTATATTGGTTCTCAATACTAGTTGAGTCGGTGGCGTTGGTGCTGATACCAGGAGAAGAAAGACAAGTAGTACTAGAAGAGAAGAGAAAGAAAGAAGGAACCTTGAGAGTAAAAAGGGAGGAGCTTCTTCTTGTGGATAATACTTGTGAGGCTTTCACGCAGGGGGTCATTGAATAGAGAGGCTACCAGATGCAGTGGTTTTGCGTGCTGTTGCATTTGGAGCGAGCCAAGAGAGAAGCTCTCAAGAACGAAAGTTGTTGACGAGGATCAGACATGTGGGTTTAGAAGAGGTGACATTGGGGTCGTGGCGGCGCCGTTGAAGGGATTTTGGTGGTCGTGGTGGTGATGGCGGATTCAAGAGCAGATTTTATATGAGATAATGAAAAAGTTAAAAGTGGAAATGGAGATTGTGCAAAGCAGACTCAGAGACGAAGCCATGCATTTGCAGCACATAACCTCGAGCCGCCCGAACCCGAATTTTTTCCGTTAATCTTTACTCTATAGGTAAGAAGAAGAGGTTGTTCACTTCCGGCTCGGATTGCACCACGTTTATGTTCTCCAGCCCATTTTGTGGGCCCAATTCCCAACTAGCTAATATAAAGCCCATACGTCCTGTCTCTCAAATGGTCCTCAACTTTTCGTCTTATATTCTCTAATAATTTTGAATATCTAAAGCAAACCTTTGTATGATATTTATAACATTGTTTATCTAAAATTCGTAAACTTTTATAATTTTAGAATACCACTTTTAAATTGGTCTTATCAAGTAACTATAAGACAATAAAAGTAGTATTATAAACAAAATAAAGTGATAATTAATTTTTAATAAATAACAACATTAAAAAATATATACCTAGATTAAGTTTGTCTCTTTGACAAATAACAATTCACATTCCAAAATCACCTGAAACATCTTTATAAATCTTCATTTGTGAACTTAAGATATCTTGCATCATCTCATGAGCAACAATAGTTATAATAGTTAATAACATTTCTATATTAACTTTAGTTTTTTTTTTAAAACTTGGTCTAAAATAGACAGTAAAATTCAAAAATACCTCAACTATAAATAACAAAGAGTAAAGTTGTCCTTTTTATTTCCGATTAATAAGTGCAAGATAAGGTGTGTATAAAGAAAGCTTATTTTCATATTAGTACTAATTGCTTTCTTAAAGCTTATTTTCATATTGGTATTAATTGCTTTCTTCGCCCTTTCCATAATATCATAAAAAAACTTATTATTATTTTCTCATCGTTATTAGCTAAATAAAATAGTCTCACTAAAAGCTCACAAATTCGGATGACGAATTGACATTGAAACAAAAATTCATTATCGTCAAGTGTAATTATAAAAACCTTTAAGCCAGCATTAGGCCTAGCATGCTAAGATGTAACACACTTATCAATTGTAAATATTTGTCTTAACTCCTTTATTAGAATAAAACACTAAAGTAATAAAAAATTAGTTGTAAATATTGTAATAGCAGGACAACACAAATTCCTACCATTTGTGAAATTCTTTCTAATTAAATTCAAGACTCATGCATGATTGTATTTTATAAATGAACTTGCTCACCATTTTTTCTTTCTATATAGTCTCATCAATAATAAGAAAATATCTACCATCTCCTATATTTTTTAATATTAGGTCAATGCAATATGTAACACAAGGAGTCTAATAAAATGAATTATACATGCCAATGTTATGGATATTGTATCAGTACTGATACTGGATTTGGTTCTTGTACGGATACTGTATCAATATCGGTCAATACCAAGTACCGTTTCGAGTGATTTTAAAATTTATAAAATATTCCCTGAATTTTTAAAATTACAAAACAGTCCATTAGTATATTGTACTGTATACTTTATAATTTTATATCAACCATGGCTCCAAAAGTCATAATAATGGAAATTTCAAATAACAATGATTTATTTATTTTTATTAACATTAATTTTCCTATATTTCCCATATAAACAATAACCACAATTAATATAAAAAGATTATTTAATTATTATACAAATATAAAATTAAGAACAATACAAAGTATTTAAAATATAACAATTTCATAATATAATAAATAATAATTACATCAAAAACTTCAAATAAAAAGAATAATAAATATCCATTACTCTATAACAATTACAATTTAGAACAAGAGTTCGTGTCGAAGAACTAACTAGAAGTGAAACCTGAAACAAAAATATTTATAATTACATTGCATATATAAAATTTAGCATATGAATTAAATATAAGTAAAATTAAGAAAAGAGGAGAAATAAAAACTTAAAACTTCATTTAATCAGATCCGGGATACCCACTATAATTGATCTCAATTCTCATTTGATACAAAATCCTTATCATTGAGAGGAGTCTCATCACCATCATTGTTCAAATTTATTATACTAAATGATATGTCAATACTTTTCCATCCAAGATTATCTTCCAAGTCACTCTCATTTATCAAACCTAATTCCTCAGAAACCAAATTTGCCAAAAGATCGATATTATCAATGCAAATTGGATCTACTGAACTACTTGTCCTATTAAGAGTCCTAAAAAATAATTAAATTATATAAATTATATCTAACTTAATAATGATAATAACATACATTTCCTGAATCTTTAAAAGTGTATAGAACAAAGACCAAGTAATTCAATGTTTTGTGCTCCAATTTATTCCTTTTTTTGGAATGGATGAATTCAAATGTACTCTAATTCTTTTCATAACCTGTTGCACTCACACATTAACTTAGAATTCAAATTGCAAACCTTTGCAATTTTGGAATATCACTTCCGAATTAGTTTCACCAAGAAACTGTAAATCATACAACAACAAAAGTAGTATTATAAATAAATAAAGTGATAATTAATTTTCAACAAGTAACAAAAGTGAACAATATATACCTAAATTAAGTTTTGCTCTTTGTTGAATAGCAATTGGCATCCCCAAATCCTTAGAAGACTCCTTATAAATCTCTATTTGTGAGCTTAAGAGATCTTGCATCATCTCATGAGCAGCAATTATTGTAATAGTTAATAGCATTCTCCTATTAACTTCAGCTTTCTATATAAAACCTGGTCTAAAATAAACACTAGGATTCAAAAATGCCCCAGTTGTAACTAACTGAGAGTAAAGTTGTCTTTCCCATCTCTCATTAATGACTGCAAGACAAGTTGTGTACAAAGAAGACTTATTTTTCAGATTAGCCTTGATTGTTTCCTTCGCTCTTTCCATGACATCATAAAAATAGTCCATTGTTGCCCTTTTTTTTTATCACTAACAGCCAAACAAAGTATCATTACCAAAGGCTTACAAACTTGGGTGACAAATTGGCATTGGGACCAAAATTTAGTATCTTCAAGTATAATTTTAGAAACTTCCAATCCAGCATTAAACCTAACATGTTGAGATGCAATCTACTTATCACTTGTAAACATTCATCTCAACTCTTTCTTCATCATAATAAAACAATAAAGTGATAAGAAATTTGCTGCAAATCATGTAATATTAGGATGACACAAATTCCTACCATTGGTAAATTTTATCATTAAATTCAAGACCTATGTACGATTGTATATGAACTTGGTCACCTTTTTTGTTTTCTGCCCATTCTCATCAATAATAGGAAAATACCTAGCATCTCCTATATTTTTTAACATTAAATCAATGCAATGTGCGTCACAAAGAGTCTAAAAAAAAGAATTATACTTGCTCTGTAATCTTCTTCCAATCGCTTTATATGCAGAATCATTATCAGTGATTAACTGAATAATATTTTCTGGCCTTACTTTATTCACAAATTCACACTTATCCATTTTAGTGTCTAAAAATATAGCTTTTTTTAATGTTTATTATTATTTTTCAGTAAATCAAATATTTCAAATAAATTATCAGTATTCCTAACAAGGCCAAATGCATCAATAGACCTCAAAAACATTAAGCCGTTTGTGGAATAAACCAAAAAATTAATAATAGGCATATGTCTCCTATTTGTCTAACCATCACACATGATTGAACACCCATAAGTAGCCCAATCTATTCTTCTTTCTTTCAAATAATTTTTAATTTTATAAATAGAGTTACTCAAAAGTTTACCTCTGTAGTCGTCAATAGAAGGATCTTTGTCTCCCAGACTATAAGAGGCTATAACATTATAGGTGGATAATAATAAGATTGGGAAGTATTGAATGTTATACCTGAATCATACCATCATTTAGGCATTGCCATATCTACATTGTGAGTCGCTTCTCTTGATTACATAATACAACGAATTGAAAGTTGAGCTTTAGGAGTTGTTTGTGGTGTAAAAAAATTCAACATTTACCTTATTCTTTTCCTAAGATCAGGTCTAAATGCAACATTCACTTCTTTTTTGGGAAGAAATACTAACCCCTTCAATATTTCCACTATCATCCTGAACATCAGTAAAAGAATTTACACTACCAATTTCATAATTCAATCTCTCCCTTCTATCTTTCTCGTACTGATGCTCTTCAAGCAAAGTTTTTATTTTTGCCACTTCTCATCACTCAATTTTTTTATAAGGTTTCACATCTCCTTTAACCCCAGCTAAATACTTCTTTAATTTGGTGATTCATGTACATTTCAAATGCTTGTTACAAAACAAGTAAATATTATAGTTCTTCATACGATTACTAGGGACCAATACAATATGAGCCCCAGCTGAATCATTATATCTTCCTGAAGCGGTTGAATTATTAGGAGTACTTGAACTTCCTTCTATTTATTTATAAAAATAAATGAAGACATATATCAAATTTAAGTTAAACTTTATATCAAAATAAAGAACACATAATTTCATTATCAACTACTATCACAAATTATGTATTATTTAACTTAAAAGTCCAAACTAACATATTACACAACAACATATACATCTTATATAATATAACTCATTTTATATGATTATATATATAAATATATATATGTTATATAATATAACTCATTTTGTATGATTACATCATACATAATTCAATTTAATCCAGCACAATTCACCATAAGTCAAAAACGAATTATTCAATTGTTCTACATGCATAATAACACAATACACATATACATCTCATATAACATAACTCATTTTGTATGATTATATCATTCAACCATAAACTAAAGACATACTCCCACAACTATAACATATTCAACTTCAACCATAACTCACAACTATAAGTTTACGACTTACTTTATGCAATCTCATAATTCAACTATAAACTAATATAATTTGTTTACTGATATAATTCAATTTGTAATGCTTATTATTATTTGTTTTTTTAACTAATTTTAATCAACATTGTTACTAAAATCTTAATTCCCAAATTTAATTTAACAATCTTTCATTCATCAATTTTAATTAACATTCTTAGTTTCTTACTCAAGTTAACTCCACAATGAAGAGTTAACATAGACTATACAATTCAATTTCATCCAACGCAATTTACCAATAAACAATATAAAATTGCAAATATTTAATTGTCTTAACTTAATTACATATATTAAATGATTTAATTATATATTAAACCTTATATTTAAATGATTAATCATATGTTAAATGCTTTTTATGTACAAGCAATAATTAGTAAATTATATGTTTCATATAAATTAATTAACAAGTTAACTCAATGCATTAATTTTGAAATTGACAATGCTTAAATTATATTGAAATTGAACAACTCACGCAAACAATTCTAACTTCAAAACTCAAATTTTCCAATGCATTAATTTTCTTTATAAATTTACAATGCCTAAATTATATTGAAATTGAAGCAACTTACACAAACAATTCCAACTTTTAATTTGGTTAGGTCAGGTCTAGATTTGAAAAATAAAAATGGATATTTATGTGTTTTTAATCGAGCAGCGATGGTGGAAGTGGACTAGAGTAGCGTCTTGGCATTGGGTGAGGTGGAGAGTAGTAGGTGATAGGTAGACGTGGAGAGCAATAATGTTCGATATGGTGTTGGCAAAGTTGGAGAGCAACAATCAACAGGTGCGATGGGCAAAGATGGGGAGAGTAGTAGGCGCAGTGGGCAGAGGTGGAGAGCAGTGATGGCTACAGGTGGTGACATGGTGGCGATAGGTGGCCGGCGACATTAGAGGGAGGGAGAGAAGAACGTTGAAATTGAAAATGGTTGAGAGGAGAGAGAGAGAGAGAGAGAGATGAAAAATTGAAAATGAGTGAGTGAGAGAGTCTGTTGCATGGGTGGTGGGTGTGGGATGTTTTGTTTAATTTTTATTTTTGCATTTTAGTACTTAAAAACTTTAAGATTTACGATACCAACCAATATTTGACTAACATTTTAAATTTCATCTGGTACCAGATGAAATGTTGGGCTCCAAAAATTTTCTTTTATTTATTAAGCATGATTTAAATTATTTTGAGGTCTTGTTAGATAAATTATTTTGGAGTAATTAG
>JAOTAX010000196.1:10493458-10504279 GCA_025629825.1 Erythroxylum guanchezii | reverse complement strand
TGATGATTACAAAATTCAATTTATAATGTATAACCCAATTTATAATAAAGACTAACCTTTCATTCAAAATTTAATGTATCCCAATCTCAAATTTCACACAAGAACAACCTCAAATTTACAATCTAATTCGAAGTTTCACACAACAAATGAATAACCTCAAACTCAAATTCATAATCCAATTCAAAATTCTATTTCCCAATCATTATAGAAAATCAGAAACATAACTAATTCTAATTTCCAATTGACCACTACGATGATAATTTTTATGAATGACACAAATTCAAGCTTCCATTTTACCATTCCACAATCACAAATTCTTAATTTACAATTCACAAGCCATACATGATAGATATTACGCCACATCCACAAGTCTACAAGCCTATAACACAAGCAATCATCCGCACAGGTTCCATTCGCTTACACATTGACAAAATGGAACCTTGGCTTAAGCTCACAAGTGACAACTCTCAAAACTCACAGCACAACACAACACAAGAGAGTGACGACTGGCTGTGACTGGCAGCGATGGCGTAACTGGTGAATGGCAATGGTTGGTGCGATTGGTGAATGGCTGGTGTGACTGGCAAATCGCACACCGGCAACTAGCGATGATGGTGCAACTAGAGGAAGGATGGTGGACTGGAGAGACAAGCTCACGTCAGGAGGGAGAGGATTGTGGAGAAGTGATGAGTCTAGGAAATATATGAATACTTTTGTTGTTAGGGGTATTTTATTTTATTTTATTTTTGCATTTGAATCCTCTAATTTTTTTAAAAAATTTACATTACTCACCTGTATTTAATCAATATTTCAAATATCGTCTGATACAAAATGCTAAAATTTCATATCACTTTTTGGCCGAAAATTCAAAACCTTGATCTAAAGGTTACAAAAGTAACTAAGAATTTTTTTCAATCTAAGTAGGTTAATTGCAGTTGATAAAATTATCAATTCGGTGTTATACATACAATTGTAATGAAGATAAATAACTAGTATTTATCATCGTTCTGAAAAGTTGAACATATATTACGTTACATTCTAATACATGATAAAAGGTTATTTGCTATTTGAGAAATCAAACATTTCCATAGAAGAGCTCTTAACAAACAAGATTAAGAAATTTTGGAAAAAAACTCTATTAATCCTAAAAAAAAATCGAAATAAGAACAAGATATACGTCGTCACTCACAAGTGTAGTAACATTATGCATGTAAAAAGAATAGTAAGGCCAACAGGTAGGCATGCAGCCGAACTAATTGACATATGATGGAACGCAGAATTTTCTTGCGTTAGGGATAAACACGATCAGGAGTTTTATATGTAAATGGTTTACAAAATATTGGTATCCTCTTCAGAAGAAGCAGCAACATGTTTTGGCATCTCCGGAGAAAATAGGTTCAGCCATTCTAAAACTATACAGCAGAGACAAGCGCTTACATTACATGCTCCTGCAAAGCCATTAAGATCGATGTAATCCAGCTCTTCCAACTTCATCGATCCAATAACTTCTGAAGAATAGCCTGTTAACACAAGTTTATTGATGCGAACTTTTTTTACCACACTCGTCAAGTAGAAATCACCAACTGAAGTTAAGAAAACGTATCCCCAGAAAGGATACTACTAACTAGTCATGTTTTCTTTTTCTTCATTTCGGCTGACGAAATATTAAAGGGTCATAATGGACTTCTGACTATGACAGGAAGGTGATTTCTTACAAAATTAATTCAAACAATTCCCATATGAAGGGTAACTGTTTCATTTAACTTAATACCGGCTTTTCCTTTACCATATTCAAAATTGTCAGGCTGAGATCATATTAGAGTTGTGCCTTAAAAAGACGTGTGATTTCAGGATTAACTTACAGGACATGAACGATATGATTTCAGTCCCTCTTGTAGCTCACCAAATGAGATTAAAAGCTTCACTTGACGAAATTCAACTGATTGACCATGACCTCTGCTGTCAGTGAAACAAATTAATTCACGCTGTAGAAGTCGTTCAAATGCCTGCACAAGTTGGGGTAGTTAATCTTCATCCGGAGATAAAACAGGTGGAATGCCCATTTTAATCCATTACTATTCTAAACCTATAGTCTAGATTTAGAGAGGTGAATTGAAGAGCTTACACACCCTTAGGCATACATTTCGTGCATAGTAATCAGATGTATGGAATGAATCATGTACGCTTTTGTACTCTGCAACAATGGAGAATATGTTAGTAATCAGGAAAAGTAAGCTTAGTGATGGAAAAAGAAATAGAAGAAGCATCTGAAGGTGACAACCTTTCATAACAGAAGCAAAGTTATATGAGTTCTGCTCTTTAACTTCCAATCTCTTCATACACACAAGGATGTACAGTTCTAATATGGAGCAATCTGCTTGACCATGTTCAAGGTGACATCAGTATTGTATTCCATGATAGGTTCACACACACACACACAACAATTTTGGCATCCATAACGAAACCTAATTAAGAGCTAATATGCATGCCTTCTTTTCAAACAGTCAAGTTGCATGAACAGAATCATTTATGAAGATGTCAAGTTTGCTAAAGCAAATATGCATTAAAATGTCAAACAACGAAAATAGTTTTGACTCCGTGATCTTAAATGCAAATAAATAAATAAATAACTCAAAAATTGTTCTATTATTGTCTTGAATCTGCAATAAATTCTACGGATGAAAAATGAGCACTTGTTTGACATGGATAGTTAGGTATTACAAAATATACAGAGGTTTGAATTTCTAGATGTTTTCACCGTACAGTAGTAAGGCTATATATACATATTTACAAGATTAATCTAGGGAATGTAATCCCTAAGATCAAGGGATTATAGTGCCTGTAATGAAGACTAGAATCAATGACATTAATGCTCAATATGTAACAGCTACAATGTAACAAATACAAGGGATCTAACTAACGGTATTCCAAGGAAATAGTAGGCAAAATCTCTTAGAAGAAATGTTGTTAAGATGCAAATCTGTGCAAGTCTTTTATACTGATAAAACTTGTACTTATTGTGCCTGTAAACGACCACCCTAGAGAATGAAGATCACAAGAGTAACTATACAACAAAATGATTCAAGCCATGTTCATCATACCTCTTATGCCTTCCTGCTTTGGCTGCCTTTGGATGCTTAACAGTGCATTTTTAAAGTTCTCTAGTGACAAGAATCCTGATTTTGGTTCCATGTAAGAGACAGCGACAAATCTAGCATCCAATTGCAGATTCAGACTAGTATCAACTGTGATAACGTTAACAGGTATAACTTTACACAACATTTGATGCATCGAGATATAGGCAATGAACTTACAAAAACCGTAGCAAGTAGTTGATGGTAGATTGCACATTCAGACAAGAAGCAATGATCTCCTTGAACCTCTCATCAACTAAAACTTTCTAGCAAATTTCAAGGACCTCTATTTCTGGAGAAAAATCAGTTCAAAGATGCTTTGAAATGGTAATAGAGGATGCAATCTAGTTTTAAACTATCAAATTTAAACAGTTGGATAAAGGATACTCGTAGCTTTCCATTGAATTGAGAAGCAAAATCATGAGAAAGACTTGTATTTACGGGCAAAAACAAGACATGCTCTAACAGTCTGCAAAACCAGAATTCTGAAGATCAAACTTTGACTCTTGGCGAAACTCTTATATCACTCTTCATATAAGAGGAAATTTACCTCTGTACATCCTCCATAGATGGAGGAAGAAACAATAGCTTTCTATGTGAAAAACGAGATCTTACTCTTTTTTCCAAAAGTTGATCAGCATCCTGCAGGCAAAGTTTGAAAGTATCACATACTAGAACTTAAAAACTTTTTTGTCAGAGTCCAATGAGTTTTATTTTCATTATCTTTACCAGTAAATGGCTTGAGTGCCAAATTTAGTTACTGGTACACGTTTATAAACTGTAAAATTCTAAAGTTTTCATA
The DNA here is from genome assembly GCA_025629825.1 of Erythroxylum guanchezii. Classification (NCBI taxonomy): domain Eukaryota; kingdom Viridiplantae; phylum Streptophyta; class Magnoliopsida; order Malpighiales; family Erythroxylaceae; genus Erythroxylum; species Erythroxylum guanchezii. The sequence goes on along the minus strand of JAOTAX010000196.1, from coordinate 10,500,343 downwards.
TATTGAACATATAAGCTAATATTAAAAGAAAATAAAAATCTCTTTATATAATAATGGAAAGAATGGCAAAACAGAAAAAATCCAGAGAGGGCAGAGGAAAACTAAGCAAGATAAGATTGGAAGCATTTAGAAATAAGCATACCAGTCGACAGCTCACACCAATGACAACAGCTTGTGATGTTACTGATTGCATCGCATCTAGCAAGCTATACAGCAACCTTTGCTTTCCCTGAAAAGAACGAAATGAGGATTGTAATGTGCCCCTAAATTTCATGTTGATATCCTAAAGATAATTAGTTGCTTTAAGGCTAAAAATTAGTAGTTGAATTAATGAGATTGTATTACTTAGAGAAAAAATGGATTCTCCTTGATTTAAGGAGGTGATTAGGGATGTACTTTCCTACATATTTCCTATACTATTCATAGAAAGATGAAGTAAAAATTACTTTTCTCTATGATTTTCTTCATGGTATCTTAGTTACGACTTTTCCATAATTTTTTCGTCCAAATTATTCCTAAATGGACTATCGTTTGGCAATGAATAGTAGGGGAGAACCTCCTCATCCTTCGGCAATGATTTCAGCAGTTCGAGTGTGACTAATCCCGGTACTATGATAAAAAACACATAACACAACGGTGATCTTATCAGGTTGAATTTGCCTTTGACGAACCACAAGTTGAATGATCATAATTACTAGGAATGGGTGCAAACAATAAAATGGAGGTCCAAAAATTCTTTGACCACAACTTGATCGAATAATTCAATGAAACCTATAATTGGAAACCCCCTATTATTTTTGCCAACAACAAAAGATGTATAGGATGCGGTTTGAGATACGTTTTGGATACTGAGAATTCTTCTCAAATTTTTGAACTAAAAACGAAGCTATAAAGGCCAAGAAAGGAGATAACACTGTTACTTTGTTTTATAACAAACTTTTAACCTTGTAGCAAGAATTAGACCTATGTTAGGATGGTTGGGATTATTTGAATGATAGTGTTCGATATAAAAAAAGGTAAGGAAATGATAAGATTCATGTTGTTCTAGCATGATTAAATTAAGAACTGGATAAAGTCAAAGGCTAAATTTTGGGAAGAAAGCCACTTCCTTCAATAAGAGAGGACTTCTCGGAAGTAAGGAGAGAGGAGATGAGGCAGAAAGTGATGATTGGCAATAGTGAATCGGAGGCTAAAGGTTCTGCACTTATATCTAGAGGAACAAAGGCTAAGGGAGAAAGGAAAAACAACAAAAAGTTTTGGTGAGATCACTGTGAATGTGATTTGGACACATATAAAACTTTTTCAAAAATCCATGGAAAGCCAAAAAATTGGAAGAAAAACAATTTGAAGATAATTATACCTAAAATTCCTCAAATTTAAATCCTTTTTGTTCTTTGGCTTTAAAAGGTAATTATTTAGTTGCCTCTTAATTCAATGTCAATTCAAATAATTCTTGAATAATTAATTCTAGGGAAACAGATCATATGATTGGATCGTCGAAATTGTTTTCTTCCTACAGTCCTTGTGCATGAAATCAAAGAGTAAAAATAACAAACTATTCCTTGGCAGCAGTAGCTAGGAAGGATCACTTGTTATTTCCCATGATCTTGTAGTCTATAATGTTTCTTATGTTCCTAAATTGTTCTATAACTTATTGTCAATCAATAAAAAAGAACTGTTGATCAAAATTGTCAAGCTAATTTTTCTTTATCAGATTGTCAATTTCAAGATTTGAACACGGGGAAGAAGATTGGCAATGCTAAACAATTTAGAGGTCACTAATTCTTTGAAGATGGATATGACTCAAACAGGCAGTCCTAGAGAATTTGTCTCAATTCTATTTCAATATTTAATGAGAGCAAAATTATGTTATGGCATTTTAGATGACATCCAAGTTCCCACTATATGAGACATTTGCTTCCAAAGTTTTTTATAAATAAAGATCCATCTTCATTTTAATGTGAAATTTGTCAAATTTTCAAACATCTTTCTAAGCACAACCTTACAAGGTTTTGTTCATTATGATTTATAGTGATATTTGGATACCTTCAAAAATAAAAACAGTAATTGAAAAAGGATGGTTCATAACTTTATTGATGATCATATTAAAATTACTTGGGTCTTTTTACTTGATGAGAAATCAGATGTTGAGAGCACGTTTCAAGACTTCTATAAAATGATCCAAACACGGTTCAAACTAGTATTCAAGTTTTTAGAATTGATAATGGAAAAGAATATTTCAACAAGATTTTAAGCATTTTTTTTGGAAGAAAAAGGTATTGTTCATCAAATCTCATACACTGACATCCCACAAAAAACGGAATTGCAGAGAAGAAAAATAAGCATCAGTTAGAATTGCAAGATCTTTAATATTTTCAACTAATGCTCCTAAGCACTTATGGAGCTACACTATCCTCGCAGCTACATATTTGATCAAATAGGAAGCCTTCAAAAGTTTTAAAATTTCAAACCCCTCTAAACGTTTTAAATAAATGTTGTCCTTCCTTTTAGATATCACATGATCTTCCACTTAAAGTGTTTGAGTGTATTGCATTTTTTCATATTCATGACTACAATTGAGAAAAACTTGATCCTAGAGCATGAAAATGTGTTTTGTTGGTTGTCCTACTCAAAAGGGGTAGAAGTGCTTTGCTCTAATGTCCAAAACGGTAAAATGTCTTTATGGATGTCACCTTTATTTGAAGATAAACCTTTTTTTTCCCCTCACCTCATCTTCAAGGGCAAACATCTAATGAAGATTCATTTTTTGATATTCATAAGAATAGAAACCACAAGGAAAATGAGATTATGGTCAACATTGACAATGATGTGAATATTTTCTATAATTTTGATTCAAAAAATGATAATACCTCAAATAATGGAAATAAGGATCCGTCTTCGATGCCTTTACAAATTCAATCTTAGGAAAAGAATGAAATGTTTGCAAGGTTAGATGGATATCATTTTAAAGGGAAAGTTCTTTTGAAAAAATATCTAGAACGATAGAAAAAAACAAACATGCAACTAGTCAAGAATCTAACCTAAAGACAAATCCAAAAATTGGAGATCAATAAGGCAAATCCCAGTTTGAACCTATACCTATTGAGTCATTGTCTCCTAAACCAATATATATTCCAAAGCCAGATGATACCTTAAATTTACCTATTGCTCTTAGGAAAGGTTCTTGAACTTGTAGTAAAATATCCTCTGCATAACTTCTTATTCTATCAAAGTCTGTCTCCATCATTTTGAGCATTTACTTCTAATTCGTATAGTATTTCCATTCCTAAGAATATACAGGAGGCTTTAAATTTTCCTGAGTGGAGGGATGTGGTCCTGGAGAAGACAAAAGCTTTAAAGAAGAATAGAACATGGTAGAAAGTTGATCTTCTAATAGGAAAAATACCGGATGTACAATGGGTGCTCACTATGAAGTACAATTTTGATGGATCACTTGAAAGATATAAGTCTCGCCTAGTTGCCAAAGGTTCTGCTCAAACCTATGGCATTGCCTATTCAAAACATTACATGTTGCTAAGTCGAATACTATGAGAGTGTCCCTTTCTAATGCAACTAATCTGGGTTAGCCTCTACACCAACTAGATATAAAAAATGCTTTCCTAAATGGAGATTTAGAAGAAGAGTTGTACATAGAGGTTCCCTCAAGATTTAGAAGAAGCGTTGTACATAGAGGTTCCCTCAGGATTTAGTAAAAACTTTTGGAAAAAGGATATGCAAGCTAAAAAAACTTCATATTGGCTTAAACAATCACCAAGAGCCTGATTTGACAGATTTTCGAGATTTGTAAACTCTCAAGGTTTCTTACAAGGGCAATCTGACCATTCTCTATTCATAAAAAGTTTTGTCGAAGAGATCATTGCAATTCTAGTAGTGTATATAAATGACATGATCCTCAATAGAGATACTTTAGAGAAAATGAAAATTTTGAAAAAGAATCTCTCAAATGAGTTTGAAATCAAAGACCTAGAGTCTCTTAGGTACTTCCTTGAGATGTAAATTGCTAGATCTAAAAAGGGAATAACAGTTACTCAACAGAAGTATATGTTGGATCTTCTAAAAGAAACTGGGATGAATGGATGCAAACCATTAGAAACTCCTATGGAATTTAACTCAAAGCTTGGTGAAGTTAAGGAAAGGGTTCCAGTAGATACAAGTAGATATCAATGGTTGGTAAGAAAGCTAATCTATTTATCCCACATTAGAACAAATATTTGCTTTACTGTTAGTGCACAATTTATGCATACTCCCTATGAAGAACACTTGGAAGCAATGTACAAAATCTTAAGATACTTGAACGAAATTACAGGGAAATGATTATTCTTCAAGAAAACTGATCAACAAAGAGTTGACATATACACTGATGTAGACTGAGCAAGGTTCGCGAATAAAAGGTCTACTTTTGGTTATTGCACCTTTTTGTAGGAAATCTAATAACCTGAAGGAGAAAAAAAGAAGTGGTGGCGAGGAGTAGTGCAAAGGTAGAATACAAGCAATGGCTCAAAAAATTTGTGAAATAATCTCACTTAAAAATTGGTGGAAGAGCTTAAGAGACCAGTGGAGCAACTAATGAATCTTTTATTTGATAATAAAGCAGCTATTAGTATCGCCAACAATCCAGTTCAGCATGATCATACAAAACATATAAAAATTGACATGTATTTTATAAAAGAGAAAACTCGAAGTGGACTCATTTGTCAACTATTTGTACCTACAACATAACAAGTTACTGATGTCTTAACCAAAAAGTTATAAAGGCAAAATTTTGAGTTCTTTGTAAGTTAGGAATGATCAATATCTATGCACCACTTGAGTGTTGATATTCTAGAGATAATTAACAGGTCTAAAGCTAGAAATTGGTGCCTAAATTAATGGAATTTTATTCCTTAGAGAATAAATAAATTCTCCTTGATTTAAAGAGGTGATCAAGATTATACTTTCATACATATTTCCTGTACTATTGACATAAAGATGAAGTAAGAATTACTTTTCCCTTTTATTTTCTTCAATTCAATCTAAAAACCCATCAATTAGAGCACAAATGCTAAGCATAACAAACCTATCATGTAAAACCACCTTCTCAAATTTGAGCAACAACAAGGAGAACTTAGATATTAAACATCGTATGTAAAATGAAAGGCATGAACAATTTTACTTGACGATAAAGATAAATTAGATATTAAAGAGTGATTAAGAAATGTAAGATGAAAAGGTAATCTTACCCTTAAAGAGTGATTAAGAAATGGTGTAAGACAGAAATGCAATCTTACCTGAGCAAATGAGTCAAACTCATCAAGTACAAAAATTATTGTTTTGTGAGCTAGTCCACATTCCCTGACAAAAAGCAAGAATGAATCATTTAAAAACTAGAATTTTATGATTCAGGATAAGTAAGCTTTTTCTGGAAAGGATATATGCACTCACCGAAGCATTGCTATCATAAACTGAGAATTGTCATCAAAAGATGCCTGCAAGAATTAATAGACGATTATTATAAAGAGGGAAATGTTTCCACATAAAGACATTGTCTGAAATTTATCAGATATTCTTCGTTACCATTTTAGAGAATACCAAGTGATGTTCCAAGCATAGCTGTCTAGCAATCTCCTGAATGTTGAATAGGCATTAAACAAAGTTATAAGCAGAGATAGAATCATCAAATAGCTTAATTCAGAGATAAAGGCCAGTCGATTTGATAGGTAGAGATATTATAATAAATGACACACAACCTTGAAGGCACAATTGTCATCATTATGCAAGAGGCCATTCAGTTTGATCTGTAAAACAAAGACCATTTTAGTGAAATGAGGAACACGATTGCAACCAACAGAGAAGTATGGATCATCTCAACAACATAAATATGCTTCTGTAGCTTGCAATTGGAATTGGCACAAATGCCCTATCCGTGACAAGGCTCTACTACTTTTCTAGGACCTGATCATCTATTCATTTTAGCATATTGAACACCAATTTTTACTTTAGCTGGTTCATATTGCATTGCCTTAAAAGAATAGTTTCATGATATTTCATTTCACAGACATCCCAACAAAGGGAAGGACTTCTTAACTTTCAAGGGCAGAGATGGATTTCCCCACAAAATTTTTTAATGTAGTACTTACCACTGATATAAGATCAGAATGTTCTTGCAACAAATCATAGATCACAAGCTCCAAAACCTGAGATTCAGTACATATGAAGAAATATCTGGTATTTGATTAATAATCCCTGGGGAACAAAAAAAAAAGAAAGAAAAAGAAACAAATGTAGAGAGAATAAAACAGACAGCAAGTTTCCCAGAACCACGTGGTCCAATGAGCAGAATCGAATTGTTGCATCCTTCAGTTATTGAACTCGAAATTATAAATTTCAACTTGCTGGAGAAAAAGAAAAGGCCCAAACAAGAAAATAGAGAAATCAGTAGAAAAAGGCTAGTTCCCTCGATTCACGTAGATGGTGAAATTTTTTTGCTCGAGAATCAAAAGATGTACCTGTAGTTACTATCTGGGGAATCAGAGAGAGGCTTGAAGACGAAACTGGAGTTACAAAGCCTGCTCCTGATGATGCTCTGGGCTTTCTCTGCATCACTTTGGAGTCCCATTACAACGGAATGGCGGGAAAGATCGAGAATGTTAGGTTTATATACAAGAGAGAGGCAATAAGTTTCCTCGACATTGCTCGTGAAAATCACGTGCCTCCTAACCTAGTTTATGCAATGTTATGAATACCGTACCGGGCTCGGTATCGGATTGGGCTCTTGAACAGAACTGTACCGGCACCAATCTATACTGAATATCGTTTCGGGATATTTTTTAAATTTATAAAATAGTCCCTAAACTTTTTAAAAATTGCAAAATAGTCCATATTGAT
>JAOTAX010000196.1:10421587-10441399 GCA_025629825.1 Erythroxylum guanchezii | reverse complement strand
TGAATGATTTCAATTGGATATTGAAGTCACTTTGATTGATGAATTCGATAAAGATGAATAAGAATGAAGAAAGAGAAAAAAAAATGTACACGAATTTCGGATAGGTTTAGTCTAAGGTTTCCAATGCGATAGTTTCTTTGTTCAAGCTTCGGATGTCGGATCCGCTTCGATTTGTCAGAAATTTGTTCGGTTCGATTGAACTGTTTGTTTGCTTCGTTTTCGCTTCGCTTTTCGATTCGATACTTTCGCTTTGTTTTCGTTTTCCATTCGTTTTTCCCTTTTCCGGTTGGGGTCCGGTCTCGGGATCGAGTCCCAACATTTATGGTATCAGAGCAAGAAGAGTTTGTAAGGAATCATGTGTATGTTTGAGGTTTTCGGATTAAGTAGTTGGGTTCCGGAAACAGGATCCAACAAGTTGGTATCAGAGCCCAGTAATAAGATCTTACATGGGCGTATGTGTATAAGTGATATGTATGAGAATTTGCAAAGAGATTAAATAGATAGAATTGAATTAGTGCGATGTGATATTGATGTGAATGACCTATCATGCATTTGGAGTATAAGAATGTTTTGATTAAGGTGTCAAGAGTGTGATTGATGATAAAAGGATGTGATAATGGAGATTAAGGTTAAGAATTATGATTGATTTTAGGTTTATGATTATAAAATTTTGGTGAATTGGGATTAATTGATTTTGAAGATACATATTTCTCAATTCTTGTATCAAAAATTGGTAGGATTTATTAAACAACTCACTATTTTTGTTAATTTTCATTAACATAAACCTAATCTTTTAACGCAAAGGCAGACATTTATGATGAATGTCCTCCAGTTACTCAACTAGGTCATGTTTTTATTAAGTAGCTTCATTGGAATGTCATTATAGTCTTTTGACTTGAAGGCAAACATTTGTGATGAATATCCCTGGTTACTTAGCTACATCACATTTTCAATTGGCTACTAACTCTATTCATAACCCGATTTGTTTAAAAAGGGCCAGCGGAACAAAAACACAATTTTTTTATGTATATATTTTCTTGCCTACCTCATTTCTTTAGCTAATCATTCTCATAAAAAGATACTAATGATGTTACTTATTCGATTAACCTAAAATTATAAATGAATGTGCCAAATTCCTAAGGTGAAGGAACTAACATTATATCCTAATTAACATGCATATTTAACTAAAGTAGCCTAGGACATTAATTTCACAAGCTAATAAATCTTGGCAACCTAAAAGACTATGTTCAAAGTTAAACTGATTCCGTTGAGTTCTATCCATTGACACATTCATATGAGCTACTTCATGCAATCTTAAACAAAATTAACATACAATGTGCAAAATTTACATTCAAAATAAAAACATATGATTCACATAACTAAAAATAAAAACATATAAAGCAAATAAAGTAACCCTCCCCACACTTGGACAACACATTGTCCTCAATGTGAGAAGGATAAATAACATATAGGGTGGGAATCAAAAATAAAAAATAAGGCAAAAACATAAGAATAAAATAAAGATCGAAATGAAAAGATAAGGGTTAAAGCACAGAACCCGTCATGGCGATTGAGGTGGCGATGGTGATGGTGTTGGAGACAAATTGTGCTTGACGCCCAAGATTGTTGCCTTATCTTATAGTTTCTTTAAAAGGAATAAGAGAGTTACCAATCCAAACCATCCCAAATAACAAAAAACTTATTTTTAAAATTTAAAACAAATCTAACTACACAACAATTTTATTATAACTACTGAACGTGCTAAGTTATGATCATTAGCTTGACCTTGTATCCTTTGAAACTCAGCTAGGATCAATTATGAGTGGATTGCTTCCACCTTTGTTGCCTAATTTTAGCTTTGTAGCTTGCAAATAAGCTACAAATTTCAAGACAATCAAAAGGAAAATATTAATAAATTTAAGAAAACTAATTAAATTCAGTAATGTCCTTGTTACTAACAAACTATCAATAAAATAGGGAATAATGAAACTTGTTAAATCTTCTATTAAATCTAGCAATTTGTCATATAAGAGGGTGATCTATTCTTGTTCTTCCTCATCCACCCTCGTATCGTCTTCTTCTTTCGTCCTTATATTTTTTTTGGTAATTCAGTAAATTTATAAATAAATAAATAAGTATGTACATCGAGAGATTTCCAAAGATGGCAATCTCTTAACCCATCCAAAAGGAACCTTACAAGAAAGCATGAGGAACCCTAAAACTGCTCCCCAAGACCATACAACCACATTAGCATGCCTAATCCATATCTAGCAACCAAGATGATCATATTAAGGATCATCTTACTAGTATCACAACTATTTCCATATAAGAGTCTCAATCAACAGAAAACTAATCAAGAATTCCTACTAATCCTTCTCATTCTGGTAATAGGGGCTCTCCAATTGATGAGTTTCCAAAGAAGTGTTCCTTGTAGCTGGTGACACCATGCACAGTCTTCAATGCTTTTGTAGGTTCAGACATTCCTGCATCTATGCCTCTCTTGCTGCTGAAGAGGGTGAGTTTCCTTTCATTTTCCCGAAGTTGTAGTGATAATCTGTTCCTTACATATAAGCTCACATTGATATAGATAGCTGACGAGTAAGATAAAATTTGCTTTCCCAATCAACTAGCACACCTGCAAAACAAATTTTAGAAGAAACAAGAAAACAAGCCAAAAACCTCTATTTACCTACTCTCAGTGTTTAAGTTGAGCTGTTCCATTACTTGGAAGATCACTTTAGTATTAATGTTCCCCACTTCTATGGCTGCATTTTTGAAGGTTCTAAGGTTTCTCTCGGACCATAAGTTGTACACAATAATAGAAAGAAAAATGATAAAAGTGTAAGTTTTTGAGGGGCTTGCAGTCCATTCTAATCTATCAGGTTGAGACTAATCAGGTTCGTACATTAAAGGTTCCAGCATACGAATGGTCTTAATTGTAGCACTTTGCCAGCACCACATATTGTCTGTGATAATATCAGCTACCTTTGCATTCATTGGAAACTCTGAACCATTGATAGCTCTAGGTGTTGAGAGATCCTTTAGGATACCTTTAGGGTGCCAAGGGTCCTGTCATAAGAAAGTAGAAATTTCATTTCCTATCTTAAATCTGAATTGGTTCCCAATAATATTTCTAACATGAATAAGTTTCCTCCAACTCCAAGAACTATTATTAGTCGGTTGAGCACTCCAAAAGTTTTTCCTTCTAAGAATAATGGTGTGGACCCACTTTACCCATAAAGCTTCCCTATCATTAAAAAAACCCAAACCCTTTTACCTAACAAGACATTGTTCCAAGTAGACAAATGTTTAATCCCCAGACCACCCTCTTTTTTAGGTCTACAAAAGTCATTCCACTTGACTTTTATATGAGTTTTAGACACAACCTTCCTAGACCACAAGAAGTTCCTAAGTTTAGACTCTATTTCTTTAATGATGGAGACTGGAAGCAAGAGATGGCTAGCCCCATAGACCTAAAAAGTAGACAAGACAGAAGTTACCAATTGAAGTCTACCAACATAGGACAAGGCTTTATGAGTCCATTTGCTAATTCCAAAATCAATTTTATCCAACAGTGGGATACAATCTCTCCTAGTCAATCTACCTGTTAAAAGAGGTACGCCTAGATATCTCATAGGAAGATTACCCCTTTTAAGCCCCGAAAGAGTTTCCAACTAAATGGATAAATGATCCGCATCAGGAGATAAAAGGAATTGACTTTTGCTAAGGTTCATATCCAACCCAGAGAATTTTGAGAAAGTATGCAATCATTTAAGCAAGGTATTCACCGAAGTAAGACCAGTAAGATAAAACAATAAAAGATCATCAGCAAATAAAAGAAGGGACAGTTTAAGAGATTTGCATCTCCAATGGAATTGAAAAGTAGGATTTTCTGCTATCGAGACATTCAGACTCCTAGAAAGAACCTCCATAGAGATAATAAACACGTATAAAGAGAGAAGATCTCCTTGTCTTAACCCTAATTTCCTACAAAAAAATTTAGTAGGAGAACCATTGATCAAGATAGAGTATGAAGGCGAGGTTACACACTCTTCAATCCACCTAATAAACATGGGAGGGAGCCCTACAGCTAGCAGCACTTTGAGGAGGAATTCCCATTGAATAGAATCATAAGCTTTTGCCAAATCTACTTTGAAAGCACATCTCCTATGGTTATTAGAAAGATGATAGTTCTTAAAGATTTCTTGAGCTAAAAGGACGTTGTCTCTTATATGGCGATTTTTTATGAAAGCACTTTGGTTTGGGCTGATAAGGACAGGTAAAATCTCTTTAAGTCTATTATAAATGATTTTTATGATCACCTTATAAATCATGTTACAACAGGAGATAGGTCTATAATCCAACACAGAGGATGGCTGATGCTTCTTAGGGACAAGGGAAATAAAAGTTGAATTAAGCTCTTTAAGCAGCCTCCCATGTTTGAAAATGTCTTGGATTACCCTAGTGATATCATTCTCAATAATATGCCAAGTGTGTTTAAAGAAAAAGCCACTAAAGTCATCCAGGCCTGGGACCTTATTTGGGTTGCAAGAAAAGAATACTTCCCTAATCTCCTGTGATGTAACTTCAGCTACAAGGTTAGTTCTAATGTTCTCAAGAATCGGATGGGGAAAAAAAGCTGCCACATACTTGTTTGAAGAGGCTAGAGCTTTCTTGGTACCAAGAGAATCTTGAAAAAATTTCATAAAATGATTATGAATATCTTCCAAGGCAGTAATCCTATGGCCATTTCTCACCAACAAAGAGTGGATATTGTTTCTATTCCTATTAGACAAGATGGAGTTATGTAAGAATTTGGTGTTGCTATCCCCCTCTCTAAGCCACTTGATATGGGAAGATTGTTTATAGAAAGATTCTTGGTCATTTAAAGCCTTAAACAAATTAGTCATAGCCTCATGTTCTTCAACAACCAGTTGAGTCCTATTAGGCAAAAATCTCATTTGGTCTTGGATGTGATTGAGGATAGCTTGACAAGTCTCAACTCTAACATTAATATCACCAATCTGATTTGAGTTTAGTGATTTGAGAGCATTTTTGACTAATTTGAGTTTAGAAACAACATAAAACATGGGGGTCCCTCAGATCTGTGAATTCGAAGTCTCTTCTACTATATGAAGGAAATTTGGCTGCAAGACTAGGAAATTTGAAAACCTAAAAGGAGAAGATCTCTTTTTTTGGAAAGTTAAAGTCCTTATTACTACAGGGGAGTGGTCTGAAATATTTGGATTAAGAATTTCACCAAAAGACCTGGGAAACCTAGAATTCCACTTCTTATTGATAAGCGCTCTGTCTAATTTTCTGGCGCTATAAAATTCACCATGTTGCTTATTTGACCATGTAAAATTCGGACCACTAGAGTTTAGACCATACACACCACACTCCTCAACACACTTCCTAAAGTCTCTCATCCTACTAATAGATGAGGAGCTAAGAGGTTCAGCTTCACAAGTAAACAAAATGGCATTAAAGTCCCCAACTATGAGCTATGGTTGATTCCCAACAATGAGTTTAATATTGGAAAGGGCTGACCAAAGCTTTTTCCTACCCCATAAAAACATGAAAAAAAAAACAGAATCACAATTCATAAGGGACACCTCCAAATGGATCAGCTGATCAGTAGTAATAAGAGGAGAGCACAGGAATTTATCAGGGTTCCAAACTACCACTAACCTGGCACATGAAGCTTAATCTAAATTACTACAGAAATACCATCTAGGAAACATAGTAGAGCAAATATTATTCAGAAGGAAATGAGACTTGATCCTAGATTCTATCAAACACACAAAAGAAACCGACAACATTCTACGATAAGACTTGACAGCTAACTCTTTTTTTTGGTTATTGATTCCTCTAATATTCTAAAAACTTAGATCCATAATTCTATACATAAGACAAGATCTACTACTGTTGTTTTCTTCTAGATTTCTGCTTCTCCTAATGGTAAAAACCCCCTTCCAATAAACCCTGACTCTGAGAATCACTAGAATTATTTGGAACCACATCAGATTTAGGAGAGGCAATAGAGTTAACTACTTTGCTTACACCAGGACAGTCAGCATCTTCGAGGCTTCCATTAGAATCTTCCTGCTTCTGCTGCATTTATTTACCTTTGCTTTGCTCAATTAGAGTTTCAGCAATTTTGCTCTCCTTAGGACTAACTTGTTCTTTCTCTAGACTTTTCTCCTAACCTCCCCTCATTTGTTGATTTTCACATACAGGAATTGAACAATTCTCCTTGTCCAATTCCTGTTGAGTCCCAGTTTCCATGCCTTTTTCTGTGTAACCTTCTCAGGCTTCCATTCATATTCTATTACAATCTCCCTAAATGTCACTTGTCTCTCTTCGTTATAAGTAGCTAATTTAAAGGACGAAGGCCAACTCCTCTCTAATTCTAATTCTGCACACATTCTAGCATTTCGAATTCTAGACATTTGTGCTATATGGGAATCCATGAGCAGAGGTTTTCCCACTACACTAGCAATCTCACTTAATCCCTCGTTGTTCCAATATTCACAGGGAATATTGTGAAACTTTATCCAGAAAGGGGCATACCTAATATCCTCCTGTTCCCCCGGATTCAAGCTCCATTTGCATAAGAACAATGGCTTCCCTTGGATATGCCAAGGGCCCTTCTCTAGCACCTCATTCATACCATATTAAGAATCAAACTTGAATAAAAACTTATTCGAGCTAGTCACCACAATTTGTTGGCCCCTGAATCTTTTTTTATTTATTTATTAAGCATGATTAAAATTAATTATGAGGTCTTTATAGATTGACTATTTTTGGATTTAATTATTATGAAGGTTCGTAAGATTTTATTGTATGGGTTAATTGAATTAAGGTAGTAAGATTGTATAAGGGCATTTTTGGTAGTTCACTTAAGGATAAAGACCATAAGGCATATAAGGAAGGGTAAAATAGACATTTTACAATCATTAAGGGTAAAAAGGGAAGAAGAATTGTTGTCTTGCATTTGAAGAAGAGAGAAAACATGAGTGAGGAGAAGAAGAGAGAAAAATACGAAGAGAAGAAGAGGAGAGAAAGAAGAGAAAACAAGCTAGGTTTCAATTTTTCTTAGTCATCAAGAGAGATTTTGAGGTTGTTCAAGAAGAGAAAAAGGTAGAGGAAGAGAAGAGATTTCATTAAAGTCAAGAAACTCTTCATTTGGTGAAGATTCACGGTAAGGTCTTACTTAATCTTTTGGATTTTTGGAAGGGTTTTAGTTCAAGAAGCCTAGGAAATGCATGAGCTTAAGCTTTCTAGAATTAATTTTATGAATATGTTTCTTTGGGTTCTCAATTGATATTCTTATTGAATGGGAATTTTACCATTGATAAAGGAAATCAAGAAAGGAAAAAGGAGCAAGAGGAGAGGAATTTTTGAGCAAGTCTTTACGCAAGGAATTCAAGGTGAGTTCATGTTTATAATTGAATAATGAGCTATGACTATCTTTTCAAATTTAAGAGCATTAAATGGTTTCAATTGTTTATGAACGTTACATTATTGCTCTTTGAATGATTGAGAAATTGCTATATGTTTAGTATATGAAGATCTATTGATGAATTATGAAATGAAGATGGAAATGCATTGAAACATTTTATGTTTATGAAAAATCATGTTTTCGAAATGTGCCATTTGGGCAATCTATTTTCAAGTCATGAAATACATATTATGTGGGTTTGTGGTGGTCCATTCTGTTATGTTAAGTGCACTTCGATTCTATTAAAGGCTTCTCCCGCCAACCCACTAGTGGCATGGAGCTCCTTCATAGACTCCCTCATGTTTACGACTACGCAAAACAATTATATGGGATTGCAATAGTATATTATGTTTACGACTACACAAGACCATTACGTGGGAATGTGTTAGTACGTTCTGTTTATGGACCTACTCAAACCATTCTGAATTGTTTATATGTTGATGATTGGATGAAAATTTGATGCATATGTGACTTATGTGTTTATGATATGTGTTGACAAGTTGAGAATTTGAGAAATATGTGTTTTATGGATTTGATACAAAATTTCCATGACTTTGAGTAATTGTAATGGTTTTGCTTGTTATCGATTATAAACTTGTTATCCACGAGCTTTTAAACTCACCCTCCATTCCTTCTCATCTCTAGGTGATGAGCAAGAGATCGAGTGAAAGAGAGTCAAGGCATCACTCCGATTATGCATATTTTTGTATTTTAAGCTAGATTTTGCAAACACAAGGCTTTAGTCGCATTTTAAGTATTATTTGTTCAAGTATCTTTTGTATTTATGGATTTTGAGACATTGATGTATGGTGGCTTGAAATTCCCACTAAAGCTTTGTAAAACTCCTATCTTTTGATGTTAATGAAATATATTTCATTTTGCTCATGATTTTCCAAGTTTGTACATTGCATTTTCAAGTTTTTCATAGGGGAAAAATATGTGGTCTGACTTCAGGGGAAATTTTGTATTAATCTAGGCTCAATTGGACAAGGGTGTCTTCTTAAAAGTTGTAGCTTATCTGTCTAGCTTTCTAACGATATAAAGTATGAAATTTTTGGATATCAGAGTTGAGAGATATGATCATTATAAGTTAGTGATATTGCATACGATGTATAAAAGTCTCGGTCGCGATCGCAAGGAAGCAAGATGCAATCCTGCACCCTGGGAGTAGCCTCGGGTGCGCTTGCGACAAGGAAAGGTGTGATCGCACCTTGTAACTTCACCAACGTTGTGCCCCCCGAAGGATTTTCCAAATCTGAACATGTTTGATTTTTTTGGCTATAACTTCGTCATTTGACCTCCAAATGAAGTGATTTTTAAACCAATAGATTCCTAACACATTTTTCTATCTCTTCATAAAGATTGGTAGCCTTTGGTTTTAAAAAGATTGATGGAAAGAAAGTGATAGAATCGGTTGGAAGAGCTTGACTTGGTTATTAACATACTTTGGCTTTTTCGTCATATCTTGATCTATAAAGCTCTGAATGAGATGGTTTTTGTTTCAAAATAAATTAAAGACATAGAGCTACGATTGTTTTGAAGAAGTCAAATTGTGATTTTGGTGACTGACTGGTGTGAGCACGCCACCTTTGTGGGATGCGTATCCAGATGTCACGTACGATGTCGGGCTCGTGTCTTACAAGGGTGGGATGCCTAACACTTATGGTATCAGAGTAACTCTAGGTTTAGGTCCAGGTTTAAGTCTAAGTTTAAGGGTATCCTTGGCATGACATGGGTAGTTTTAAATTATGAAATGAACATGCATTATTTTAAAGGAACAACGTGCATTGTTTTTGTATTGTTTTACATAAAGCATGAACTAAAGATTTTTAAATGTTTTAAATTGAAGGAGTGATTATGCTGCCTCGAAAGAGAACTCGAGGAGCTAGGACTCGATCTTGCTATCACCGAGGAAGTACAAATGAATCATATGCTCCGCAAGATGCAGAAACACACTCTGCTCCTGACTCTGAGGCACCTAGTGTTCAACATGAAATGCCACTACCTCCTCTTCCTATGCCCCCAGTAAATCCCATAGATCCGCGTTTCTTTCAAGCCTTTGCTCAGGCTTTCACACATGTCATGGGTCAAGTGCCACAAGTTCTGGTGCAAGCTCCAGTGGAGAGGAGCGGACAGTATAATAAGCTCCACAATTATGAAGCAGTAGATTTTAATGGTAATAAAAATTCGGAAGAGGCTGAAGCATGGCTGAAAAGGACCGAGAGAGTCCTGATTCAGATGAACTGCTCTGATGAAGAGAAACTAGACTATGCAATCAGTTTGCTACAGGGGGATGTGCTCCATTTGTGAGAGTCAGTGCCCCACAGTCAGGTCATACCACCGGTATTGACATGGAGAGACTTTTTGGAAGCTTTCAAGAGGAAGTACTTCTCGACGGTCTATGTCCAAGAGAAGGCCAGAGAATTCCAGAATCTCACCCAGAGGGGCCTGAGTGTGAGTGAGTATGAGCTGAAGTTCACCCAAATTTCACAGTATGCGGCCAACATTGTTGCGAATGAGGAGGACAAGTGCCGCAAGTTTGAGGGAGGACTTCATTTGGAGATTAAGGAGAAAGTTCTGATCCACAACTTCTGTGACTACTAAAAGTTGGTAAATGCTGCACTCTAGGTTGAGAAACTGAAGAACATAAAGAATGAAGTAAATAAGAAGTGGAAGAACCCGGAATAGTCTTCCAAGAAGGGAATGAGTGCTCCAATGCCTGAGAGGAGTACGGGGAGTTTCCACACACAGAGTGAAGTGGGAAGTAGTGGCTCTACTAAGCACAAGCAAGCCAAGGTAGCTTCAGTCCAAGCCTCAATTGTAGAAGGAAATAGAAGGATGGAGAGGAGTAGCTACATAAACCCTCAGTGTGAGCATTGTGGGAAATTTCATAGAGGAGAGTGCTTCAAGTTACTTGGAGCATGTTTTCTATATGGAAAGAAGGGACACGTGGTTAGGGAATGTTCCCAGATACTAAAACAAGATGGGTCGCAGATGCAAGCCCCAAAGAGAGCTGAAATAGTAAGATCCAGGCTAGTCACTGAGGTAGGAAGTTCTTGAGCGGCAAGGAACGTTATTCCTCTAAGAAGGCCAAGGGGTCAGGAACAGGCAAGGGTGTTTTTCATGATCAGAGAGGAAGCTGCAGCCGCACCTGAAGTTGTCACAAGTATGGCTCAGTTATTTAATTCTGAAGTATATGTCTTTATTAATTCTGGCTCCATACATTCAATTGTTTCTGTAAGCATGATTTTACATGATGTTAATATGGTGCCATTAGATAGTCCTTTGATTGTTAATACTCCCTTAGGCAGAAAGGTGATAATAAGTCAAGCATATAGAGACTGTGAACTTTTTATTGATGGTGCTAGACTGGTAGTAGACTTACTGACCCTAGATTTAAAAGTCCTAGATGTGATAATGGGAATGGAGCCATGGAGAAATATTGCGCAAAGTTAGATTGTAGCCTCAAGGAGGTAGAGTTTGATCTTGGCAATAGTAAGAAGGTGATTTTTGAAGGAGACAGGAGAACACCATCACCAAGAATTATTTCAGCCTTGTTAGCTGACAGAATGATGAGAAAAGGGTGTGAAGCTTTCTTGGCACACGTCGTGGACACTAATGTTAATGAAGGGAAGTTAGAGAATTTTTTGATTTTGAGGAAATTTTCAGACATGTTTGCAGAAGATTTACCTGGTTTGCCATCGATGAGGAAAATCGAGTTTGCTATCGACTTAATTCCCAATACCGCACCCATTTCTATACCACCGTATAGAATGGATTCAGCTGAATTGAAGGAGCTCAAGAAACAGTTGGAAAAACTGTTAGAGAAGGGTACATAAGGCCAAGTTCGTCACCATAGGGAGCATCTGTTCTGTTTGTTAAAAAGAAGGATGGAACATGGTGCATGTGCATTGATTACTGGAGACTCGACAAGGTGACTGTTAAGAACAAGTATTCTCTGCCCTAGATTGAAGATCTGTTTGACCAGCTATAGGGAGCAAAGATCTTCTCCAAGATTGATCTGAGGTCAGGCTATCATCAGCTCAGAATCAGAGAGTCTAATGTAAACAAGACGACCTTTAGGATACGTTATGGGCATTATGAGTTCCTAGTCATGCCATTTAGACTGACTAATGCTCTGGCTGCATTCATGGATCTTATGAATAGGATCTTCAAGGAGTATCTGGATCAGTTTGTCATAAAGCTTATCGATGACATTCTTGTTTATTCCAAGAGTGAAGAGGAACATAAAGAACATCTTAGGATAATGTTGCAATCACTGAGGGAGAAGGAGCTTTATGTTAAGTTCAGCAAGTGTGAGTTTTGGCTTCATAGGGTGGTGGTATTCCTTGGACATTTAATTTCGGAGGATGGGGTATATGTTGAACCGAGGAAAGTTGAAGCAGTGGTAAAGTGGCATGCACTGAAGATAGGGGCAGAAGTGAGAAGTTTTCTGGGTCTGGCAGGGTATTAGAGGAGATTTGTGGAAAGATTTTCTATGATAGCTACTCCAATGACCAATTTATTGAGGAAGAATTAGAAGTCTATCTGGAGTGATGAACGCCAGAAGAGCTTTGAGGAGCTTAAGCATAGATTGACAAGTGCTCCAATTCTGACCTTGCCTATGGGAGATGAGGGTTATACAGTTTACAGTAATGCTTCAAGAAAGGGTTTGGGTTGTGTGTTGATGCAAGGAGACAAGGTAATAGCTTATGCCTCATGGTAGCTAAAGCTTTATGAATTAAATTAGCCGACTCATAATCTGGAATTAGCAGCAGTAATCTTTGCCTTGAAAATTTGGAGGCATTATCTGTATGGGGTTTAAACGAGGATTTTTACAAATCATAAAAGTCTCAAGTATTTGTTGAGACAAAAAGAACTGAATTTGAGACAGAGAAGATGGTTAGAGCTACTTAAGGATTATGATTTGTTGATTGAGTATCATCCAGGAAAGGCAAATGTAGTGGCGGATGCCTTAAGTAGAAAATCTTTTATAGCCCACGTTCAAACAACTTATCTACCGTTATTGCAAGAGATGGCTAAGCTTAGGATAAGCTTGAAATAGGAGGAACCTGGTTGTATTATTGCTAATTTAAGAGTGAGACCGATACTCAAGGAGAAAGTAAAGAAGTTACAGGCACTAGATACAAATTTGGACAAGTTCCGGGAAGAAATTAAGAATGGCAAGAAATCTAAAGTGGTGGTGAGGGATGATGGACTTGTGGTTGTAGGAAACAGACTTTATATTCCGAATGTCAAAGAAATAAAGGATGAAATACTGGATGAGGCACACAACGCGCCTTATACTATGCACCCAGGTAGCACCAAGATGTACAGAGATTTGAGAGAGCATTTCTGGTGGAAAGGCATGAAAAGGGATGTAGAAGAATATGCAAGCAAGTGTCTAGTGTGTCAGCAAGTAAAGGCTGAACACCAGGCACCTTCAGGCAAGTTAAGGCCATTGTCCATTCCTGAATGGAAGTGGCAAAGGGTAATTATGGATTTTCTGATGGGTTTGACCAAGACTAGGAGGAAGCATGATGCTATATGGGATATTGTTGATTGTTTGACGAAGTTAACCCATTTTCTAGTAATTAAATAGAGTGATTCTCTGCATGTGCTAGAAAAAAAGTATATTGATGAGATAGTGAGACTATATAGGATTCCGGACTTTATAGTTTTTGACAGAGATCCTCGGTTTACTTCAAGATTTTGGAAAAGTATGCAAGAAGCTCTGAGGGCCAAGTTAAATTTTAGCACTGCCTTCCATCCTCAAATAGATGGTCAATCTGAGAGGACCATTCGGACCCTTAAGGTAATGCTCAGGGCATGTGTGATAGATTTCAAAGGAGTTTAGGACAGGCATTTTCCATTGGTCGAATTTGCTTACAATAGTACCACTCAAGCATTCAGATGGCTCCTTATAAAGCATTGTATAGAAGAAGATGTAGAACTCCTATATGTTGGGATGAAGAAGGAGAAAGGAAATTAATCGGACCAGAGTTACTCTAGATGACAGTAGACAAGGTCAATCTAGTTAAGCAAAGGCTTAAAGCAGCTTAAGATAGAATGAAGAGCTATACTGATGCACACCGAAAGGAAATGGAGTATGAAGTTAGTGAGAAAGTCTTTCTCAAGACATCTCCTTGGAAAGCAGTCATGTGGTTTGGCAAGTAGGGCAAGTTGAACCTGAGATATATGGGTCCCTACGAGATTGTTGAGAGTATTGGACCACTAGCCTATAAGTTGGCGCTACCACCAGAATTGTCACGGATACATGATGTCTTTCATGTTTCCATGTTGAGAAGGTATAGATCAGATCCCTCTCACATCATTCAGACCACTGAGGTTCAGTTGAGAGATGATTTAACTTATGAGGAGACTCTAGTGGAGATTTTGAACACTAAGAAAAAGATCCTTAGGAACAAGACAGTTCAGTTAGTTAAAGTCCTGTGGAGAAACCATTCTATAGAAGAGGCCACGTGGGAGCCCTTAGAGGCTATGAAGGAGAAGTATCCACACCTCATTAATGACTCAGGTAAGAATTTCGATGACGAAATTCTTTTAAGAGGGGGAGAAATATTGGCCCCTGAATCTTTTTATTTATTTATTTATTAAGCATGATTTAAATTAATTATGAGGTCTTTATGACTATTTTTGAAGTTAATTATTATGTCAAGGTTAGTAGGATTTTATTGCATAGGTTAATTGAATTATGGTAGTAAGATTGTATAAGGGCATTTTTGGTAGTTCACTTAAGGATAAAGACCATAAGGCATATAAGTAAGGGTAAAATAGACATTTTACAATCATTAAGGATAAAAAAGGAAGAAGAATTATTGTCTTGCATTTGAAGAAGAGAGAAAACGTGAGTGAGGAGAAGAAGAGATAAAAATACGAAGAAAAGGAGAGAAAGAAGAGAAAACAAGCTAGGTTTCAATTTTCTTAGCCTTCAAGAGAGATTTTGAGGTTGTTCAAGAAGAGAAAAAGGTAGAGGAAGAGAAGAGCTTTCATTAGAGCCAAGAAACTCTTCATTTAGTGAAGATTCAAGGTAAGGTCTTACTTAATCTTTTGGGTTTTGGAAGGGTTTTAGTTCAAGAAGCTTAGGAAATGCATGGGTTTAAACTTTCTAGGATCAATTTTATAAATATGTTTCTTTGGGTTCTCAATTGATATTCCTATTGAATGGGAATTTTGCCATTGATGAAGGAAATCAAGAAAGGCAAGAAGAGCAAGAGGAGAGGCAATTTTGAGCAAGCCTTTAAGCAAGGAATTCAAGGTGGGTTCATGTTTATAATTGAATAATGAGCCATGACTATCTTTTCAAATTTAAGGGCATTAAATGATTTCAATTGTTTTATAAACGTTACATTATTGCTCTTTGAATGATTGAGAAATTGCTATATGTTTAGTATATGAATTTCTGTTGATGAATTGTGAAATGAAGATGAAAATGCATTGAAACATTTTATGTTTATGAAAAATCATGTTTTCGAAATGTGTCATTTGGGCAACCTGTTTTCAAGTCATGAAATACATATTATGTGGGGTTGTGGTGGTCCATTCTAATATGTCAAGTGCACTTCGACTCCATTAAAGGCTTCTCCCGCCTGCTCACTAGTAGCATGAAGCTCCTTCATGAACTCCCTCATGTTTACGACTACACAAAACCATTATGTGGGTTTGCGATAGTACATTCTATTTACCACTACACAAGACCATTATGTAGAAATATGTTAGTACGTTCTATTTATGGGCCTACCCAAACCATTCTAAATTGTTTATGTGTTGATGATTGGATGAAAATTTGATGCATATGTGAATTATGTGTTTATGATATGTGTTGACAAGTTGAGAATTTGAGAAATATATGTTTTATGGATTTGATGCAAAATTTCAATGACTTTGAGTAATTACAATGGTTTTGCTTGTTATCGATTACAAACTTGTTACCCACAAGCTTTTAAACCCACCCTCTATCCCTTCCCATCTCTAGGTGATAAGCAAGAGATCGAATGAAAGAGAGTCAAGGCATCACTCTGATTATGCATATTTTTGTATTTTAAGCTAGATTTTGCAAATACAAGGCTTTATTCACATTTCAAGTATTATTTGTTCAAGTATCTTTTGTATTTTGGGATTTTGAAACATTGATGTATGGTGGCTTGAAATGCCCATTAAAGCTTTGTAAAACTCCTATCTTTTGACGTTAATGAAATATATTTTTTTTTGCTCATGACTTTCCAAGTTTGTACATTGCATTTTCAAGTTTTTCATAGTGGAAAAATGTGTGGTCTGACTTCAGGGGAAAACTGTATTATTCTAGACTTAATTGGACAAGGGTGTCTTCTTGAAAGTTGTATCTTATCTTTCTATCTTTCCAACGATATATAGTATGACATTTTTGGATATCGGAGTTGAGAGATATGATCATTATAATTTAATGATGCTACACACGATGTATAAAAGCCTCGGTCGCGATCGCGAGGAAGCAGGGTGCGATCCCGCACCTTGGGAGTAGCCTCAGGTGCGCTTATGAAAAGGAAAGGTGCGACCACACCCTAGGAGTAGCCTCGGGTGCGCTCACGATAAGGAAAGGTGCGATTGCAGCTCGTAATTTCACCAACGTTGCGCCATCTGAAGGGTTTTCCAAATCTGAACATGTTTAATTCTTTTGGCCATAACTCCGTCATCTGACCTCCAAATGAAGTGATTCTTGAACCAATAGATTCCTAACACATTTTTCTATCTCTCCATAAAAATTAATAGTCTTTGGTGTTTATTTTAAAAATATTTATGGAAAGAAAGTGAGGGAATCAGTTGGAAGAGCATGACTTGGTTATGAACATACTTTGGCTTTTTAATCATATATTGATCTATATAGCTCCGAATGAGATGGTTCTTGTTTCAAAATAAACTAGAGACATAGAGCTACAATTGTTATGAAGAAGTCAAATTGTGATTTTGGTGACTGACTAGTGTGAGCACGCCACCGTTGTGGAATGCGTGACTAAATGTCACGTAGGACGTCAGGCTCATATCTTGCGAGGGCGGGGTGCCCAACAGAATTTCTATCAAACCACATGCTAACTAAGATTTAGAAAGGGCTCTATGCACCACTGGAAAGGCAGGTCGCTTACCAATGAAGAATCTGATGAAAGAATGATGAAATTTGTTTGGTCCTTGTAGCGCTAACTCAGGCGACAGTACAACAAGGATTTGGTCATCCTTAATCTCTAAGGGGTAGAAAGACAACTCATTGATAGTCTATGGTTCCTCCACTAAGTCTGCTACAATAGATTTCTAGGTTTTTGGAAGAGATTTCACTAAGGCTTTACAGTCCTAAGTGTTTAAGGGAACCTTTGAACCATTCTGCTCATGAATTGAATCAATCTGATTTTCCATTCCTTCGGCTATCTAAACAGAGGATAGGTTTGGGTGATTTGGGTCAATGTTTTAAGAATTAGGTTTTGAGGAAGGTGACAAAAGGGGGTTTCTAGGATATGGAACAGGGATTTGGGTTAGGGGTATACAAGAAGTAGACGGTGGAGAAGGAGAAGAAGAAGCTATAGAGGGGGGTCAAAAACACTTCGGTGATCTTCGAAGTAATAGTCACTTAGCTATCGCTCTCTCTCACATCGGGCTCTCTCTCCAGTGATCTTCAAGCTCTATGTCCATTGTCATATGTTCTTCTTTTTCTTTCTTCTTTAAAGATTCGTCCACATCAATTTTCCTAAACAAGTCACCCACCCTCTTTCTTGTTCTCTTGGTCTTCTACAAGGTGAGATTCCACTTGTTTTCTCGCTGGTTTTTTTAGCTCTTTCCCACTCCTAAGTTTGATAACCTTACACTACTCTCTTGGATGTATTTCAATGTTCCTCAGACAGTTTTCTACACTTCTCTTGCAAAATTCAAAGGAAAGTTGTCCATTTGAAGCTTTAGATTGTGAATAGAAGACGCATGGTCTTCCGTTACTTACTCAAACTTCTCTTCCAGTCTATTCTGGGACTCCTCCATATTCATAAGCTTATCTATGATCTTGTCCAATTTAAAATCCCATGAGCTAGACTCATCTTGCTGAAATCCTAATAGGTCTTAATGTCCCATGTGAGTCCTTACATTGTTAGACTAATAAAAATCTGGGTAGTTCTGCTAACTTGGATTGTACATGTTCAAATAAGATTATGAATTCCCTGACCAAATTATGTTTCATTAAAGTTCCCAAAGGTCCTTTGCTCTCTATAACATGTTTCCTTTATCATCTTTCTTTCTATCCCTTCTTGACATTTAACTTTTGCAGATTCCTCATTGTTGCCTTGTGATATCCAAATTGATGTGTCTTCTACTTTGCGCCCAAACTTGCTTCTCTTCTTTCTTCCCACTTTTTTTTCATTTTTAATTTATTGTGATTGGATATAACAATCACAAGAGATGGTGAAAATTCCTTGGATTAGAAAAATTAAACTAATCCTACTAACTACCAGGTAATGGCGTTAAAAACTTGTTGAGGCAAGTTTTAATCTATTTAAAACCCTTAATATACTACAAGCACACACGTCGTGGGTACAGTATGTGAGATGTCAATCCCTCGAGGAGTTGTCAAACTAATCTAATTTTAAGTTATCTAAGGCTTAAAGAATTATTAAAATGAAAATAAAAACTAAACAAAAAAATAAACACGTGAAGATGATTGATTGAAAGTTAATTTGTAAGATTAACAAAAAAATATAATATTGAGCACCATCAAATTCACAATGAAAAATCACGCAAGAAAAATTACCAAATTATAAGAAAAGCATTGATCCTATAATCAATGCTAACCTAGTCAATTTTGTGTTAATGTGGTGTCGATTCTAGACTATCGAAGGGTGGATTACTGTCTCTCAAGTTATAATCACTAAGCCTAATTAATAAACCCTAATTAAGTTGAGTTACCGAAAATGTCATCTCTCGATTAACAATCAGTTCACAACTTAATAATTTCTTAAGCCTTCTAATAAACAACCAAGTCTCACACGAGATCTCCCTTCGTATAATACCAATTTGATTATTTGCGTGGTCTATTGGGTTATTTAACTCTCATTAACTTACCCAATCATTTTACATTCGGTTCACTCTCTCGATTTATTACCGAAGCATTAAGTTACAATAAATAATCACAACACCTAAATGAATTAACACAAAACAACTAGATTAACATTGAATCAAGTTTAAATCCCTAAAGAAAAGCTAGAACATCATCATCAATCCCAAATCCATCAACATCATCATATCCATCTTACACATTCAAAGAAAAAAAATAACAAGATGAAGAGAAAATGTCACTTGGAGGGGATCGGGTTGGTTCGGGAAAACAATAGCAGTAGAGGCCTGCTCTTCTCTTCTCTTCTCTTCTCTCTCTTCTTCTTCTTTGTTCTTAGAGATTTCCCAAAGTGGCAGAAATTAGAATTCCACCTAGGGTTCTCTTTCTTTCTTTATATAGTCTTTTTTATTTTAGGTAAATCCAAGGGTTTTCCTGAGTCCAAAAAGTCCCAATATTCCTCGGTAAGTTGTATTTGGGAGGTTGTTTGCATTGTCTATCGTGCAGGCCACAATCATGACATTTCATTTAGCTCTCTATCATGATTGTAACAGACCAGGCCACGATCGTGGCTCCCCTAACTAGTTCTAACATGATTGTAGCCTAAGTCTAGCTTTGGGTTCTTCCGATTCTCATCCGTTCTTCCATATTTGTTCTCAAACACTAATAAATACATCAAGAGACCTCAAATACCCAAAATTAAAGCACAAAAGTATGCTCTAACCCATATAACACCTAAAACACAAACATTTAACTAAATAACATAATTCTAACCTAAACGTGCACTAATCATTCAATTTAACAACTAAACACATACTAATATACCCATTAAAACATTATGCAACCTACCACTATCATTCACTATCTAAATGAAAACCTACAAATGTCTTAACAATTTTGGTAAGTGGTACGTCCATTATACTAAAATATTTAACATAAATATTTAGTAGAAACTACCAAAAACACAAAAAAAATTCTTACCTTAGTTTCGAATTTAGGTTTCAACTATTGCTTAATTACTTTAAACTTTCCTCATTTACTATAATAATAACATAACTAAGAAACACAATCTTTTTGAAGTTAGTATACAACTTTTGTAACATCCCGTTACCTACGGGAAGGTTAGAATTGTAAATATGAGTGAACAAAGGGAGCTTAGAAAGGCATTTCATGCTCATGCATAATATGACATACACATACGTGTGAATAGTGAATTTATCTGCACATA
>JAOTAX010000196.1:10357681-10370709 GCA_025629825.1 Erythroxylum guanchezii | reverse complement strand
TTACAATTGGTTAAAAGTATTGATTTGGATTACCAGAACAAGAAAAATACAGAAGCAAAATGGAGTGATTTACATGACAACTTCACTATATCTACTCTTTATGTAAAGAAAGTAACAAAAGAATATATAGAGGTGAAGCAACAAGCAAACATCAGCTAGCAGAGGATATGATCAATTGAACCAGAGTTGTATTAATTACAAAAAATGCACACAACAACCTGCCTATTAAAGCAAAGAACAAATGACATTTGTAATCTTAAAAAGTTACTTACTCTGATAGTTTTCTATTTGAGTTGATATATTGATGTATGTATATGAGTAGATCCTTGTAAAGTTGTAATGATGGATATAACTTTGTTGTGATTAATGAAAATTTATTCATTTAAAAAAAGGTTTACTTATGGGATCATAAAATTTGTACTCTTATAATCATTTAGAGTATCCATAAGGGGTTTTGTTGTTGCCTTAGTTGGAACTCTATTGAGAATGTAAGATGTGGTTTTTAATGTCTCTCTCTAGAGCGAATATAGTAAGATAGTGTGAATAACCATAATCCTTACCATGTCTTTTAATGTTCCATTTTGTCTCTCAACAACATCGTGCATCCTAAGGCTTTTTAGTATGATGTACTCTAGGACAATACAAAAATCTTCTAAGAATTTGGTAAATGGTCTTAGACTTATTCACCTGAACCATCATATTTGCCATAATACTCACCACCACGATTAAATATAATGCTTTTAATCCTTTTGCCAAATTAATTCTCAACCTTAGCTTTATAAACTTTAAACATGCCTGATGCCTGTCACTTTTTATAAAGGAGATAAAGGTACCCGTAACATAAGTAATTGTATGTGAACATAATAAAATATTTTTAACCATTTGAAGAAGGTATAGAAAATTGACCATACATATTTGTATAGTTAGTTCTAAGATATTTAAATATCTTTTGGCACTTAATCTTCTTATATTTGTATGCTTCCTTTTAATACACTTAATACAAACTTTAAAGTTTGATAGATGATGTAGGTCAATAATTCCATCTAACATAAGCCTTTCAATTCTTTGTTTAGAGATATGTCCTAAATGATAATGCCATATTGATGCAGAATTATCTTTTATTAATTTTATTTTAGGATCTCATTAATTAACATGCAAGAATTCATTAAATGAGGCAACTATATCAAGTAAGCATATGTTATCATATTTTGATAAAAAATCAAAAACCGATAAGTTTTGAATATGAAAATACTGTATTATCCATCTCCAAAAGAATTATAATAACTAATATGGTCCAATAAAGAAGTAAAAATCAAATTCTAGCTAAAAGATGGTGTAACATAAGTCTCTTTTAAATCCAAATAACATCCGGTCCTAAATGATAACATAAAAGTCCCTATTACCTTAACTTTAAATGTCATTCCACCACTTACATAGGTGTATCTTTCACTATTATTAGCTTAAGCAACCATGTAAGGATACACTTATATAAGTAGTAGTACCAAAATCTAAACATCGAGTAGTGTCTGGGAACCAAGATTAATCTCAAAATAAACCAATAAAAGAAGTGTAATTTTCTTTGTATGCCAAACATGATATTTGTTACACTCCTTTTTCTTGTGAGAAGTCTTTCCATAAAAGTAATAAACAAATTTCTTATATTGTTTTTTTTTCCTTTTGTTGTTTCTTTTGTGGTATAGTACTTGTAACTTTCTTATCTTTCTTTCTCTTCTTGTTATTGCCTTTATAGTTAGACGCTAAATGAGCATTTTCAACATTCTCTTGTTTTAATCTCTTCTTCTTCTTGCAAATAATGTGAAATGAGCTCATTAAGAGTACATCTATCCTTTTGATAATTATAACTAATTTTAAATTGACTGAATTATATGCGAAGAAATATCAAAACTAAATGCACAAGTAAGTCGTTTGACAACTTTAACTTTAGCCTTTAATTTTGAAGTAAAATGGGACATTTTTTCAATGTACTCCCTAATGTTACCATTACCTTTATACCTTATAGAGATAAGACTTGTTAGAAGAGTACTTATTTTCACCTTTTCATTTTTAGCAAAATGTTGCTTGAGTTCTTTAAAAAACAATATGATGTTCTTCTCTTTTGATATTATGCTCATTTTTTTTAAATTGCGCATTTCATGATCGTAAACTCATATGATTTAAACGTTTCCACTTCTCTCAATCCTTATTGTAATAAGAGAAACTTAAATCTATAAGAGTGGGGGGTCAATCGGTCCAAAGAATAAGGTCTAGATTTATGCAACCAAGAATGATCATGACGATCTCTTTTCAAGGCCTTAAAGTTTGTGCCATTTAGCACATGTATAGAGTAATATTGGTTGATATTTTAGCAATATAAGTATTTATTGAATAGAGAAAAAAATTTAAAAAGCAACAAACTCACAATTAAAATTTGAATGCAACATAATTAACAAATTCAAATAATGGCAACCCCATTAGAATTTTCGTAACACAACATTGAATTTAGTCTTTAGATATAAATATTGATTCGTAAGCAACGCTCTTATTATAGTAATCAAATATTGAGAATAAATTTATGTCAAAACATAAACTTGGACTAACTTATAATTTATATAAAAACTAAATAATTGTCATATATTTATCACTATAGTTATGTTTAAATTTTAGCAAAATAATAATCTTCCTTTTGGGTTGATTATTAACTGTACGAAATTCATCCACACACAATTGTCTTGATATCCTAAAATTAATTAATGTACATAATTGATGTTACTTTGGTCACATATTATTTTAATTAATTAATTAAAAATATCAATTACTAAAAATTAAAAAAATGCTAAATTTGAATTTAATTAATCAATCACTAAATTTATATTATAATTCCATACTATTCCAACAAGAAAATTAAAACTACAAAGGTTATTAATCTCAGCCAAAATAAAAAAACAATAAAAGTTATAAACCTTTGGGATTTGATAAGTCAAGAAGTAGAGTTTATGGGTGTTGAAACTGTCCACTTTCTCACACACACATATGCACAAGGACTTCACCTTCTCTCTTAAAAAAGCTCTCTTACAAAAATTCATTTACAGGAGGCATAAAAGGATGTCATAAGTACATTAACAGCTTGAAACAAAATTTACATGTGAAAATGATGGGACGATGTGTATTGGGATGAAGAAAATCATGAAATAAAATGATAGGAAGCAATATAGAGAATGACCCTCAGTGCATTTTGGTAACTCCAAAATGACAATATACAAGATACTAAAAACATGAAAAGTAACAAAACTATGAATTTGCATGTCAACTCCTCATTTTCTTCTACCCTCTTTATATATGTCAGAGTAACAAATTCCTATAATTATCGAGAAAAATGTTAGTAAAATTATACTAACTAGTGTTAGTTATTAGTAAACCACGAGAAAAGAAACTCACAGGATCATATTATATTCCACAAAGAAAATGCCTAGCATAATCCTCCACCATCGCTGGCAAAATACAATATATTTTTTAATCCAAAAACTAAACCATGCAACCATTAATAAGAAAGCGGACTTAATCTTAAATATAACAACAACAACAACATCTCAATAGAAGTCTCGCTGATATACGAAATTTAGAGAGGTCCAAAAAGTACGTAACTTTACTCTTAATTAGCAGAGGGACTATTTTTAATAGACTCACATTGAAAATATAATAAATAAAAGTTAATAAAATATATTTTAAATAATAAAGTAATAAAAATAAACATAAACATAAAAGATAATAATAATAAAATAAACATAGTTAAATATGTACAAATAAAAATATAAAATAAGAAATAAAATAAATAATACAATAAATGCAAAACAAGATAAAGAATAAAAATAAAAAATAAAATAAGTAAATAAATATACAAACTAAAAAGAAGTCAAGTAAATAAGTCTTTGTTTGATTGAGCCTATATTAGTAGAGCTTTTGTCAGTAGAGCTTTTTTCTGTAGATCTTTTCTGAAAATAACTTTTCTAAAAAACTAGTTGATTGTTTGGTTGTAATTTAAAAAAGAGCTTTTTTGAAAGAGCTTCTTACAGTAGACTATTTGGCAACATAAAAATAAAAATTACTTTTAATTTTAATTATATTTTATTTTGTAAAAAAATTATTTATACATATAAAACTTATTTAAATTATATTAAACAATATGCAAAGCATAATATATTAATTATTATATAATTTTAAACTATATGAAACATAAATGAAAATATATTTAACTAAATCTTTTATATGGATAACATAAGCAAAACTAATATTAAAATAAATATTAAAACATAAAAAGTTAAATAATATTATATAAATCTCAAAATAAACATCAAGTTGACCTAACGTGAAAATGAGTTTGTGAGTATTGTAAGAATTATGTTTATATAAGGGTAAAAGGAACTAAAAAATAGGCTTATTAATTGATCTAAAAAATCTACCCGAAAAAGCCATTTGAGATGCTTTTTTGAGAAGCTCCAAATTTGAGCTTCTTAAAAAGCTATATTAATTTTAGCTGCCAAAAAAATCATATCTATTAAAAAAGTGACTTTTTATTTTACAGCCAAACATCCATTTTTCTTAAAAAAGGTTTTTGTGGTAGAAAAATGTACTTATTAGCCTCCCAAAAGCCCACTCAAATAGACACTAAATAAAACAAACAAGCTATTATAAGAAAGTGTTTCAGTTAAGTAAGGAAATGTTTAGGCTAAATAACTAAGAAGGAAGTACTACCAATTAAGTTTAGGCTAAATACAAGATACATGACTCGACGAAAAATATTTAAAAGACTTATTAGAAAGAGTAGGACCTCACTATGTGAAATCCTTTACCGTTTTTAGTATGTCAAAGTTTTCTGTTGAGGGTTATGTCCTTGGTAAATTATAACAAAGCCAAATCATTATTAATCACCTTTCTTTAGTTCTTTTTATGCTTTCTTTTCTTTCTCTTACAGTTTCTAAGTATAATCTTCTCACTGTAATGTCATGATGTCTTCTCTTATCACGTCTCATCTTAAATATATACAGCATAAACAAGATTACACAAAAATCAAAATAATTTATGGATCTCAATAATCCAACATGATATAAGTTTTAATACTACTTGTTAGATTTTAACATAAATCTTGATTAATCATGCTAAATTATTAAGAATAAACTTAATTGCAAAAGGGTACTTGAATCTATTGGGATAGCCATAGTTGAAGTATTAGAGCTCCATTTAGATTTTGGACTTTTAAGAGATATTTGTGTGTGTGAGAGAGACTCTATTGAAAATTCCAACATAAAGTTGGTATCAGGTTACCTTTATATCTAAATATTTGATAATATGTCTTAACGTTTAGCTAATTAAGTAGGTATTATTATAATAACTAAATATAGAAACTATATTAGAGCATATATTCTTAAATATATAATTACTTATAGTATTTAATTAAGTCATAAACTAATTAAGGGTTATGCCCATTGTAAAAGTAACACAAAATTTAGTTCGTCAGATAAAAATCCATTAAACATCCAATGAACATGTATATGTTGTTTTATGCTCTACAGCTAATCGCATTGGTTGTAGTTTAGTGACAAATTATTTAAAGACATTATTTATCTTGTACATGTTTAGATGTATATGATAAAGTCTATGAGATAATTATACATTGCAAATGAGATTATAATTATGAGACTCATATTGTATTTATGTATTATTCCTAAATATTTCTAGTCATTATTTTATTAAGATTGAACATTAATATAACGTAAAAAGACTAGCACACGTTTTGTTTTCCTTATGAAGAAAATAGTCGATCTCATAGGCTAAAGTATAGAGATACTTAAATAAATATGTGGGTGCTTGCTAGGAAACAAGTTCACTGAACAGACCCGATATGAGAAATCCTTTTGGAACATTACTTGTATGCTTATGGAATTCTCATTTTGATGATTGTATAAGTGATCCTTTGACTTGAGGTCATCGAAGTTATCTTGCATAGGAATTGTTATGTTTTGATACTACTTATGATCTATTTAATTATAGGTCGTTTAATCGGTAGTTATTAGATGTAGCATGAGCTATATGGAGATAGTTGAGTGATCAAGATAAGATTCATCACACTAAAGTAATTAGGGAGAATGTTTCGTTGTTCTCGATTAGTGTTAATTCAAGAAATTCTTGGCCAAGGTGAAATGATGCTTTGTAAATAATTTACAAATGTCATTAATTGAATCGATAATTAATAACGGATAACTAATATGATTAGACTCAAAATAGAGTAAACATTAATTTTATGCTTTATGTCTAATCGGAACATTGTATGATGAAATGATTGAATTATACGAAAAATTATGCACGGAAAGGCTAGTCAAAACCACTTTGACATTCTTAAATATTTGGGTGGTCATGATGCGTTGCTAGATGTCAATCTAGATCTATAATTATAAATTGTTTAATTGGATAATTAAAGATAAATTAAAAGGAGTTTTAATTTATTTAATTTTAATTATAAATTAAAATTAGATTTTATAATCATTGCTAATATATTAGGGGACCTAATGGGTCTCACATATAGAATGACTTGAATAGAGTAAAGTTAATTTAATCAAGTTGGACTTGACTGTAAAGATTGAGAAACTTTATAATTAAATATGAGATATTTAATAAATAAGGATTAATATGAGATATTAAATCTTAAATGGGCATAATTGGTATTTAATTAGAATTATTTGTAATTCTAATTAAAGTTTAATTGAAATTAGAATTTAATTTCAATTAAATTACTAAAACGTCCAAAGCTAGCTCAATAGAGCTTAAGCTTTTCTGTGGATACCGTTAGAGGCCGAACATTTGGAAAACTACGGTATTTGAAATATATCGGTTTCGGGAACGGTTCGAGGGATACGACAATATAAAGATTCAGTTTCAGAATAAGGTACGAATTAAATTTCTGCTTATTATAATTTATGTTGATCATTTTATAAAATTAAATAGATCTTGATTTTCAGGAAATCAAAAGTCACGAAAAAGTTTCGTGATTATTCTGCTGCGGTCGGGATCGGATCTCAACCCGATTTTTCAACAATATCATTATCATTATTATTCCTAGTAAAACAAAAAGAAATACCTCATTATTTGCTAAAACTTGAATTATAGGAATTAGATTTGTCAAAAATATTTTTTAATAACTATTATTTTGAGCTATTTATATTATATTCTTTACATATTTTATAGAATTTTTAAAAAGCATTTCTATTTCAATCGTGATCATCATAATAATAAAAGTCTTTTGAAAGATTCAGATTTTAGTATAACTCCTAACCAAACATTCAATTTATTTTAGAATAATTATATAAATAGTACAAAAATAAGTTTAATGTAATATAAAATTTCAAATCTAATATAAGATAAAGTTGTACTTTAATTTTTAGAGATTATATACTTCTAAATTTTAATTTTAATACGATTATTAATGAAAATTTTAATAAAATTCTCACCTAACAAAAATTATTGTCATTGGTTCACAAATGTAAATCCGTGTCGACTCAAAGTACAATCTAAATCGTGTTTAATCTTTCTTTGCATCTCTCAACACGCAAGGAGACTTAGTAAGAGCAAAATCTACCAACTCGCTATTCATTTTGGCTAAGTCAGCCGATTCAGTTGATACAGCTTCTTTTCGTACTCGTAAACTGAAAAGCTTACCCCCAAATTCACGTCGTTAAATCCCCTAAATTCCAACGCTGATCCATGGCGGCCCAATCCTCTGCCGCGGCTACCACCAACATCATGCTCGCCATCTACGAGAAGAAGACCTCTTCCCTCGATCTCTACCGGCCTCTCCGCAACTACATCTGCATGCTCTACTCCGAGCGGGAGGCCCAAAATCTAGAAGACGATCTTCAAATCGTCAAACAGTACCGCTCAGACGTCGAGCGTCAAACAGACCCATCGCTGGCCGCCCGCCGTGACCTCCTTCAGAGCTACTTCAAAGCCCTATGCTTGATTGAGACTCGGTTTCCGATCTCCGCTGACAAGGACCACGTCAATACGGTAACATTTGTGTGGCACGACGCGTTTAAGCAGAAGCAGAAGGCATCTCAGCAGAATATTCATTTGGAGAAGGCGGCTGTATTGTTCAATTTGGGCGCTGTCTATAGTCAGATTGGACTGTCGTTTGATCGGAACACCGTGGAGGGCCGCCGGCAGGCGATTCACGCGTTTATTGCAGCGGCGGGTGCGTTTGCGTATCTGAGGGATAATGCTGCGACGAAGGCGTCGATGGGGACGAGTACCACGGTCGACCTGTCGGTGGAGTGTGCTGGTATGTTGGAAAGGCTCATGCTTGCGCAAGCGCAGGAGTGTGTTTTTGAAAATACTATTGCTAAAGGGAGCACTCCCGGGGTTTGTGCGAAAATTTCCCGGCAGGTTTGTGCTTATTGTTTTCCTCCGAGATTTTTGTAAAGTTTCAAGTTTTGTGTGGTGGTATCTATGAGAAGAGTGCATGATTGAGTGGCTTGATATGCTTCGATGAAGTAATTTTGCCAATAATATATTCATTTCGCGTGAGTGATTGTTTTGTTAAGATTGTAACGTATTCTGTATGTGGTTTGAATGTGTTTCTTGTATAGTGCTGATACGACCCATAGGAGTCCAGAAATCATGTTCACTTACCATAGAAGGAAGGCCAAGGTAGTAGAGGGGTAGGATTTGTCATCTTAGGACAAGGGGTGGGCAAAGTTGTCATAGGGAAAGTTAGTTAGGTGTCAGGGAATAAAACAGTACGGGGAGGGTGAGAGAGGGTCATGCAATCTTCAGTCATTTTCATGTAGAGTTGAGCCTAAGGCTGGAGGCACTAGAACCTCGAATTCTAGCATACTTACATTGTCAATTATTGGTCTTGGTGAATTGGTCAATATAGAAACTATTTCTGCCATTGTTGTCTTGCTATATCTGTGTTTGCTTGTGTGTGTTCTGGCTGTGGGTGAAGAATTTGTACAGGTTCTATCATTTGGTATCAGAGCATACGGCCCTGGGCATGGCAGCAAAGAAGCAGGATACAAGGTTGGACGTCTTGGAAAAAGAAGTGGAAGAAATCAAAGTCGGGCTGCAAGTGGAGAGGGAAACCTTGAGAGTGGAAGTTAACCAGAAACTCGAGGGGGTAAAGGGGGAGCTGAAGGACGAAATCAGTAGGCGGTTTGATTAGTTGATGCAAGCCATCACCACCCTTCAAGTGCACCCAGATCTAGCACTGCATAACCCAGCGAAAATGGTTAAGGGAGAATCGTCGGTGACGGGAATGAGGAGGGGTCGAAAAGAGGAGACGAGGGAGGATGTTTATACAGGGGTAGAGACGGGTCACGAAGTAGGAGTTGCTGGGTTGACACAGCGGAAGTAATTAGGTAGAGATTTTAGGTTAATCTCAGAACCAAATCTAAGCATAAAACTTATGATTTAATAAACAAGAGAAGGCACTCTCTCTCAGGAAAATTTCCTGCAGAAACGTTATTAAAATAATACTCTTTGGGCTGCCTATAACATATGCTAACCCTCCCTTTAATATAGTATATAAGAGTCCTAATTCTATTAGGAAAAGGATTGATTGAAATCCTTTTCTAAAGCTAACTTATTTCTTTTCTTGCTGGACAAGAAAACCTTCCTAACTAGGAAACTTAAAATAAAA
Organism: Erythroxylum guanchezii; assembly: GCA_025629825.1. NCBI lineage: Eukaryota > Viridiplantae > Streptophyta > Magnoliopsida > Malpighiales > Erythroxylaceae > Erythroxylum > Erythroxylum guanchezii. Next base: position 10,361,024 of record JAOTAX010000196.1, on the reverse strand, counting down.
TAAAACAGAAACAAATCCTAATGGATATAGGAATCATAACAAATCCTTATCCTAATGGGTATATGACAACATAACCTATACATATGTGTTCAATAGTTTATTATGGGTGAGTCGGGTTGGCTCCAGAAGACCATGGGCGACCCACGGGGCTCCAGATGCCAGCCAGGAATGACCCGACTATTAAACACTTAGTCGGGGGACGTTTAGGGCTCGAAAGAGAGCTAGAAGGGGGACAAAATCGAAGAGATGTTCGGCGCGATGGCGAGGACCCGAGAAGGGAGGAGGGTGGCGCCGGTGAAGCCAGGGTAGATCACGAGATGAGGGGTGTCGGCATGATGAACGCTGGCGAAGGGGACAAGTATATGACAAACCCCGACCACCTGACTAGAGGCGCGATTGCAAGCCCCCGAAGAATTGAGATGCCCGTCTTTAAGGGGGAAGATCCAGACATGGGTCAACAGGGCAGAGCGATTCTTTTCTGCTGGGAGGTATACGAAGGAAGAGAAGGTGGAGTTGGCGGCACTGAGCTTCGACGAAGAGGCTTTGGCATGGTATCGGACGATCGAAGCCTCGAGGGTGAATCCGGACTGGAGGGAGTTGAAAGGTATGTTATTTCGTCATTTCCGTCCACTCCATAAGGGCAGTACATGCCAACGGTTTTCATCCATTAAGCAAGAAGGAACTGTCCTGGATTACCGGAGGCGTTTTTGGGCCCTAGCTGCGTCCTGCTGAGAATTATCGCTGGAGGTGATGAAATGCACCTTCATTAAAGGATTGCAACCACACATTAGGTATGAATTGACTCTGCTTAAGCCCGAAGGGCTGACTGAGATCATTGAGACTGCCTTGGGAATAGAGGAGAAGAATCGGGAGATGAGGAATTACAGGAGTAGCAGGCTGATCAGCATGAGCAGAATGGGAGAGACAAAAGGAGGGTTCATGGAGAGGGAAGGTCGAAGAGAGGGAGAAAAGAATGGGAAGAGTGTTCGGGAGACAGGGTTCATAAGGCTCTCAGCCTTGGAATGGCAAGAAAAGAGGGATAGGGGACTATGATTTAAATGTGATGAGAAATTCACTCCGGGCCATCGCTGCAAGAATAGGCAGCTGCAAGTTCTCTTAGTTTTGGATGAAGAGGAGGAAACCGAAAGTGAGGGGGAGGAAGAAGAGAGTGCTGAATTGGTAGTGAGCTTGGTGGTGGGCTTAACCATGCCAAAACTATGAAGATGAGGGGAAAAATAAGGGAATTGGAGGTGATTTGTTTGGTGGATTCGGGTGCCTCCCATAATTTCATTTCCTTGAGGCTGGTGGAGCAATTGGGTTTAGAGTTGGAGGACACTAAGGGTTATGGAGTAGTTATGGGGAATGGGGTCACTATAAAGAGTAAGAGAGTTTGTAGGAGGATTCCATTAGTGGTTCAACAGCACCACATAAGTGAAGATTACCTTCCCATGACTCTCAGTGGTTGTGATTTGATACTAGGAGTCAAATGGCTACAAGCTTTGGGGGAGGTGGTGATTAATTGTGCTGACCTGACTATGAAGTTTTGGGAGAAGGGGAAATGGGTGATATTGAAGGGGGATCCTAGTCTTACCCGAGGGCTGATTGGGTTGAAGACCTTAATGAAGAAAACCGAAGAGGAAGATGAGTTGTTCATGTTACATGTCAGCATTTTGGAGTAGAATGAGGATATGGAATCTGGTGTGTTACCTGAAGATGTGCAGTCCTTGTTGAGTGGATATGAGGATGTTTTTGACATGCCAAGGGGGTTGCCACCACCTAGGGAGATAGATCATGTGATAAATTTAAGGGAGGGAGCAAAACCTGTAAGTGTCAGGCCATATAGGTATCCTCAATGCCAGAAAACAGAGATAGACAGACTAGTGGAAGAGATGTTGACAGCAGGAGTTATTCAGCCCAGGCTTAGTCCTTACTTAAGCCCTGTTTTGCTAGTGCAGAACAAAGACAACAGCTGGAGGTTTTGTGTAGACTATAGGGCTTTAAATCGGGCCACGGTGTTGGATAAATTTCCCATTCCCATGATAGACGAGTTGTTGGACGAACTCTTTGGATCGAAGGTTTTCTCATAGCTGGATTTAAAATTGGGTTATCATCAAATCAGGGTGAGCCCAAAAGATGTGGAGAAGACATCCTTTAGGACACACCATGGACATTATGAGTTCTTGGTGATGCCCTTTGGGCTCACTAATGCCCCTGCTACTTTCCAAGCTTTGATGAATAGGGTATTTGGGAAGATTTTGAGGAAGTTCGTGCTAGTCTTTGATGGAACTCGGATTCAATCAAACAGTAATGGCTAAAAGAACACAGCAAAAAGAATGAAGTGGATTGAATAGGACTGATAGGATATTCACTATGACATAAAAGGGAAAAGTACCAACTGCTATTATAAGGTGCAGCGTCCCTCCAACCCAATGCTCTCCTCAGAGGCACGATTACAATTTGAATACCCAGGAATAAGATCCCCATTCTATTCCCTCACAGTCCCATTTAAAGATAACTAGCTCTATAACAAACTGGCCCTCCCACGATAGGCACAAATGATTACGTGGGATATTGTTATAACAGACTAACATCTCGTAATCTTATTGAAAACATTTAAAATTATTCTATTTCTTTGGCATCAAGTTGCCGTAGCTGGATCTTCAGTAGGTGGGCTGAAGGTTGGATCACCCGTGACTGAATTGGACTTCTTCTTCCTCCTCCCATACACCTTCAAAGGCCTATCAATCTTCTTCGATGACATACTAATCTATAGTAAGACAATGGAAGATCATGTGGGACATTTAAAGGTAGTGTTGGAGATATTAAGGGAGAATCAATTATATGTTAATGTGAAGAAGTGTGTCTTTGCCAAGTTGGAGTTAGAGTATTTGGGGCATGTGATATCGGGCATAGGGGTATCAACTGATCCAAACAAACTCCAAGCTATGATGGAGTGGCCTAGACCCAAAAATGTCAAGGAGTTAAGAGGATATTTGAGGTTGACCGGTTACTACAGGAGGTTCGTGAAGGATTATGGGAAAATTGCAGCTCCATTGACTCGATTGTTGAAAAAGGAAGGGTTCCAATGGACAGAGGAGGCGGAAATGGCATTCCATCAGTTGAAGACTGCCATGTGTACTCTCCCTGTTTTGGCCTTACCCAATTTCCAGCAACCATTCATTCTAAAGACTGATGCATCGGGTGTTGGGCTGGGAGCAGTGCTGATGCAAAATGGAAGGCCTATCGCTTACTTCAACCAATCCTTGTGTTAGAACTCTAGACTTATAATACTGGAGTTCCTCTATATTATTACTATATATCCGTAAAATACTTATCACTACCG
>JAOTAX010000196.1:10305703-10328394 GCA_025629825.1 Erythroxylum guanchezii | reverse complement strand
ATGTGCAAATTTTCACTATTCACGTGTAATGGTATGCATGAATATTGCAACACAATGCTAAACACTCTCAGCCCTTTCCAAATTACTATTATACCCTTCTCATTGGGGTGGGATGTTACATTTAACCTAACCCTTGAGTGCGTGTCCTGCGTTAAATATATATGTGCAAGAATTTTATCCCTTGTTTTATTAATACTTTTGTAAGCTAATCCTTTATTTAATTCACCTATATCCTAAATTTCTTTGGTTATGTGCCACCATATATCATTAATGGTATTGCTTAAAACCATCTTAAATATACTCCAATTATTTTTCTACTCCCATTTTTGCAACACTAAGTAAGTATCTTTTACCACTTCCACTATCCCAAATCCACACCACTTAATCCCTGTATCCATCCCTAAATTGTGCTTGAGTAATTACATTCAAAATGAATATGCTTCATCATCTTAGTTTTTGCTCCACATAGGACATAAGAATATGGTATGTTCATGAATTTTCTTAATCTGTCTCTGGTACTAAGTTTGCCTTTTATAAGTAGCTACAAGGTGGTCAAAGCATAGGGATGTACATGTTCATACCACGCTAGGTTATGCCAAGATATTTGAGGTGAGTGTTATCTCATTAGATTTCTATATGATTAATTTGTAAATTTCCTTGACTTATGACGTCCCCATATTACATGATCTTATAGTTGTGTTTGAAAATTAATAAGAAGTTCTCTTGCATGTATTCACCTAGACACTAGCTAAAGGTAAGAGCTTCAAGTACTATTATTTTCTCTCTTATTTCACTCCTTAATGGTTCCAAGGGAGGCCAATTATCCTACCAGAATGTGGTGGAGGTGTCATTCCCCATTTTGTTAATGATTTTATGTGTCTTCTTAATAATCATAATGTGTTTTAAGGTCTAAGAAGAATCAAGTTTTAGTTTCCAATCCCATATATTGCCTTTTTTTTAATGTAATATGAATACACCTACCTTACTTATAGTAAATTCTTGTCAATAAGGAGTCTCCACTCCTTTTTCATCATTTGAATACACCTACCTTACTTATAGTAAATTCTTGTCAATAAGGAGTCTCCACTCCTTTTTCATCATTTGAACTTCATTTGAATTCCTTATAAGTATAATTCCAAGTCCCCCCTCCCTTTTGACTTTGCAAACTTCCCGCCATTACTTTGGCCAGTGGTTTACTATCCATTTGTCCAAACCAAATGAACCTGCTCAATATTCTATTAATGGCTTTGATTAAGCTCCTTGAAATCCAAAGGTGGGATGTCTAATATAGATATGAACTACTCAACGCAAATTTTAGCAACTGCATTTTTCCTACCATTGCTAAAGTATCTTCTTTTCCAATTTGCAAGTCTATTTTGAATCCTTTCTAATAATAGTTTAAAGTATGTGAGTGCAGTCATTTGGTGGCAACAGGAATGCATAAATAGGTAAGGAGGTTTGTTCCATTTTAGACCTATTAGGTAAACGAATGTGCTGGATTATGCATTTGCTCTACTTGATGTTAGACGTTGGCCCTAGTCCTTATTTAAGGACAAAATCGATAGAGCTTTGAAGAATTCCAATGTTGCCTCATTAATCTTTGCATAAGAACAAATCATGCATCTTTCCTTTTCCATTATTTAGGAAAGGACTAATTTATATGTTTCATTTATTTATGGAGCAAATCACCTTCTTAAGAAGCTTCTTGTTACAAGATCTTAAGAACATTTTTCAATATATTGATGAATTTTGACTAATTTAAGTGGACTTTAATAGCATCTTTTAAGCTTTTAAATTAAAGATAACATTTACTTGATGAATTTCACAAATAATTCCAATGATTGTGTCAACTATATTAAGGTGACAGGCCTTAAGTTTAAGGAGTATTTTTATGCTTAGTCTAACAAATAATATGAAAATTGGCTTACAAAAAGGAAAATTAATAAAGGATTGAAGAATGAAGATTGGTTACACCAATTCCCTGATAGTAAAGCTTGCTTCATGAATCCATTATTTTTAAATTATTTTCTAATCCTGATTCAAAATTTAGCTCCAATTATAGCCAAAGGATTCCCTTTTCAATTCAATAACTTCTTAATTAATGTTGTGAGATTTGAGGATGCAATTGTAAAAGTTTTTTCCTTCAAAATCAGGTTTCACAAGTGTTATGTTAAAAAAAACTTACATATGAATAGAAAGGAGCTAAAGAAGCTCAATATAAAAAATTTTAGCAACATCCTTTAACCATTTCAGAAGCTAAAGCTTGATTTGTTCAAATTCAAAAAGAGGTTTATAAGCAACCTAGAGTCATTAGTATCCAAGAAAAGCGAGTGACTTCAAATTCCTACTCAAAAACAGTTGAGGTGTATAATTCCTTAGCTAGTTAAAGATTAAGGATTTTATGACTTGAAGAGAGGGATAAAAGTACAAATTTTTTTCATAGGACTATCTAAATCAGGAGGAATAAAAGTAGAATTACATCTCTTCAAAAGTATAATGAACAATTAACTATCTCTTAGGAGGAGTTAAAATGAGAAGTTGTTGATGATTTCCTCAAAACCCTTGGTACATAATTTAAAAGTCACTCCTTTATCCATATCTTTAATATTTCATCTCTAATCAATTTTCTATTAATGTTTCAAATGACTTATGTAAGACTTTTCTTGACAAGAAAGTGGATAAAATAGTGTTTGAATTGCATCCAAACAAATCCCTGGGACTTGATGATTTGAATGGACATTTCTTTTAAAGATTTTGGTACCTTATTAAAGGAATAGTTATAGATGCAATTACAGAGTTCTTTAATGAAGGGAAATGTTTAAAGAGGTCAATAAAACTCTAATTTACCTTATTCCTAAGACCCCTATCCCAAACCCAATTTAGGATTATCACCCAATTTCATGTTGTAATACACTTTATAAAATCATAGCTAAGTTGCTAACTGTTAGATTAAAGAAAGTGTTAGACCCTATGAGATTGCTTTTTAAGGATTCCATTCCTTTCTTAGACAAAAATAAAAAAGGCTCAACAACTAGTGTAATGGAGCATTATCTTATACAGGAAGAGTGCAGTTGATAATTCATTTCTCAATTCATTATATACATTCCGGTCCTCTCATATTTTCCTTTTATAAAGGAAAAAAAATTACCTAAAGCCTCTTATGGTCTAGAGATCAAGGAGATAAATATATAGCTAAGGTAGAGTGGGATGAAGTTCACTTGCCTAAAATGAAGAAGGTTTAGAGGTCTTACCTGTTAAACTCTTTAAAATAATAATGCTAAAAAATAGGGCTTAGAGAATTCTAACAAATAATGAGGGTCTTTAGGTCAAATGAATCCACTCTTACTACTTGAAAGGAAGGAGTTTTTGAGAATTGGAAATGAAATCCTTAACATCTTAGTTTATGTCTCAGCTGGTTAATTTGTGAGATTCCCTAGCAAATGCAATCAAATGCAAGATAAGTAATGGCAATGGAACTTCCTTATGACATATAATTAGAGTAGATTAGGTCCTTTTTACAAATTAAATACTACTTCGCGCTTTTTACAATTCTTCCCAAATATTTCTAGAGTTAATATCATCATCATTGGTAGTGGCTAGAAAATTGAGTTATAGGGTTGTCCACTTCCTTGATTGCCCCAAATACCCAAATCCAAACCTCTAGGACTCTTACCAGTGGCTAAAACATCCCTAAGGCCAGTTGTCTAATCTCTCTTATAAAGAGTTATTTAGGCCTTACAAATAGAGGCAAGCTTGGAATCACATTATCTAAAATTAGAGGACGCTCCTTAAGGTTTCCTTCCTTATTTGGCTTATAATCAAGCAAAGATTGTCTAATTTGGATAAACTGAGCTTCCTAAACATCCTTCAATATATTGTCTATGCAAAATTGATTAAGAATCTACTTAACATCTTTATTTCAAATGCGAATTCTCAGCATCAATTTAGAGCAACATTTATTCTATTTACAAAGTTGGCATATTTAGATATGATGATGTTAAAATCTTTTAATGGCTTAGTTATATCAATGGTCCAATTAATGGTGATAAAGCCTTTTTCCAAATAGCTTTTAGTTTAAATATATACGCAATTGCAAGACCTTTAAAAGAGCTAAGAATTTTAAGGAGCTAGTAACATTTAATCTTATCTGTTGGATTAGGAAGTAGTTGATCATTGTACAAATCCATAGACACTCTACCAACCATCTATCTTAGTGTTGGAGTCTTCCAGTCCTTATCCTAAGGAAATAAAGGTTATACATGCCAAAGGAATTATAATAAATGCTATGCAGCATATTAAGATGCTCCTTATCAAGTGTATATGTTCTTTTGTTGCAATCTTCTGGGAAATAGGTGAATGCAAACTTTAAGTAACCTTGCATTATACTTCTGGAAAATTTTATCTATAATGATTCACCTTACTAATAAGGTTGAGATTAGACTCATATTGCTTTTGTTCACTTTTGTCAAATACTTTAGGTCCTTAATTATAACTGTTGACAATCAAAATCTCAGGTTATGTTGTTTTGTTTAGCCTATTTTGGATATATGCTTATTAATTCTTAAAGTGATAAGTTTTTTTAATAGCTTATGATATGCACTCTTCTGCTACTCATCATTACTGAATTTTTTAATTTCTCAAAAAACATTTATTTGATTGTATATTTCATAAGGAAATATATGATAAACTTTTTTATAAGTTTATTAAAATATATAGTATAACAGATTAAAATAAAATAAATTTACTTCTAGCTTTTAATTAGTGTTTTGTTATTATTATTAACAAAAGTTTAACTTGGCATGATCAAAATAATAAAAAAGATTATGAGAACCTTTTTTGGTCTAGAGAACATGACAATGTATATAATGCTAAGGTAAGCTAATCTAAAATTCACAAACTACTAATTAAAGAAGCTTGGAAATTATAGTAATCGAACTCAGTAACAAAGTGTTAATGATAAAGAGGATATGGAGATTCGTAATGAATAATGAATCACAATAGGTGAGGTGGACCTACACTTACTTTCTTAGGGGCAAAAGCCCTTAGGAAATGAACACCAAACTCTCTAGTTCCTGGTTTCTTTCCAACTCTTACAGCCTATTTGGTTCACCTGCTGGAATAGATAAGGAGTGGAATGGTTCTGCTTAGGAAATAGAATAGATGAGGAATGGAATGGAATGAATATTATTGTGTTTGGTCTATTCCTAAGAATTTCTAGTGATGATGTATGCCAATATTTGGTTTGAAAACTAGAATTTGAAATGACAAAGGAATAACTAACAAAAAGACCAAAATATCCATTAACTACATGATGATGATGATTACTACTACTACTACTACTACTACTACTACTATTACTACTACTACTACTATCATTGTTGTTGTTGTTGTTGTTGTTATTCACCACTGCCATTTTTCATTGATGTGGATATGACCGAATTTACAAAATTTCTATGTCTTTTTTGGTTGATCCTCTAGTAATTTTTAAATTAGAAAACAAACAAACCAAGATCACATTTATATTGAAACAAGAAAACAAAAGTTCAAGGATCAAGATTGTAAAACCCCAAACCTTTCCTTGCAATGAAGGTAAACTTTTATGTTCGGTGAATATTATTCTTTCGCATGAATAATAATTTTTGGGGATCTGACCCTGAAAAGAATTTAAAATATTCATAATAATTATTAGAGTCTAATGGTACTGAAATGGATTGAAAACAATTCCGATTGGATGAATTTCAGGAATTCAGGAAGTTTAGGACTTAAAATGCCTTTTTTGGAAAATAATGGATACTGATGATTTTAATCCCATTCGAATATTTTTTAAAGCATCCAGTCAATGCGTATTGACCCTAATAAGAGTATTTCATGGTCAATTTGATGATGAGCCTATTATGGAATATTTTCTGATTGTAATTCAGTTAGTCAGTGAATTAAATTCATTAAGGGACATTTTGGTTTTTTGCATAGTGATTAGGGGCAAATTGGTCTATTTAGATGCTGAATAGTGGATTGATGATTCATGATGGAAGATGACATGTGTCATGTGTTAAAGGAGTAAACTTAAGACAATTGCTTCATTCTTTTTTTCATAACCGTGAGCATGAAAGTGAGTTACCCGTGAGTGATAAACAAAAGAAGAAAAGGAGAGAGCCAAAGGTGGGTTTCAGCCAAGCTTAAGAGAAGAAGGGTGCGACTGATTTTACATGGTTTGGAGTATACTTTGAAGAAAGCTTGCAATTTTCCAAAAGATTGAAAGAAAGAGGTAAGTTTTCCTAACTATGTTTAGTGAAATTTTGTATTAGGATTCTCGGTTTCCTTGAACAGTCCTAGTGTTTTGGTCATAACTTGGTCCACAGAACTCCATATTAGGTGATTCCAACTGTAAATAAAATCTAAGACATAGTACTAAAAATATCTACAAGAGACCTAGACCTAATTCTAGCTGAACGATATTGAAAATTGAGATTGATTATGGTAACCTGATATTGTCCCTGTGTTAAAGTAGCTTGTGATATTTGGTACATGTTTCATAATTTAGAAGTTGAAATAGCATGATTTTTGATGATATGGAAACTAAAGACATAGGGCAACAAATGTCTAGAAGACTTCAAAGCCTAATTTGAATGTTTGATACGTGAAAATTAAAGAATAAGTGAAGGCATAGATTTTGGAAATGGGTTATAAGCGTGATTCTTTATGCATGATTGTGATATGGTGAATTAAATTGGGTGTGATTATGTTCTGAAGAAATTAGTAAGTTAGAATGGTTAAAATATGGTGTTTAAGTGAATTTTGAAGTTTTATTTGGAAACGGAGAGCTTACAGAAATAAGCAAAAATACGATTAGTGTATATGATATGTGATTAAATACTAATGTCGAATTTGGTTAAACCGAATTATAGTTTAAATGTCTTATTTCCAAATTTGAAAATAAATGACTAAGAAAAGTGTGTTTTGTGTAGATAAAGGAAAGGCACCAAAGGTGTAAGTGTGCTTGGCAATAAGTTTACAGAACGGTGAAAGTAATTTAATTGTATCATTTGAATAACTTATTTGCAAAAGAGTTGATGGCATGCAATTTAAAATTATGCATTCAATTGTTTGATTATGAAATTGAAAGAAGTTTAAAATTTTGAATGTACATGGGCTAAAGGCAGTTTCATGATCGTGACAGGCTCCAGAAATCTCCCATTTGTTTTTTATTTCAAATTTGTATAAATTACTTTACCAAATGATTTAAGCTTTATGCCACAAGTTAAAATACTTAGAAAATGATTTTGTTTTTAGCCTATAGTGCACCGTTAGGCTCGTTACATGATATTATACCGGCCAGAGAATTCCATACATGCATGGTAATGTCCAGGGGGTGTCAATTACTAACAGTGGGTGGTATTGTGTCTTTCAATAGTCTAGTCTAGTGAGTCAGCCTCTACATGTACGGAGTATATGAAGTGCTAGCCAAAATTGTTATGGGTAAGCGATGCAGACCCAACTCCGTAACTACTGGTCTATAGTGGTTAACCTATTATGGGGTAACCGATGCAGACCCAGCTTTGTAACTAATGGTTAACCAGTCAAGGGTAAGCGATGCAGAATCAGCTCTATGACCTTATGCCTAAGGATACCATAATGCAAAAAACTTTATGGTAGGCTATATTGCATGAGAAGTTCATGACAATAAATAATGTCACCATTATTTGTTTTAAAAGTAAGATTGAGTAATTTGCTTTCAAGAGGCTTATATGTTTTATATTAGTATTGTCTTATACTAGTTAAAATGAATTTCTTTTAGGGAGGTGTCAATAATTACAAATGATTTGCAAAGAATTTTATTTATACTCACTAAGTTCGTTTATCTCACACTCAATTTTTTGTTCTTAAATAAAACCTCCCAGGTGCACGCTCAGGGGCTTTAGTAGCAGGGCCTCCACCTCGTGAGTAATCAACTTTGTCATGTGCTATTGCGTAGGCATTTTTGCCTTGTACATATTTTTTAGAACTATTGCGTATCCTTGAACATGTTTTGGAATGTACATTTGTGTAAAGAATGGATGTGTATACATGTTTTTTAATGAAATGCATGATTTTGTTGTAGCTTTTCAAAGTTTATTGATGTAGCTGTTTGAGGTTGCATATGAGTGGATTTGAAGTCCATAATTTGTAGTTGAGAAATTGATGTGATAATATAAGTGTTTTGAACTTTTACACGGATTTTGAAATTTTTAGGATGTCAAAATACAGTCGTTGTGTTGCCAAAATTGTTAATAAACTGAAAAACAAAACTTCACTATTTACATTTCTTATTTTTGAGTTGAAGCTTTTCCTTAATAAGGGCAATAGGCTTAACTTCACGGGAACTTTCTAGTCGATTAGGATATCGACTAAAGGCCCCCCCATGGAGTGTCGAGCAGGTCGCCTAGTCATTGCAGGACAGGGACCTGTCAAAGATGACCTTTGTGCTTAACCTAACTGATTTTCTTACCTCCAAATAACTAATGCATTGCCCAACCAGACATAATAAATGAACAACCAAAGCCACCACAACTATCACTATCGTGTATCATTGGCAACATAAAACAAATAGGTATCAAATGAACATCAAAAGCATTCAAAGTTACAATTAACTATATGACATGTATCATTATAGTGGTGGAAGAATAGAAACAGAAATGGGAAGAGCACCAAAAACATTTGTAAAGAGTTGGAAAAGGGAAAGGGCATGATGGAGTTATATATAGTTTATACAGCCTGATCGAACAAAGTGGAATTATACAAAAAGAGAAACCCAAGACTAGAACCAACAACGTAAGACTTCATAAACATATGTATATACACAACCAACCAATCTCATGGACGCTAAGTTGCAAGGCAAAACTAAGTGTTAAAAGCTGTGACCAAGTGTGGACAATCTTTAACATTGCGAGTTAAGAAGTTGAGGCACTGCTTCAATAACTCCTGGGCATCTGAAATCAACAACTCCTGGACATCTAATCACCTACAAGTTTACTTGAAATGGAAACTAACAAGATAACATAATAATCAACTAGTTGATTCATCTTAGCATTGTACTTTGAGAAATACTGCTGTATAATTTCAAACTTCCACTTGGGGTGATGAAATTTCTGCAAAATATATCAAAAATAAGAAAATAATATGTTGCAAATTTTATTTGGAACCTAAATTACAAAAAAGAGAATGATATTGATTTGGAATGAAAAATAAATTCTTGATTTTTTTAACATTAGTACAATAAGAAAACACTTTTGAAATTTTGTTTCTTTAAAAACCATCACATTTGTAGTAAGCTGTATACCTGAAAGAAAGGAAACAACATATCTATATTGTAAGTTAGCTCATCCAAAATTATATCTGACAAGGGGGTTCTGAACCAAATCACAGTATTGTGCTCAACAAAGTAACCTATGTACGAAAATAAATCTCTATTATATTAAAAAGGAAACAAGAAATGAAAACTAATCACCTCACACCATCAACTCTGGTAATAACACCTTCAAAATCAACTTTCTTCCTCAATATATCAAGTTCCATAACCTGGAAAGTCTATAACATGAGTTTAACGACAACAATTTCCATCATCTTTACATATATAAGGGGACTCACAAATATCAGAAGTTTTTGTAAGGAAACATCAATATTGTTTACTGCTTCTAGTGATGTTATTGTTAGAGCAGTATCTTCACTTGTGGTTAGATTTGCAGTAGAACTATCATAAGATATAAGACCAGAAGTAGATTGAGTACAATCTTGACATAGTACTCATATGACGAAAAAGCAATCCTTCATCAAACTTCTATAGTTTATTCTTCTAGAACTCTAAAACAACAAAAATATATTGAAATGAAATGAAAACTCAATGAGTTGTTGTCTTTATGGAACTATATAACTGTAGCTAGAAATCAAAGTGTCATTACTGTCACGAGTCAAAGTGAGGTGAGAGCTACAACTGTTAATTTTTTTTGAAAGATAAAGAATTACTATAATGCTTATAACATAAAACAAAATAACAATTAATCACTATAACATCACAACAGAAGAGGTACATATTTAATGAACTGACAAGGCTAGGCTTTGAGTTGAGTGCATACCAGAAGCATGTTGGGAAAGGAATCCCTTACTAAGGTTTAGTTCATGGTTTCTAGAAAATGGCAAACCTTATTAAACCTTCAGAAAGTTGGAATATGTAAAGAACAAATGAGACCATGCCTAACATAAAAGACAACGAAAAATAAATAATAAATAATCTAACTTAGACACAAAAAAATAAACAGTCAGAGAAGAAAAGGGATTAATTACCTCTTCATCCACCACCAAAATACAACCTCCTTCACACCATACCAGATGTTCTAGTTCCCTAATCTTCTACTCCACGAGTAATTTTAGCGAAAACTGACACTAATCCGTCACCCAATCGAAACCGTCCATAAAGAGAGAAATCAAAGCACAAAACCTAATCCCTCACCCAATTGAAACCTATCAAAAAAACACAAAACAGTAACCAATTATACAACTTTATCATCACATAATAATAACAAAACACCAACGATAAAAGGAGGAATATTGAGGTAGAGAGAGAGTGTTTTTACCTACTGGGAGAGTTGGTCGACATCGAGAGAGCATTAGGAACAGGAAGAGAATTGCGCAATAAAGAAGTTTCTGGAGAAGTGAAAATGAAGTTTCATCAAAGAAGAGAATCACTGGGTTGGCTTGAAGAGTGTGTGAAAATGAAGTTTCTGGTGTAGAAGAGAATCGCTGGATTGGATTAAAGAGAGTGAAAATGGACGAGCCTTTCGAGTGGTAAAGAGGATTTTTTTTCCTCCACATTTTTATATATTCTAGACATGCTCGGAATAGATAAAGACAGGTAAAGATCGACTTTAGCTATTCTCCAAAGTCAAGGAATAACAAAACTTAAGATTAGTTATTCTTTTTACTTTTTTCTAACCAGACAGAGGAGTAACAAATTTTTAAGAATACGTCAGTAATAGAATTCTTATTCTAGTTAACCAAACAGGTTGTTAAAGCTTAAGGCCCTAATCTTAGAAAATATCAATTGTATTATAGGGAATAAAGAATTAGCTTCTTTATACTTTGATAATTGGAGTAAATTGGGGTCACTAAGCTGGTCATAAATATTGCATACAATTTTGAACAATTTTCCATTATGTTCCAAGGTAAATGTATTGATCAACCCCAACCAGTGATCCAATCGTCCTCCTAAACTCTTACCCATCGTAACTGAATGCAATCTTGACCCCGAGAGAAACGATTACAATATATAGACCAAACACCCTCTAAGAAAATTTACAAATCGATCTTGCAAAGAAATGCGCAGGACAAAAGGGCTTAATCAAGTTTGGACCAACATTGTGTAACTCCCTGCCGAGGATATCCTTCTTTATGTAGTTGATAGCTAGGAACAAACTTGCTATTCGCGATAGATTGAGCTATCTTAATAAGTCCCTAATTTTCTGCTTATGTAGAAACCAACTTGAGCCACTTATTACCTCTTCTTTAATTGTGATTACTCTTTTGGCATTGGGAGTAGTATTTAAGATCTATATCACCTCAATTTCGTAAGACATAACTATGATGGTATGTTTGAATAGCTAAGCTCATATAGGATTGATTTGAAGGCAGTTTCTTTAGACACTAGCTTGCCATACGCTCTGATCAGTTTAGTGAGGAAGTAAATAATCCAATAAATAAGCTAGAAGGAATGTGGCTATTGATTTTGTTTTGTTTGTCAAAGTTCGTATTCCATAACAATTGTAACTTTCCAAGGAATGCGTTTGCGTCTCATAACTTCACGCCTTTTGATGTATTACTTTTTTATTAATATTATTTTTTAACTTTAAAAAAAAGTGCAACTAACATGATAATAGAACATAATTTTGTTTTTTAAAATGAAAATATAAACTAAAATCATAAAAATATAAAAATGGAAAATGGAAAATGGAGAAAATAAAGCAGTGAAACCAGTTGTTCACTAAAATGCATATCAAACTTTCACAACGTTATCCGGCTGCGATGACATTAAATCCTTTATGGGGTATCACCATGTGATCGGTGTCCAATCCCAGTAACGAGCCAGGTTGTCTTCTGAAGAGGACATGAAAACACGTCAAATGTTTTGCTACACTTCACGGGAGACACCATTAGTTCATGTGATTTGTTGCCCGGTCTAGTGGTGGCTAATTGAAACCAATTAAAGCTTGACTTGGTTCTCATAAATAACGGGGAAACACCATGTTGGTGAGCTTAATTTGGATTGTAAATGATGATGGGTCGCTGCTGGGAGTTGGATGATACAATGGAATGATGAGTGTTTGAGAAGAGAACAAGCTGTGATCTGACATTATCTTTGTCCTAATAACCGTATGTCTCTGTACCAGTCTTTACGTGTGCAATTTGCCAGATAAGGACGGATAAGTACGTTGCTTCCAAGGGCAACCTAAATGTTGTGAAATGTTATCGTAAAATATACACTCTTTCCTAAAATATTAGGATACAAAAGCATCAAATCTTCGTTTACAAATTGGAGCAAAGCTTTGATCATAAGAGATTTACGTTCCATAGTTGAATGCGTATGTACTTACTTGTATCAATTTTGGAAGTTTCAATTATGAAGGTAGAGGAAGTCCTGCACAAACTAATCAAGGATTACAAAATCGAGATTTCAAGATATGCTCTAGCAAACCTAAATAAACAGTAAATCATCTAACGAGGTTGAACTTTCTTTTTGGTATTTATGTATAGAAGTTGAACTTTGAACTATGGAAGTATACAAGTCAGTCAACTAGATTACACAGAGCACGATTACAATCTCATAAATGTGATCTCTTACAATATAAATAAACAAAGGGGTGAGGAAGAAACCTGAAAAGCAGTAACAACCAAAGTTATGCATAGTGGACTTGCACTTGACGTGTTATGACGGAGTTGAAGGAAAGGAGGTAGGCCACAATATAAGAACCACTCAAAACTCGTTTTCTACTGTCAGTTGCATTCACATTCACAGCCATCCCGGCCACAACTTTGACAGCTAGCAAAGGCCAGCAGCTCTCATGGGTCCCACACGCAATTGTCAAGAAGACTACGCTAAGACTTTGTTTGGATATTACGTAAAACAGTTTCAGTGTTATAATAGAATGAAATAGAATGAGATAGAAACGAAAGATTTCATGCTATGTTTTATTCTATCTTAACTAGTAAAAATGAGAAACTTACGATTTATCAAGACTACATTAACACTTTGTTTAGATGGATAGTACGTAACACAATTTTAATTTTATAATGAAATGGAATGGAATAAGATGGAAGTGAAAGATTTTATATTACGTTTCATTATATCCTAACCAGTGAAAATAAGAAATCTTCAATTTCGGAGCTTAGGAAGGAACGTAAACTAATAAATATATACTACCTAATATACTTTCAATAAATTTTCATAATATCAATTATTTCTTACCCTACCTTAGTAACAACTAACACAATATAATAATATTTTTATATAATTAACAATAAATTGTATATAATTAATAAAAAATTAATAATAAAAAATAAAAAAAATGTTTAAAAAACGCATTCTTTAATTATTTGTCACATTGTCGTGACATTTTTTTAAATTACAAACATATTTCTATATAAATAAAAATATAAATAATTTTTTTAAAATATAAATCAAATAAAATAGAATAATATTTAATATAATTAATTTTATTAAATAATTAATAATAATATTTTTATATAATTAATAATAAATTGTATATAATTAATGATAAAATAATAAAATTTTTATTAATAAAAATAAAAAATATATTAAAATTATTGTGTAAATCGCAACCGTGAGTTTAATTGTTTGTCACGGTTGTGATTTGTTTTCGTAAGTCATAGGCTTTTGCTCTTTTAAAACTATAGTATTCGAATGTTTTTGCATGTTTCGTTCTAAATTGTAGGGGAATATTATATAAGGATATAATAATTATTTATTATAAATTATATTTTATTTTATCTATTTTTTAAATAACAATTCATTACATTATATTACGTACTCTTCCACCTAATTCAAATAACTTTTTCTCATATTATATTTCATTTTATCGTAAATCATTAACGTACTATTTAATTCTATTTTATTCCGTTAATTAACACATAACTAAAAAAGACCATAAAATAAAACGTGGGACCAAAAGAAAACCCCGAAACTTCTGATACTTTTCCTCACTCTTGTATGCGTCTTAACCGAACGCGTCTTCCTCTATTCTTTTCTCTGACGACTTACAAGCCACCACAACTCGTGATTATTTCTTCTTTTTTATTTGTCTAACTTTGACCCTTTCTTGTCCTGTATATATATACACCCACATAACAACCCTCCATTCTTTCTCAACAAGCCCTTATCTTATCTCTTCATCAAAACTCAGAAATCTCTCTTTTTCTGTTAAGTCTGGTATTGGCTGGCTCGCTCTTGGTATGGGCAACTACATTTCTTGTACTCTTCCCACACCTTTGGTCAGGACCTCCAAAGCTTCAAGGGTGATCTTTCCCGGCGGCGAAATAAGACAATTTCGGCAGCCAATGAAAGCGGCGGAGCTCATGCTTGAATGCCCGAACTTTTTCCTCACCAACGCTGCGTCTCTTCACGCAGGCAGAAGATTTTCTGCTCTTAGTGCTGATGAAGAGTTGGAACTTGGCAACGTCTACGTAATGTTTCCAATGAAGAGAGTTAGCTCTGTAGTGACTGCGGCTGATATGGCCGTGTTCTTCATGGCTACGAACTCCGCAGCGAAGAGAATATCTGGCGGGAATAATAAAGTCCGGGTCTTGCCGGAGTCCGTCGGAGACAACAACGTGCTTGCAAGGCATCGGAGAAGTGATGAAGACAGTGGATCAAGGTTGAATTTAGAGGGTGTCGAGGGTTTCTTCGCGCCGGAATCTCAGTACAGATTATCTGTGTGTAGATCGAGAAAACCAAACCTGGAGACCATTAAAGAAGAACCAGTTCGCTAGAGCAGTATACAAGTGTTTGAGTAGTGTAGAAAGATGAATATATCAATTTGTTCTCTCCTTCTAATTGCTCTTGTCTGGCAAATAGCAAATACATAGAGTACATTCTGTCCTGAAATACGTTGTAATTTTTAAGAATTGGAAGAATCTTATGCTTTTTGGACTAATTAAAAAGCTAGCAGCTTCAGCTTGCATCCTAACCCTGTCCATGTATCATCCGCTGTTGCCTGTTGGTGAGCAATAGATTCGATTTATGCTCTTAACATTTGTCCTATTGAGTTTCTAATATAAACATTACGCGTATTGGTTGTATTAGGAACGTAATAAGTGTTTAGGTATGACTAACTATAATTAATTGGTTCAAAACGGGGGGCCGTTGATGCAAAAGTGGGGAAGTCGTTTTTACATATTTGGTCAAGAAAAGACAGGAAATTTCATAATAAAAAAATGGACGGAAGTTGATGTGTTCAAATAGAGGTGTATGAAGGTATCTTGGACTAACTCCAAAAGCAGCAAAGCTACCCGTGCACGGAAGTGTCTTCATGATTATAATTTGGAAGATCTTATTATCACTAGACTTTCAGGATCGTGAGTTTCCCAGCTTAAGATAGTTCAAAATGGTAGCCTTTTATCCTAAAACTCATGGTCTAATCAGTTACGATGTCTTTTTAATTGTGCTTAGGTCAAGTAAGGAAAACCATGAACATATTTGAAGATTAAGATTTTTTTCTCTATCCATCGGCAATACAGGTAGTCAATTTAGTGTCTAGTTTGATTGGGGCTTGCAGGTTTTCTGGGACTTCGACGCTGAGACTTCGTGTTTGTGTGGGGTAGTTTTTAATTATTATGCGGCAATTTAGGTGCCACGTCTATCCTCTACTATAGTGTGCTGCCACGTCATTTAGAGCGTTGAACGTCAATTCCAAGTGAGAAGTGTTACTAGCCTAGATTTAAAAATCGGACCGGATCGTTCGATTTAGCCGATTTAATCTGTGATTGATAGGTTATTCGATCCGATTTATCTTTAAAAATCAGTTCTCAATTGAACCAGTGAGAATCGGTTAAAACTGATCAATTGATCGGTCGAACCGATCCGATCTATTACTTCAATCAATTTTTTTATTTTTATATTTTTTGGTATATTTTTAATTTTTTAATATTATATATAATTAAATATAATTATTGTATAATTATAACGTCAAACCGATTCAAATGGTGGTTGAATCGATCGAACCGATTAAACCAGTAACTAATAAACTTTCTGATTCAATGATCAGTTCAAATTTTAAAACACTAATTATTAGCATAAAAGAAGTTATAGAGTCGTCGAAAATCCCCCGTCCGTTAAAACAAAAACAGATAGAAAATCGATTACATTCACTTTACATGGTTTACTTATCACTTGCATAAAATCTTCCCGCTACACTATTTGAATAATCTTAACAAACATGACTTTTAGCTAAATTTCAAAGTCGCAACGAAGACGGATTTTTTGGTTCCTTTCTCCTATTTTTATTTTGTATTATTGAATCTTAGTTATTTATTTATGTAAGTTTTATATAAATAAATAGTTAAGATTCAATAAAACAAGAGAAAGGGACAGAAAATCTTGACATAATCGCAACTTATTGAAACAATACCTCTTAACTAAAATATTTATTAAGATTTAAAAACTATTAATCACACTAAAAATAAGTTACGTTTTATATTAATAGCTAAAAAGATTTAGCAAAGTTTTTAATTTAAATAAAAATTCACCTCAGTAATACTCTAACTAAATACTAGAATTCTGTAAACAATAATATATATAATAATATAAACTACAATATATTATAAGCAATAATATAAACTATAATAATACCAACAACAAAAATGATACTAATAATAATAATAATAATATATGATAAAATAAATAGTAATAATAATATAAAAATATATGATAAATAAATAAAATGCCCACTGAAGTAGAGGAAAATATGTCATTTTTATCTTTCAAGATGTACTTCTGTCAGTTACTTGCAGACTTGATTTTTTCTGTCAATTTTATATCTATTTCTATCAAATTTCATTTCTATTAATAAGATAAAATTATTAATAAGATAAAAAGATATCAAACTTTTTCTTTTTTTCTTTAGAATGGAACATTT
Source organism: Erythroxylum guanchezii (assembly GCA_025629825.1). Taxonomy (NCBI): domain Eukaryota; kingdom Viridiplantae; phylum Streptophyta; class Magnoliopsida; order Malpighiales; family Erythroxylaceae; genus Erythroxylum; species Erythroxylum guanchezii. The sequence continues at coordinate 10,311,217 of JAOTAX010000196.1, read as the reverse complement.
ATAGAATCTCTATAAATAGGATTAAATCCTATTCTATAGTATTTATCTTTTTCTTATTCTTAAGCAAGTTTATGAGAAGGCTTATTTGTTCCATGATTTATGATTCATTTTTTCTTTTTATTTGTTTTGAAAACATTAGCGATCAATTCCGTTTCTTTCTTTTCCAACTTATTTTTGTAATGAAATATTTTTAGCTATAAATTTTTTTTAGCTAAAACACATTTCTCATAACTGTCAACAATGAAAATAAATTTCGTAGTTAAAAGATTATACTACGAAAATATTTTCATAGAGAAAAAAAGAAGAAGAATAAAAATGATGAAAACGATGTCGCTAAAACAATGTCATTTTCTTCGTACCGATAACCTAAGGACACTTCTCTCTGTTTTTTTCCATCTATCTTCGTCTTCAAACAATTCCCATGTCTTCGCCTGTCTTCTCTCTAGCGTGTTTTCTCCAACAGCTCCATTATCTTCATCTGTCTTCTCTCTAATGTCCTCGTGTTTTCCTGACCAATTTGCGATGTCTATTTCTAGGTATGTTATGTACACCTCTTCTGTCCAAGCTTCCAGTCATTGTGTTTGATGAATTATGAACTGATCAATTACTAAAACTAATTAAGTTCTGTCATTGACTTGAAATTATAAAAGTTGAGTTCTTGCTGCGTGTTTTTCTTTGTTCTTTTTCTAATAATAGGACAACTCATTGTTGTTATTTCCAAGATGCTAAGTAAATAGTGTTGTGTATGCAATAATCTTAAATAAATCAATTTGTATGACGATGATATAAATCTGAATGCTGGATTTGAGGTAGCTCTTTATCAATACGACTCGTGAAAAGAAGAAAGAAGACATAGACAGTCCATAAGTTGAATTGGATCAAACTTCATTGACTTGTGATAAAGCTAAAGAATGAGTAAACTTCGTACCTTGTTTCACTATCTTTATTTTGATTCCCAAGTATTCTAATTAATGGATGCAACGAATTGAATCATGCATTAGTATTAGAGATTAAGGTACTAATTGCAAGTTCATAATCTTAGTTACTGTCAATACATGTCTACTTGCCCAATTAATAATATTTAAACTAAATACAATCTATTGTAGTTATAAATTATGAAAGACTTGCATATCAGTTATTCTTTTCCCTATACTATAGCTTCATATGCGGAGCTAAGTCTTATCTTTGTAAAGGCATCCTTTGACTTATATCTTTAACCAAGGTTTTGAAACTTAGATCGGACATCGAATCGGAAGTTTTATTGGTCATCGGTTTGACCGGTTCGATCAGTTCAACCAGTGTGACGTCATAATTATGCAATAATTATATTTAATTATATATAATATTAGTAATATTAAAAAATACAAAAAAACCCAAAAAATATTTAAAAATATTTAAAAATAAAATAAATAAAAAATTCATTGAACCAGTGGTCGAATCAGACCGGTTTTGACCAGTTCTCACTGGTTCAATTAGGATCCAATTTTTAGGAGTGAACCGGATCGGATAGCCGGCTGGTCACAGGTCAAACGGGTCGAACCAGCCGGTCCGGTCCGATTTTCAAAGCAATGCCTTTAACTCCTAGTTTGGATAGATAGACAACAAAGTTGTTCTACTCCTTAACTATACGCTCAACTTATACGTGTGTCTCTTTCATTAATGTTTAACATCGAGAAAGGTACTTTCGCATTGTTTCTTCATTAGTAGTATATAAATTGTTTAACTAATTTACTACAGGCTCCTAGTTAGACTTAATTGTTATAGTTAAGATTTATAGGCGTTTTAAGACCCTAATTCCATAGATTAGAGCCTTATGTTTAGCTTCTTAGTTAGAGGGTTTAAATTGGTAATTTTGATAATGTCTTATTTGGATCCCAAATGGTTTTTAAAGAAAAGTGATAAGCTTCCTTTCATCTTTACTAGATGTTCTATCAACATTCATTATCTATGCAAGTAAGGGTTCCAAAATGTATAGCATTGAGTCTACATAACTAATAGAAATGGTACATTCAATTATGAAATTAACTAGCAGTTAAGCTTTTATTGATGTATGTAGAACGAATCTAATTTCAAATTCGCTAAGCTTTATTACTCTTAACCATTGGGCTTATGCAAGATTATTATAGTGGCAAAACTTATTACTAACCCAAATGTTTCAAATTGTGTTACTTCATTATTAAAACAAAAGACTCGGGGTCGTTTCAAGTTGCGTAAGTATTATAAATCTTTTCCTTCTGAGGCCGGACATGAAGCCATGTTTCGGAACAAATGTATGAAAAAAAATTAAAATAGTTTGTACAATTATTGGGTTGACCCAAATGTTCGAGTTTGTTTTCTTTGCCTTTATGCTTGCATGCATTAATCTCGTTAGATGATTTAACGACTAAGTTATGTTTTTTTATTAGGAAAATTGTGAGAAGGCAAAGATCAGTAGATCAAAAATGAAAACATCCCATAATAAGGATAAAAAATGAAAACACCTCATATTATTCAAAAGATTACTTGGCCTAGATTATGATAGAAGTGAAGAGGAAAGCGAAAGGTATAATTCTATCTCCTATAACTTTTTCTTTCACTTCCTTATACTATAATTTAAATTTAACACTTTTTCTCGCGAATTATAAAATGAATGAAGATGCAACTGATGAGTGATTATGTTGTGAATGGTAAAGTTATGTTGTGTTTGCTTTAATCAGAACCAAATACTTATTATATCAATCCTTACAATATTTTTAGTTAATTTTAATTAAGCTTTTTGGAATATTATAAGTTTATGGACATGGACAATACTAGGTAGTCATCTAGGTTATGCTTTAATATATTTGTAATATGAGCATGACATATTATAACTTGTAAACTGATCTCTTTATTTATTATTTTGTCTATAAGAATTATTCAAGTTGTCATTAATATCTTGTATAGGAACAAATGATCATCCTTCAATATTATATTCTTTTTATTGGTATAATTTAATGATTTTTATATAATTTTGCTTTATATATACAATGCTCGATATTTTAAATTAATAATACTTTTACGATTTAATTTTATAACAATAAACAAATAATTCACAATAAAAAACATGTTGATACATTATATACAAAACATATTGTTCAATATCATGGATTACAAATGTAACAAATAATATATCACGACATTATGAAAAATGTAGCCAAAAATATTTGGCTACGTTATAAAAAACGTAGCCAATAGTATATAGCTACGAAGATGATCTTCTTTATTGACATATATTATCATATTCACGTAATCTTTACTTTAGTAAACTATCCATTATAATTAGGCTTAATTTCCTCCTAAGATCATGTACATTAGTGTCATTTATTATTAAGTTGATTTGTTACTTTAGTTAGAGATACCTAAAGTGTATAAATAGGAGGATGTATTTCGCTTTATAAAAACATACAGAAATATAAAGAGCATTTCTACATTTCTTCTTCATTCTCTATTTCTACATGGTATCAAAGCCTCCTTTTTAACAAAAGGAGTCAAAATTTTGGAGCCTTCTCCATTCTTTCTCTCAAGCATTTTACTTTCATATTTTAGATTCTAAATCTGCTCCAAATTTTTTTTCCATATATCAAATTATTTCTCATCTTGAGCAGATCACAACAGTATAAAATTCGTCACCAAAAGATGTTCCACGCGCCTCCATTCACCACCTGTAGCCATTGGTTTCAGAAACCCTAGTTATTGGAATTTTGGAGTAAGAAGACTCCTTAAATGACGTCATTTCACTCCCAGCCAAAAACAACGTCGTTTAACCATAGGAACAGAATTGCCTTGTCATCGCCACACCATCAACTACATTAACACCATATCATCCGCCACATAAGCATAAAATCCTATTTATCTACTACGTCACTCAACACATCCCTTAACATGTCATTGCCACATCATTGCAAGTCATTACAACGTTATCTTTACATATGTCCTTTTCTCATTTGTCCATATGTCGTCTCCTTTTTTTCAATTTAGACTCATCAGTTCGATTCGATTCGATTCAAGAAGAAGTTGACCTACACTTTGATTACCCATTTTAGTATATTTTAATTCGGATTCTCTCCAAAACAAACCGATTCCTAAGGTTTTTCAACGCTCTAAATCCAATTCTGAGGATAGAATAACCAAATTCCATCCCTATAAGTAGGTTTTCTCCTATTTTGTTATCTTCCTTCACTATAAAAGCCTTTAAACTTCCCCAATACCTTCCCAACCCTTTTAAAATCATCTTTGATGGCTTTAACTATGATCTTTGGACTGAGGAAATGTGTAGTTTTCTTAAGGGGAGACTTCTTTGTCGTATTATTACTAGAGAACTACCTAAACCCACTCAAAAGAAAGATAAAGACATCGATATATTCACTGAAAAATTAATGGCATCGGATGGAATGAACCATCAAATCTTAACATGGTTTTGAAATACATGTGTCAAAACCATTAAACTTGACTTTCGACAATTTGACATATCTTAGGAGGTATGGAATTTTCTGATCAGATGATGTCCACTAATTTTAGTTGAATAGGAGACTTCATTGCACACAACAACAACCTGGACAAACAATACACAATTATGTTTCTGAACTTTAGAATCAATTAGCACTTGTGATCCTGTCTGGCCTAGTCTTAATACTGTTACGCTCTACGTAAATCTTCGAGATCAACAACATATATGCCATTTACTTATGGCTCTCAAGGATGAATTTGAACCCATTCACAGTTCTCTTCTTCATAAATGAACTCTACCCAAACTCGAAACTGTTTTTAAGGAGCTCATCTAAGAGAAAATTTGCCTCGGTATGCTCCACATTGAAAATTTTATCCCATCTACTGATGTTTTCCTTACAACTTATACTTCGTCTCAAACTTCTCACAACTCAGTAAGAAGTTTTATGAAGGATCTTATAGCTATTGCAAAAAGCCTAAACATCACATCTCTGAATATAGAAAATAGCTCAAACAGAACTCTGGACAAGGTAATTCTTCCAAGTCTCTTCAGCCTGCTTCCACTGTTGTTGTTGTCACTAAGGGGCCAATAGAAAGCACCTCTCCTAAATTCTCTTTAAAGGACCTTTATTCCCTTCTTCCACAACTTCAATCAGATTCTGGTACAGTTTTTCCCCTGCCCTATCTGTCACATTAGGTACCTCAAACTCTTAGTACGTATGTCGGTTTCGCCTGCTGCAATCATATGACCTCTAACTCTTTTATTCTTGAATCTTTAACAATACCATCTATTTCCAAAATATAATTACTGTCATCGTCGATAATTCTACTATACATATCCAACATATAGTTACTATTCACACATCCACGTTACATTTACCTAAGACATTTCTTGTCCCTAAACTCTCATTAAATCTTATTCATGTTGGACAATTATATGAACTTAATGTTAGCTTATCCTTTTCGAGTCTTGGTGTTAAGTCAAAATGACTTTACGTGATTAATAATTTTGATGACAAACAAAAAGAGGATAAATGAAAAGCAGACGGA
>JAOTAX010000196.1:10293289-10303428 GCA_025629825.1 Erythroxylum guanchezii | reverse complement strand
CTCACATTAACATACTAATTAACCCCACAAAATAATATAATATAACAAAGCCTCAAAATTCATTTAGTTATGCTTAATCTCTTCCAAAACAAGACCTTTTTCTAATCATCAAATTGAAGGAACTTGCTAACACTTCCCTCTAGAGAAATGTTCCTCATTGTCTCAATTTTCCAATGACACCAAAATCATTTAATTTGGTTCAGTAATTTAAAAGTTATGGCTCAAACACTTTCGGACTGTTACTAAACCGAGGCTGGACACTATACTCGAGTTCCATCTAGAAATGGAAAGTCTTAGAGGCTGAATTGAAATTCAATTCCTTCAGATAACTTGTAGCTCCATGTCTCTAGTTTAATTAGGAATAAGAATCAACGCATTTGGATCTCTACAGATCGAGATATCCTCAAAATACTAAAGCATGTTCAGTAAAATACCCCACTCATATTCTCCGTCTAAACCCGTCAATTTCGTTCAATCAATCTTTTTCAAATTAATACCAAAAGCTCTAAATTTTTGAGGAGAGGTAGAGGAATAGCGTAGGAATCCAATGCTTTAAAAATCAGGTCAATCGGAGAAAGGACGAAAACGTTATGGCCAAAAGAGTGGAGAGAGGTCGGGTCAGGGGAAACAGGACAATAGTCTACTGGTACCAAATTAGTCAACTAATACAAATAAGAGTTGGAGAAAACATGACAATAGTCGAGTAGTCGAAGACTATTAGTCGACTAATACATGGGGAAAACATGACAATATTCGACTAGTCGAAGACTATTAGTCGACCAAGCCTATAATATTCAACTAGAAACTCTTGGTCTTTCTTCTTCCGACATTCTAACTTCCACAATTCATAACTTTTGACCCAGAACTCCAAAATTTGCAAATTTAGTATCAATGGAAAGCTGAAAGAAGGCTCTACAACTTTCATTAAGACCTCAAAACCAAATCTTGCCTCTATAAGGGTCAAAATTTCGAAACAATGAACCTGTCCCGAAAGTCCACCCTATGCAACATCCAAATTTCTAATGGTCATAACTTCTAGCCCCGATATCGAAAAATGTCATATCTAATAGCGTTAGAAAGCTAGCAAGATAAGCTACAACTTCTATGAAGAAAATTTTATCAAAATCTCTCTAAATCAACCCAGAAAAATCAGAGAAGTTCAGACCGAAAAGTCAACTCTCTCCTACTATTCATTCCCAAATTTTTAGACTTCCAAATCATCAAAAACCAAGATTTCATAGTCAACCTATTCATGCTCTATTACTATTCTTCCTCTCAACTTCCATTTAAACTCAATATTATCCATAAGCAAATTATAGTCCATGATTGATCATAAACATTAATAACAGAACATACACATATATACCCACTCATCATCAACTTACTACATTCACTACCTTAATCTTGTATATCATTTCAAATTCAAGAATTTTCCTTTTCTTTGCACATGAATAAATCATCACCAATTCCTCATTTAATTTCATTTAATAATTCTAACTTCCAAGAAAAGTTCGGGATCCAACAATAAGTTCTTCCAAGAGCTTTATGTCCATTGACGATAGTTTGAAATCGTCCAGACATCTGATTGATAGACTCATCTTCCTTCATTTTGAATAGCTCATACTGGTATACAAGAATGCTTATCTTGGACTCCTTCACTTGGTTGGTGCCTTCGTGTGCGATGGATAATGTATCCCACATCTCCTTCGCAGTGTCGCATACATAAACTTTATCGTATTCACTTCTACTTAGTGCACAACTTAGAAAAAACTTGGCTTTTGAATTTAGCTGGAATCTTGCTTTTTGATCTGCTGACCATCTGGTTCGTGGAATGACATTTCCTTCATCATCTACGGGTCTATACAATCCATTCTCTATAATCTCCCAAAGATCAATATGAGTAGATTCAATGAAGAGTCGCATCCTGTCTTTCCAGTAATGGTAATCTTCACCATTGAATGCAGGAGATCTAGTGACGGAGGCGCTTCAGCTATATAAACGTGTGATTCTGCCATGGATCTTTATCCACACTTTGTAACGGTGGTTCATGGACACTGAGTTCTAATACCAATTGAAGTAAATCATGCGTTAGTATAGACTTTACATTCAATACACAAAATGCATAAGAAGGGGATGTTGAATTGTGTATCTTTTTCTTGAATACAATCCCCTTTTTTATTTCTTTGTAAAGTTGCTTTTTCAAAAATATTGAAAGAAATCACAATGTATTGTAATTAACTTCTAAGTATTTGTATAAAACAATAGAAATTAAAAGTCGAGAGTTAGAGAGTAGACACAGTAATTTTATCCTGGTTCACCTCAAACCGTGGGCTACATCTAGTCCTCAGAATCCTTTCTGAGATTTCAAGTACAAGTATTCTTTTCACAGAGCCTCTTTAGGTCTCTTACACCAAGTATTGTTTTTTTCACTTAGCCTCTTCAGGCTCTCAGCTTTTCTTCTTTCTTACAGAAAGATATTGCGAGCTTTGTTACAGTAATGATAGCTCTAGTGTTTCACACAATGAATACTTAAGATCACTATCTTAAATCGTTAAGTTTTTTCGCTAACTTTAAAATCACTAACTTTTTCAGTCTTCGACTCCAACTCGTATTTATAGCCTTTGTCTTCAACTGCTTCTTGATAACCGCTTCTTTTTTCTTTTTTCTTGATCTTTGAAGAAACAGTTATTCAGTTGAGTTCTGTAACTAACTCAAACTGATTAACCATCCGACGTAATATCGGGTCTTCGCCTTCACATCGCTTCCGTCTTAGTTTTGATTCCGCTCTGTCCTACTTTTGCTTCTGCTTCGTCTTAGTTTCTTTCATCTCACTTTTGCTTCTACTTCGTCTTAGTTTCTTTTGTCTCACTTTCGCTTCCGCTTCGTCTTAGTTTCTTTCGTCTCACTTTCGCTTCCACTTTGTCTTAGTTTCTTTCATCTCACTTTCATCTTAGTTTCTTTCATCTCACTTTCACTTACGCTTCGTCTTAGTTTTGCTTCCGCTTCGTTTCACTTTTGCTTCCGCTTCGTCTTACTTTCTTTTCTGCTTCGTCTTAGTTTTGCTTCCGTTTCGTCTCACTTTCTTTCGTCTCAGTTTTGCTTCAACTTCGTCTCAATTTCTGCTTCAGCTTCGTCTCACTTTCTAATATTATTATTATTTGATTTTTCACCAAAATTATTAGACGTGAAGTCATTTTGACTTAACAATCAAGTTTAAAATGTGTCATCAAAGGAGTGCAAATTGGCTTTGACTAATTTATTTGAAAAGAATGTAGCACTTTTTAAATATACTTTTGTTGCAACAAGTACAATAAGGCTACTATCCTATCCCTCTAAATTTCTACGCCCAAAATTTTTTTGGCTACACCTAAATCCTTCATCTCCAACTTATTACTCAATACGTTTTTCAAATTATATAAAGACTTCATCTCCTTATTCATGGCAATCAACCATTATGATCCTTCTTTACTATCCACTGCCTCTCTCACAAGTTTTTTGTTTATTTTCCTCCTTATTTTTCTTGCTTGTATATTTTGTGATTATTCCTCCTACACATCTAAGGACTAATTTATAACTATCTTCCTCAAAGTTTCAATTCCAAACTCCACCTTCTAGTCAACACCCTGACCTTTTTACCTATAAGATCATTGAAATTTCATTTTTGGCTAAGCATAGTAGATTTATCAAAAGTAATATATCTGGTAATAACAAATCTTATAGTTTTATCCTTATTAGTACACCATTATCTATATACCCTTTAACTATAGTAGCATAAGTTAAAAATATGTATTTCATTATCTTAGGCTCTAGCTTATCATCGTTAACATGAGCATAAGTAAGGCAACAAATTATCTATAGATTAAAATAATTTGAAGGAGTAAAATACCATACCTCTTGAGCAGTCTTAAAATCTATTACATTCAATTGAGATCTATTCATAAGATAAGCATCATAATTAACTACTTTAGCCTAAAATTGCTCTGAAAGTCCACATTTAATCGCATGCATCGAGCACACTATGTAAGTGTTTAGTTCATTAATTCGACAACTTCATTTGATTATGGGATGACATATATTATGATAGCTCATTGTGCCTTCATACAAAACTCATTAAATGGCTTATTATGGAACTCTAACATATTATCTATTATGAGTATCTTGACTTCTAGTACATTTTTCAACCATTATCTTCCACTTCTAAAGCTTTCCAAATACTTCATCCTTTGATTTAAGAAAATACAACATAAGTTTTTTAGAATAATCATAAATCACTGTAACAAAGTAATTACATCCTCCATATGATTAAATCGGAGTAGGACCCCCTCAATTTTAATGAATATAATAAAAATGATAGAAATATGCTTACCAAATCAAATTTGACCTTATACTACTTGCTAAGTACATAAAACTCACAAAATTTTATCTTCCCAAGTACAGCTTTATCCAACAATCCTTTCTTACTCAATATTTTTAGCCCCTACTCACTCATGTGATCCATTATACAAATTCATAACTTTGTACTATCATTATTACGTCTTTAAGATTAAGAGATAATCATCACTACTATTACAGTTTTTTATTAAGAAATAGATGTTATACTTTAATTTTCTTTTCAACATAGTTATAGAAACCTTTAACATCTTAAGTTGTACATCACCAATAGAAAATTTATAACTTTAACTATCAAGAGTACCCATAAAAATCTTTTTTTTGTAACTCAAAAGCATACCAGGCACTCAATGTTCCTTATAGTAATACTTACTTTTCCATCAGTCTCCTTTTTGTCATTTCTCTTCTTCTACTATGGACAATACCTTTTAAAGTGCCTTCTTTTTATAGTCAAAGCATCAAACAACATTAGAATTAGATTTAGATCATTCTCCCATTTCTAGTATCATTTTCCTCATTCCTACTTCTACTAACAACTAGACCTAAATTTGATCCATCTTCATAAATGTTCAAGATTTTTTTTCCTTCAATTGTTTAGACTATAGAGCATTCTTTGCATCATTATCAAAATGGTTTGTCTCTCATATAATATATTATCAATAAAATTTTTATATGAATTAGGTATGGAACACAAAAGGATTGAAGCTTTATTCCCATTTCAATTTTGACCCTAACACCTTGTAAATATAAGAAGATTTTATTAAAATTATCAATGCGATCTTTTTTTTGTACATTTTATGTCATCCTGAAATTATGCAAATGTTGCTTTTGATATAAATGATTTGATAGGAATTTCTTCTAATATTTACTTTCAAGTTTTTTTTATAGCAAAACAACAATTATTTCATCAACTACCTCTCTCAAGACTTTATCTTCTAAACTCAATATTGTAGCATTGTGCACCTTTGATAAAATCTCTTCTTTCTCTAATGTAGCTAAACTCTCTGACATTTTTTCCTTCTCTTCCCAATATTGTTGTATATCCTTGTTGAAGCATCCTTATCTTCATCTTCTACAAGGTGAAATCATTAGATTAATTAAATTTCTTAATATCAAACTTGTGAATTCTATTCCTGTGACATCCTCGAATTTTGTGTCATGAGTCTAGTCTTGACCCACTTTTGACACAAACACCAATCTGCTTATAACTTCTCAATCCCTATTATTAGTACGAGTCTAACATCAAACTTATGTCCTTATCCAATGTTGGTTTGCTTATGCAAGTTTGCTTTCCACCAAAATTAAGGTTAGATCTCACATAAGGATCTATCTAGTATAATTATTTTTATAATTATTTTTTTATTTTTGTAGATAATTTGGTTTCTGTTTTTTAAATAAATTTTTTAAGATGCTAGCATTAATATAATTATACATTTATTATCAATACTTATAAATAAAATAATAAATAAAAATAAATTAATTTAATAATTATATATTTTATAGATTAAGAATATTAATTAATAAAAACTAATCATTAATGAAACATTAATTACATAAATAAAATTGAATTATAGTTCTCATATATTTCATGTAATATTTATTTCAATACAAATAATTAACTTAGTTAAACTATATGCTATAATGACAAAAGTTATTTTATTTTTATTTAACAAAAATATTATTACAAAATATGAATAATTAATAATTCTAAAAAAATTTATTTATTATAAAATAAATTAATTAAAACTATATAATTATATTTCATATATTATTTATTTTAATCATATTCTTATTAATAATATTAAATGTAAACAACTTGAAAATAAGTTTTATTCAATTTCCTAAATTTTAAAAATCAGAATTTTATTATTTAAAAATAATTTATATCTTTCATAAAATAATTCTTAAAATATTTGAACATTAAAATATTTATTAAATATTTAAATAATGATGATAAAAAAATTTTCAGTAACTAATATTGAATAAATATAATTATATCTATTTAATATTAAATTAAATTATAAAAAATATTATATTAAAATTTGATAAAAATATATTTTATGGTTTTCATAAATTATAAAAATATGAAAAAATTAAAAACAAAATCTTAGCCAAACACATTTAATACAAAATCAAAATCTAAACTTTAATCAAACTCGCTTTCTTATTAATACAAAAACTAAAATAGAAGGCGCATTATAAGGCAGTTTTCTTTGCCCTAAAATTATCTTCTAATATAATTATGAGTTACAAGAACTTACAGCAACACTCTTTCCTCTTTTAGTGTAAATTAAGGCATCATTTAGTTCTACTTCTACTTTTTATTGTAATTTTCAATTTTTATTTTCTATTTTTTGTTTCTATTTTTGTTTCAAATAAAAACAAAAACTTGTTTAGTTATTAATATTAAAATAATTATATTTTTGTCACTAATAATAATTACATATTAGATAAAACTTAAAGATAAAATATTTTAATTAAATAAATTTATTTAATATCTTATATAATATTTATTTTAATATAATGCTATTTTAATAAATAAATAATTTAAAAATTAAAATTTCGTTTAAAAATTAATATTTCTTTGAAATAGATTTTAATTATTAAATCAAATTTTATTTGAATATTTATATATTTTAAATTTAATTATATTTATTAATAATTATTAAAATTTAATTCCATATAATTTAATTATAAAATTAAATAAATTAAATTATTCATAATTTTATTGATAATTAATTTTAATTTATTAAATATATAATGTTGAATTAAAATATTCATAATTTTATTAAAATTTAAATAATTAAATAATATATTAAATGTTAGTATTATGGAAAAAAATAAAAACAGGAAATAAAAACCACTTTTTACGATTTTCATAATTTTTGAAAACTAGAAGAAACCAAAACTAAAAACTCAAACAATTAAGTTTTTTAATTAAATTTGAAAAAAAATAAAAAATAAAAAATAAAAATAGAAACAAACACCCTAGGAGAACCTACTATGATCAAAGCGTTTTGTCATGCTTACCGTAAGTTATTGTACAGTTCAATCCAATACATGTTATTCTGCTTACTGATACCAAAACAACAATACTCGAATTGTAATTTCGACAATATTCATATATCCTCACCAAAGAAGCATTCCTAGTCCTAAAAATTTCTTCCCAACTCTTTTTAGAAAAAGAATAAAGATCAATAAATATTATCTTATTTAATACAATTTACATTTACGAATCCATATCTTTATTTCTAAGAGGAGGTAAAAATAGTTTTAATTCCTTAATGTTTTATTTATCTACTTCAAACCCTAGTCTTCTTATCCATATATATTCAAAAAGTTGTTAAAAATCATGCTGAGATCTGATCTCACATGTAGGGAAATAAAAATGATAACTTTTCTTTGTTTTTCTAGAAGTCAAGATCACTAACCGAAACTTGGCACGTAAATTTGATTACTCTTAGTCAACAACAGCCCATCATCATTGAGTCAAAACTTACGTACAATATCTTCCTTAACTTGTGAGATCAATTTATAGTATGTGTTGTCCAATGAAGTCGCGGATAGATTATATGTAATCTTTTATCTTGTTAATTGAGATGTAGATAGACCTTATCGGATTGAGTCATATTTAGATGAAGATGTTATCTTATAGGATAATTAACATATAAAATATAATAAAATTGGAATTACAACTTATACCTTGTTGCGAAACTTGATCATTTTTTTGTCATTTCCCTCAAACCTTTCCAAGCTTAATTTTTCTATATAATTCAATCCTTTAATCGTACAACATTTTTATTACACATAGATCATGGAATTAATGTTTACTCTATTTGAGTCTAATCATATTATTCTCCATAATTATTAATTAATTCAATTAATGTCATTTGAAAATTATTCTCAGAGTTTTATTTCATCGTGATCAAGGATTTCTTAAATCAATACTAATTGAGAATAATTGAAATAGGTCATAAGTAGTATCAAAAGATAACAATCCTTATATATGATACTCTGGAGATCTCTAAGTCAAAAGGTTTCTTATCCAATTGTCATGTTGAAAATTTTCATATTCATATAAGTAATATTTCAAATAGATTTCTCATATAGGGTCAATTCTGTGAACTTATTCTCTAACAAGTACTCACACATTTTACTGTATTAAGGAAGGTTCCAATTGATATTTTGAAGATAACATAACATAATTACTACTAATGAGTTTCTTATTTTGATAAAAAGCAATATAAGAATAAAATGAAGTCATAAACTCAAGAAGATAGCTTACAAATTGATAAAAAGAAGTTAAAGTTTGCAACTGTTGAAATGAAGATCAAACCAAGAAACAAAGAAGATTAAGGTTTATCAAGGTCATTCTTTAGTTTATAACACTAATTCTAATCTCATTTAATCTCTTTGATATTCTAAAAACTCACCATGCGTAAATATTTTAGTTCACTTTATTTCATGAATCTTTCCATTCATCAAGAGGCATTGAAACTTTCGGTTTTAATATAAAAGCCTCTTTATCTCTCAAACAAACTTAAGGAACATTTTTGGTAGTGTTTAAATTATAATTGCATTAAAAATTTGATTTTTAGCATTTAAAGTTGTTAAAATCATGTTTTTAGGGTGACTAGTCAATTTATATAAGTTATTGGTCAAATAATATAGGTTAAAAGTTATTAAATTGATATATCATGAGTTTGCTATAACATGGGTCTATGTATTAGTTGACCAATATGTTTATTGGTTGACCAGTGTCTCAATGGCTAGTTAATCTAATATGTTTAATGCATACTAGTCAACCAATATAGTATATTAATCAACTAGTACATAGCATAGTCTTGTAATGGTTAGTTCTTGGCTCCAATGACTAAGAAGGGTCTGAAAACACTATAAATAGGTGTTTTCTTATTGGTTTTAGCATCAAAAAGTATTTAGGTGTATGTTACACACATTTTTAAGTGTTTCTCAATCATTTGAGCATCATTGTCTCATATTTGTACAAATGAGCTTTAGAGTTATCAAGCGATAAAGTAAGTTATTTTTAGTTATAAGATTTGTTTGAGGACTTTTATTATTGTACTTAAAGGTGATATAAGTAGAATTAAGGTTCCTCTTCACCTTAAGAGAAGATTGTAAAGGGATCCACTTTGTCGAGAAAGATTGTATAAAGGTTATTCTTCATCTTAAAATAAGAATTACAGTGCAATTATTAAAAAAAAAAGTATTAGAAGTGGATGTAGGTTATGATTGTTTGTCAAACCACTATAGATTAGTTTGCATTCTTTTTGTCCTATCCTCTTTAAGTTATTATTCAATTATTTGGTTAATTTATATTAAGCAATTTCTTCATCCTTATTTATATTAATTGTTTTTAATTGAGTTTATTCTTTAGAAAATTTCTTGAATTTTATAAACACCCAATTAATCTCCTCCGTTGTTTGGTCTCATTAAAGACAAATAAGTGGTATTAGAGTGAGTTTATTAGGCTATCATTTTTATCGAAATTGTAACACCCCACTCCCGAGTGACCCGAACCCGATATCATTGGTGATATTCGAGTCCGTGCCCCGCGAGGGTGGCGTACTACATCAGTAAGTAAAACTCAGTATACATTTTTTTTGAAACATACATTCTTTAGCGCGGTATAAACAGTAGACAGTAGAAAACATTTGCAGTTATTACAATCATTTACAATACTTTACAGTAACCATAAAGTTCACCTATAAATCAGTTTACAAAGATTG
>JAOTAX010000196.1:10276349-10293189 GCA_025629825.1 Erythroxylum guanchezii | reverse complement strand
TAAAATATTTAAAAATTATTGTTATTTCAAATTAATTGTCATTATTATTTATTATTAAGATTTTTGAAAGCATGGTTAATGTAAACAGTAAACTAGTAAAGCATACAGTACAGCTGTATAATATATCAATATGGACTATTTTGCAATTTTTATAAAGTTTAGGGATTATTTTATAAATTTAAAAAATATCCCGAAACGATACCCGGTACCGACCGGTACCGGTACAGTTCCGTTCTAGAGCCTAATCCGGTACCGAGCCCGATACGGTATTCATAACATTGCAAAAAATACAAGAATAAATTGTCGTCAATGAGACTAAAATACCTCATTCATTAAGGCTTGAAAGGTGCTCGGGGCATTAGTGAGTTCAAAGGGCATAACTAAGAACTCGAAGTGTGCAAAATGTTGTTTTATCCACGTTAGAAGGACGATTCATGATTTGATGATATCCCAAACGCAAATCTAGTTTAGTGAAGTATTGTGACGCATGTAATTCGTCCAATAACTCCTCAATCACCGGAATTGAGAACTTATCCTTGACTGTTTTATAGTTCAAGGCCTTATAATCTATACAAAACTGCCAAGTATTATCAACCTTAGACATAAGGAGAACTGGGGAGGAATAAGGAGATCGGCTAGGTTGGATAATGCCCCTGTTTAGCATTTCTTTGCACTGCCTCTCAATCTCATCCTTTTGTGCGTGGGGATATGGGTATGGTCGGACCACAATAAGCCTAGTTCTTAGTTCCAGGATAATTCGGTGATCACAATTGTGAACCGAAGTAAGTCTTTCTGGTTTTTGGAATAGATGTTCAAATTCGGTCACAAGCCCTCCCAACTCTGTATCCGTATGGTTTTTGCCCCTAGTTGCATGAAGTTGAGCAATTGGTGGTGAAGAAGAGCCCTCCATTCCTAACAATTCCACCACTCTCTCATTTCTTTTAAAAACCATGGATTTTTCCCCAAAGTCCCATAAAATTGGTCCCAATAACGGTAGCCAATTAACTCCCATCACAGCGTCAATCACATTCAAAGAGAGGATAAATAAATTGATATAAATCAACTGATGACCCAAAAAAATTGGTACTTCTCTACATTGACCTAGGTAGGAGATTTTGCTGCCATATGCGACCATTACTCGAAGCTTCTCTGCTGGCTCGCTTGAGATACCCAATCGATTCGCCCAACGAAAATCAATAAAGTTGTGCATGCTACCCAAATCGATTAAGATCACTAGTGACTGGTTTGCGATAAAACCTTGAATTTTCATAGTTTGCCCACCCGATTTCACTTCTATTATACATGTAGTGAAATTTCAGGTTCCACCGAATCCTCTAGTTGCCCATTGTCTTCTTCCTCTTGCACTGATTTGGCGACCCCATCTATTTAGAAAATTCGTTTGCACTGGTCCCCCTGGTATACACTTCGTCACAATTGAAGCAAAGTCCCCTTGCCCTGCGTTCCTCCATCTAGACATAAGACATGCGGTTGAAGAGCTTCTGATTATAAGAAGCTGATGGAAGGTTGGATGACTTAGAAAGAATGACTGGGTCTTTTCTTGGGCCCCCACGCCTCTTATACAAACGGGCCAGTCTCATAACATTTGTAAAGTCCCTAGGGCTGTGCAATTCTACTTCTAATACAATATGCGCTTGTAACCCGCTGATAAATATTTCCATCTCTTGCTCTAATGTGAGAGAACCTGCACGAGTGGCTAACTGTTCAAATCTACGCTGATATTCCTCTACCGTACCGACTTGCCGCAATTTGAAAAGTTCTCCCAATTTGGTTCCCGAAATTGATGGGCCAAATTTGAGATGACATTGTCGTTTGAAATCCTCCCATACAATACCTGGCCTATCTCTGTCTAGTTTAAGGAACCAAACTTTTGCATTGGCATCCAAATGATATGAGGCAATCTCAACGTTTTCCTCCTCTGGAATGTGTTAGTGCCAAAAGTAATGATAGCAGTGGCTTAACCAAGTGAGGGGGTCATCCTTCCCATCATACGTTAGAAAATCTAACCGAGTGTAGCGAGGAGGATGCATTTTTCCTACCATTTGGTTAGTCTCTGGTATTGGTTCTCGCGGTCCTCGATTTACACTCTCAGCCTCTCCTTATTGCCTGTCCTGAGAGAGTTCTTCAATGCGAGCGAAAAGGTGCTCCCGTGCTCCCGTTCAGCACGGTCTCATTGACAGTCCTCCTAGTACATCTTAAGGAAGGTATCAAACTGTTTTTGCATATTGAAAATTGAGTCGCCTATAACTGCCGACTTTGATATCAATTTGTTATGGTCCCATACATGCAATCGAGTTATGGGGCGATTCATAGCGAAATCAAACTATGATTCTTCGATAGGAGATTACTTGTTGGTTTTCCTGCCTTTACGACCTATGTTGAATAGTGAAAGGGGGCTCGTTAAGAGAGAACCCATCGTTCTCAATAAAACTGGATTTGCAAATAATTCTTATTCCTTTCTCCGTTCCAGCATACAACTTTATTTTAAACAAAGATCTAATAACTACTTCCTATAAAATAAGGTTCTCTACTACATACAGAACTTAAAAGCTAACAACTAGGATAATATCTAGGAATTTAAAAACAATCTAACTTAATCCAAAATTTAAAACAATCTGAAAAACCGAAGGGGGTTAATTGTTTCGCAAACTTTCCGCAAACTTCTTTGACACCAACAAAATAAAAACACGCAAAACCAAAATAATAAAAATACCAAAAAATTGGTAACGCAATTCGGCACACCTTGTCTACGTCTGCGGGGCCCTCACCCAGCTTAATAACTTTCACTAAAGTACAATAGATTTATCCAAGGCTTTATTGAGCCGACACCACTCAACTTTGACACTATCTCTCAACCTCACTTCCCATGAAAGAATTTCACATCCAATAGTATGACCACTTCGTACTAACCTCAACAGATGATTTTTCTCAACACTCTTTTGTAACAAGAACAGTAACTAAATCACTCAAGTGATTAAACGAACAACTCAACACTCAAGAAAATAGTAAATAAAAATAGCTCAAGTATTTAATCAACTGAAAATTGAACAATGAAATACTTGAGATAAAAGAAAGACTTTCCTATGATTTTTATCTTTTTGAAATAACCCAGCTGAAACTCTCCATCATAGCTTGCTCTTTCTTCACAGAAAAACAATTCACCAAAGGACACGTTAGTTGCAGCAATAAGAAAACCACTGCGCCTCCACAAAAACGTCTCGCCCACGAGCACTCAACTTCCACCGTACATAAAACATAAGATGCAATATTCAACTCAAAAAGAAAACACCATGCGCAGCCAGCTAAGGTTCTTTCCAAGACACACGTGACCTCCATTACTTCAATAACACCCTTACATACTGCGTTTCCCAATGGACAATTAATGCACACCAATGGACAATTATACCCACTCCAACGTTGAGATAGACTATATGCCTTATATACCAGCAACTATATGATCTTAACTTCAACTTTGTTAATTCAAAGAAACGTGTGCAACACTAATAACTCATCTTCAGCTCACTTATTTCACTCCCACATTAACTCAATACCGCATATACACCAAAAAGATTAACTTTTACCGTAGATTGAAGATATGCACAAATATCTCACATAATAAGAGTTTCACTTTAACTCAAACATACAACAACTTTATCCTTTTAATTTCATCAATCCACCAAATCTGTAAATCCAGCAGTAATTTTCAACATATCCAGTCGTAAGATAATTCTAACATCACCATGATGATAGACTCCACAAGTTATATCTTATATATCCAATTAAAATGTCAAAACTAAATAAAAGATATACACAATATATCCTAACACAATCCAACTTAATTAATTAAACCACTACAGCTGGAACTCAAAAATGCTAGAACACAACATCACTTGCTACCCATATGTGCTCCACGTTACTTGTACAAGTGTCCCTTTAAAAGTCTATAACATAAACTCTATGTTTTGCCTGAACTTGATAGAATTCGGGCTCGAGCCAAACCCAAATCCTCACAAAAAAATTTCAGATCTTGTTACGGATTCTGACCTGGCTCTATGCCATCTCTATTTATGTGATATGTTTCATTGCATAGACCTTACCGAGAATTAAAAAGCATCGGCTTTAGACAATTTAGCTAATCAACCGCAGGAACCAGAATCTTTACTGCTGCACCTGGCAGACACTGTCTTAGAGAATGACAATCCATTTGTGCTTTGTTTGTTGTTGCCATTTATTTATTAACTTCAAAGTATACAAGTTCCACCGTTGTTGCTTTTCTTTTCTTTAAACATTCTAGAACTTGAACGTGGCTGTCTAAAAAGGACAACTGGCCACTAGTTACAACACGAACGTCAAAGAGGCTGGCAAATTAGCCGGCGGCAGCCGGTTGAGGCTGTAATTATGCTTCCGTTCCTTTTCTTATTGGTGGAATATGACTTTAGTGTGTGTGACAGAGATGCAGAAAAAGTAAATGAACAAATTTGCACAAAATGCAGAAGAAATTCAACCTTAATGCCAATAGGTCATAAGATTCCTATTAATATTTCAATTTGATTTCATTTCCCACTTGAAATAAGAAGAGAGCCAACCATGATATGATTTATACTATACAAAAATCAGATGACTAGCCACCACATAGCTCAAGATGGAACTTCGTCCCATCCCATCTTGGTGTTCTCTTGCTCTACAAAGGAACAGAATAGGTCAAAAACCTAAAAGCATGATTTATTCTCTAAACCTCACTGGACTCATTATTTTGGGAATCCTTCCTGCTTTTTATTGGAAATGATTGCTTCACAAACTCTTCCTCCCTTTGGGGGCGGTTTGCATACAACATCCAGAGGACCAGGCACAGCAAAACACCTACTGAGATGAGGCCCAATCCAGTATTTACAATTTTCAAGTAACGCTCCAATGGAGGACAATACTTTCCAGTAATTTCTTGGAACGTGTCCCTCACAAACTTGCAATCCTGGAGGCTCAGCAAGATAGGGGTGTAGTACTCCAGAGCGTAGCTTTCATTAACTGCTGCTACTAACTGTCTATAGGCGTCAGGTGTCACCCTGCCAGGGGTGGCACACAAACCAGATGACGAAACTTGACATATGTAGCTCTTCCACACCTTAAAGTTAAAACAAAAAATAGTATAAATATCACAAAAATTATTAAAGGTTACATTCAGTTCTTTTCGTTTCCCCTATAATCTATATGTCCATTGGTGAGAATGAATACATGCAGAATTTATAAATTGCTATGAAGTATCAAATATAACCAAGTTGTAAAACCATAGCAATAGGTACTTAATACCAATAAGCTGTGATCAGATTGCCATCCGTGAAGCTAGATTTTGATGGTTAGTCTTGAATGCTGAATTGGCTATGACTTCAAATCTTTACAAAAGGCAAAATCTTTACGCAGAAGGCAATCACGGAAAATAAGTGAAGTACATACCAGCGAGGCATTTGCCATGGAAATCTCTTGCTGTCCACACTGACTAACTTGAAGCCGGGAATCAAATGGGTAACAGAGAGGAGGTAGGAAAGGCCCCGACTGGTTGTAGTAGTTAAATTCGGTTGGCGAAGGATTTGCATTTGCAAATGTATATATGTAAGTATTAACGACGGTTACAATGTCATTGATGACTTCTTTACTCTGGATGAGTGTGTTGTTTGTTGTTCTCTGGTCAACACACGGGAGGATGCTGCTAAGAGCTGTTGCGGCGTGGGGGTTGTCTACCCACTCTTCCATGGCCAAACAGGTGTCAGATATTGTGCTGATACATTAACAAGAAAATTTGCAGTTTGTCAACAGGAAATTAAATGATCACAAAGCAAAACTTCCTGATATTGAAGATAAAATTTCCTCTTTGAAAGTGATGTAAGCAAAGTGAGTGGCATAATAATAACCCAAGATCAAGGTCGATCTGGTATAACTCAACTAACAATAAAGCAGCATTACCTTTGACAACTCTAAATGGAAACAGTTTAGCACACAGATAGCAATATAGTAACAACATGGGTAAATAACAATCTGTCCTAAAATATATACCATGTACTGCAAGCAAATGAGGTTTACTATAATGCATCAGATACTGACTCTCCCAATAGCCAATACATCTTGACATCGCAAGGAAAAGTTGATGGAAATCTCAATGCTTAAGACAAAGAAATCTTACTTGTTGAGAACTAAGAAAACTCCACAAAGAATGAATGTAACTGCCACTAATATCCACCCACTGGCCACAAATCTGAACGTATTTCGGAGCAATACAAAGAAAAATTAAAATATCAGTCAACTCAATTTGAAAACTGGTTTCAGAAACAAGAACCAAATAGAGATAGAACTTACATATGAATTGCATGTCGGTGGCGAAGGATAGACAGGACTGAAAGAAAAGAAAGTCTACAAATTAGGAACAAGCAGCAATTCAGTAACTAGATAAATTATGAGCTATTACAGCACATCCTACGATACATACAAAATCCAACAAGAGCCAGAACAAGCATCACCGCTGCCACAGTGATCAGTGCTGATCGCCTGCAACAATCCACTTTAATTTAGACCGTGAAGATCATATTATAATTCTTGCAACACCAATGTTGAGACAGTGTTCTATACATACACAGCATTGAAAACTTTTACAATCTTCCCAGCATTTTCATTTGTTTTCTCCATCAACACATCAGCTGCATCATTAAGGTCACCGTTCAATTTATCAATATGATCCATGACATCAGAAGGAAGGAAAACCTGGGCTACATTGATTGTCTTTGCAAGGGCTAGATACTGTGTAACATTTTTAAGTGTTTGCACAGTGTAATCCGATTGGTGTACAACATACTCTAGAGTATGCAAAGATTCATGATGAAATTCATCTTGACCAACAGAAAGAAGAATACAGCCAATCCTGTAAGGAAAAGAGTGACACATTAGAATAAACCACAATTCAACTCAAGATCAAAGTTATACAACATACTTAAATCATCCCAAATAAGTTCACTAACTGGGTCACAAGGATGAAATCGCTTTGTAATTAGAAAATGTGACTTATATCTCTCACTAGAATATAATAAAAACTTCATTAGTCATCAAAACCTAAACATCTCTAGAAATGTCCACAGCTGCAATAATTTCGGAACATTTTATTAGAATCTACACATCTCAACCAAGTTTTCACAAAACATCACATGCATTTCACCAGCAAGGAAAGACAATTTCCCTTTCAACTCCTTTTCAACTGATAAAAGAAAGAAAATAATAAATAAATATCTGAATAAGCCAGGAAATAAGAAGGAACAATGCCAAGAAATGACCAACTATTAACATCAACATTCATCGATAAAGCAACTGGACAAGAAAACACAGATGAAAAGCACTTCAAGGTCAACACAGCATCAGTTGAGTTTAATATAAAGTATACAATCAAACGGAAAACAACATGCAATAGCTCTCTGTAACTTGACGTTCGCAAGGAAAATAAACAATATGGAAGAATATTAAAGAGTTAAACCTAATCTCGGAAACTACGACACTAGTAAGAAAAAAGAAAGAGCCTAATAGAAAAGATCGTTACGCTGCAGAACAAGTGAACACCATGAGCATTATAAGACAAATCCTTTGGCAACGGTTTGATCCTTTGCCGTTAATGTTTATTCTGCATCTGCAGCAGTAATGAAGTACAAGGGCCAAGCCAAATGAGAAAAACCAAACAACAGCCAGAACGAAACCAGCAGCACCTGTGAAACCAACAGACTAAAGACACAAGAATCAGAATATTGAACCATAAGACTATTCATTTCTTATTAAGGATTATAACCGGGTATCAGCCACTTGAGATGCAGAGGACAAGCAAGTGACAACTACCAATGCAAGATCTGACCAGACAAGGAATTCATAATATAAAGACCATTACTTTTTCCAGCAGCTAATTTTGCATGTTTAATTTAAGATGGTTTCAACAGACTGAATTTCCAGCAGACTAATTTTTTTCTCCTAAGATCTTTCCTATTCTCTCCCACCAAGATTCCCTACAAACTTTACAAGATTTGTCAACAATGTTTAAGTAGTGTTCTTCAATATTGATTACAATCATTTACGAGTCAGCATATGAAACAACTCAACAGCATCTCCCAAACAAATATCCCAGTTGGAATATGAAAAATTTGTGCTTGACACTATTTTGATATGCCAACCAGCAGATCCAGGTAACCTCATTCACCAAGTTTCTTTGGACTTTTATTGTTTTGACCACAAATCCCGGCAAGTGAAGTGATTGCTATGGACTCATTGTAAAAAAGGACTAAATACCAAATATCAAATTTGCTTTTTGTTGAACATAAAAGAGAAATAATCATGAAACTTTAGCTTAATCGGTATGATTCCTCTATCCCAATATAAGATAGGCTAAGATTTCAGCACCTCTAGAACCAGAAGATAAATAAAATAAAGAAAAGGCGATACTTACAGCCCAGTAATGGGGATTGGTTATATTCCAGCCACCTCGATAAAGCTTGAACCCATTAAGAACGTCTGGCCGATTTGTCCTCGTTTCGGCCAATACAAGTGTAGTATCTGTTCCATCATTAGATATACCATCTCTCAATGGCCCCAAACCACTCTCCCCTGCAAATACAAAGAGAGATAAGCTTAAGTCCGGATTGCCAACTTTTACAAAGATTTTCTTAGCAAGTTAACACATGAAGCCACTGCCTGAGGTTTAATCCATTTACAGAGTGTAGAAACCAACTAGCATGTTTAAGAAAACAAGAGTCACTAAAAGCTCAGTACAAATATGTACCCCTGCTCGGCCAAATTATAATTGGCTGAAATGCGAAATTGACATCTTTCATTTTCGTATAAAGTCCAATTCTTTATTGGTAAGATCAACGAAACCCAGGTAGCAACCAACAGAAAAGGAAACTCCCGTGTAAGGGAAGAAAATCCTCCATGCCAAATGTAAAAAACACGTAAAAGATGGAATAAAGGAAACAAATTGCATCCATCACAGTAACGAACCTAAGATAAGCTTGAGAGGATCTCTTGGCGACTCATTTGAAGACAGAGCAGAAACGAAGCCGCTCAAAGAAACAAAAATGCAAACAAGAAGTACAAAACCCCATCTTGGAACCAAAAATATCATCTTTACTCCTTGCAGTTTCTCTGGAAAAGTAAAGGAAAATGTTTCCACTTTCAACACCACAAATCAACCAAATCCTCCTCCAACACAAAGGGCATCATTCCTCTTTGCCCTATCCTGTGGAAATCTAGAGAGATAAAGAAAGAGGATGAGCCCTCCAGTGTGTGATCACCGCACCGTATTCTTCTGTGGCCTCTTATAAATAACAAGAACTAAGAAGTATCGGCAACGAAGATCATTGAGTAACAGAAACGGAGAGAGAGAGAGGGTGGAGGGTGGAGGGTGTCCGGATTTGGTGTGAAAGAAAAGTTGGTTCAGTCTCACATGGGGAGGACTGAGGAGGCAGTGAAAGGGCGGGTGTGGTTGATTGATATAGTGGGAAAGTTAGTAATATCTAACTGAAGTGTGAAAAGCTACTATTAAATAAACCATATATTATTCCCGCGTTTATGCAAACTTTCCACTTTCTTAGACTCACCCATTTGTCATTTATTAGTAGTTAATTAAGTCACATCATTCGTTTGCAGTTTTCTGATGACCCTTTTGGACTAAATACATATACACCACAGTGGAGTAGGCAGGTCAGGTGCTTTAATTTTGTCCTTTCTGTTCTTTCTTTTTCTTTTCTTAGCTTTTTCCTTCACTGCATGACACCCCATGTATCCTCTGAATGTCGGCCAATGTCCTTCATGCCCCTTGACGGGAAAATGAATAATTTTGAGGTTTCTGTTCCAATCAGATTGGAACGAGAGAGAAAGATGGTCGTTGTTACCCAGTAACAATATATTGACAATAACAAGTGCCCGCCTGTCTGTTGATGCTATCGGTGAGGTTAGGTGCGCCGTAGCATCATTATGTGGTTAATTGACTGGTGCCACAGCAAGCCACCGCCACCGCCACTGCCTGGTGGGGACCTGTTCAAAGGCGAAGCTACTTGATTTCGTTGCTTTATCAAATTATTTAAACATATGGAATTGTATCATATTCATACCGCCTCTGCCGACTGTGGCCGTATCCGTCTGTATAATATAAGCACTCTTGTCGTCAAAGAGAGTAGATTTTTTTTTGTTTTTTGAATGGTCAAAGAGAGAGTAGATATTAATTCTTCTTAAACTTTCTGAAATCGAAATCAATGGATTCTATAAGATTTCGCTTCATATCCTGATTTAGTAATATTTTCAAAATCGGTCATTCTCATTTATCGGATCACAACAAATCGGTCTGTTCAAGTTGTGGGATGTCACAATGATGGGTTTGCAAGTGAAGTCAATAAAAAGGATACGCAATCTAGAAGTAGAAAGGAGCCGTCTAATTTTACGCTACATAATTTGAGTTGTGTCCCATATCATCACTTTAGATTACCCATCTGGTTTTGGGTTGTCTACTCTCTCTTTGAGTCTCTGCTGCTTCATCAAAACTCCGTACGCTCAGTAAGAAATAGGGATAAAAGTGAAATTTTAACCTAATTAATGTCTACATTATTTGATTAGAAAAAAAAAGACATAGAGATTAAAAAATATATTTTAAATTGATGCTAAAAAATGAATGCAAATATAAATTTATATATGGATTTAGTGATGACCCGAACCAATAGACTCATATTCTACCCTTTTTTATCAACTCTATTTTTTATGTTTTTTCTTGAATATTTGTTGTTAAATATAATAAAATATTAATATATTCTAAAAAAACAACTTTTAAATTTCACTTTACTCCTCAAATTCTCATCTTTTTTTATCATATTTTATTTTCTTATACGATAATAATAATACAAATGATATGGAATTGGAGTTTTGAATGTTGTGAAGTTCACGTAAATACAATTTGAAGCTTTAAATATTTCAGCCTTTGTTTCAGTTCTTGATTGTAAAAAATATATGTTATTTTTACACTAGATATTATGATTTTTATTATTTCAATTTTATGATTTTTAAGACATATAAATCAAAATCTTGACTTACTATTATTAAAATAATTTTGATTTGGAACGTTCGTAAAAATCGACTCTTTATATTTTTTGTTTAGAAGTTATATTTTTTTGTCCTATATAATCCTATAGATATCTAAAAACTCGAACAATTCAATAGATTTAGATATGGATATAAATATAAATATAAATATTGATATGAGTTGAGTTGAGTCGAGTTGAGTCATAAACAATAGATATAAACAATGTTCTGAAACCTGGACCGGTTATCGAAGCGGTGGCCTTACTGGTCACCGGTTTGACCGGTTCAATCGGTTCAACCACGGTCGAACCGGTGTGACGTAATAATTATGCAATAATTATATTTAATTATATATAATATTCAAAAAATTCAAAAAATTCAAAAATTCAAAAAAATTTGCAGGACCGGTCCGACCTGTTCAAACTGGATCAATTAATATCTGATTTTGAAGGATAAATCGGATCGAACTACCGATCGGTTACCGGTCAGACCGGCCGGTCCGATCCAGTTTAAAAAACAGAGGATATAAATATGTAGCAAGATATCAATTTTGCGTTCCTTTAATAAGAAATATTGTGCCAGACAAAGAGAAAGGATAATGGACCCATTGTTATGTAGCCCTTTTCCCCTTAAAGTTTGGCCACGCGGACGCGGTTTTGACACAATTCTTCGCACCTAAGTTTGGTCATCATAGTATTTAATTTATTAGGGTCTACAAGTCCGGTGCTATTCTTTACGTGACAATGATGGATCTCTTCCTTGTACATAGGAAGCTAGAATCCATAACAACTTTATGATCAAAATTTAGGAGATCGCATTCTTTTTTTGAAACAATGGCATTCTTTTACATTTGAGACTATTGGCTTCCATTTAGATCATGAAAGACGAGAGACTAGAAACCTAAGAGAGAGAAAACGATGTTCAACTTAACGTATCGAAGAGATGAAGTCTACCCTTAACGTGTAAGGATGAGGTGCCAAGCTCATTATGTTACGCTAAAGTGGCCAAAATCCTCTCCTTACGTTTGCATGTATGTGTGATTGTTGGGTTTCTAGGTCTTAATTTAAGCAATGAAACTATTTACTTGGACATATCTATGATTGAACCTAACTGTGTCATGAATGCTTTCTGCTTTTTAATACCATAAGCATATAATTAAATCTTTTTGACTTAGTGACTTGGGATGGATTCATAAGAAACAGAAAAAGCGAGTTCATCTTTTTTCTTTCTATTGCTGCTCTGTTCTCCAATTAGAGAATTGCTGCTTTTTTTTGTTTTATTAGGTTTGCAATTGGAATAACACGCGTGAATGACTATTTCAAGTCATTAAAGGAAATCAGGAAGATGCTAACCTCTTCCATATTGTCTTCTCTGCTTTATATATTCCATCTGAACTGAGAGGAACAGCAGATGTATTGTTCAAAGAACAATCCATTATCGCCTCGAATATTCAGCAGCAGGTTATTAGAAAGATAAGACAAGTTGGATTGGCAAAGAATTCAAGTTTCAAACTTCGAGGGATAAATAACTCTCAAGCCATCTTTCTGATCTTAAGTTAAAAATTTCATTACTAGTTCCTATAGGTTGTATAGTATTGTTGTCCCCTTTTGCGGCTCTCATGTTCTCATAAAAAATAGTCGTGCGTTTGTTGTACTTCCTCTCATATTTACCATTAATAAACTTCCTTAATTACCAAAAATAAAGAACATCCCCTTGATATTTCATTATCTAATTTTTTTCTACAAATATAAATAATTGCCTTTAACCTAATTAGAGTTAAAGAACAAAAAAAAAGACATTCAAATAAATTAAAAAAGAGGCTCTTATTAGGATTGCACTCAATTTGGATATTTCCATTGAATTAAAAAATTTTAGTAAAAGATATATTGCATAAAAACAAATTAAATTGTGCACGATTCTAAATATTTAATAATTAATACCATAAGTAAGAATTAAATTGAATTATACATTTTAAAAATTAAACTAAATTGTATTAATTATTCATTTTGATTGGCACACTATTAAATATTAAAAGTGAAAATTAAATTAACTTGATTAAACTAAATAAAAAGAATTAAATTTATGTACTTTAAGTTTATTTTATATAATTCATTTATTTAATAAGTTTAAGTTCATATATTTTAAACATTTAACATAAAATATCTGCCTACTTGAACATGGTCTAACATTGGTAGCATTATGTTAAAGAGATGAATGAACAAAAAATTGTTGATAAATTAGAAAATAATACAGATGATTGCTTCTATCCATTTATAACCCTTTTTTTTAAACTAACTATAGAAAACCCGAAGTTCTCAAATTGCTTCATCCTTCTTTTTTTTGGGAGAAAAAGAAAAAAGAAAACTGTAAACTCTCAAATTGTTGTTCGCCATCTCTGAAATCCCACACGATCAAGTTTCAGTTCTTACTTAAGTGATTTAGTAAATTAAGAGGAAATTTGATTTCATTTTCAATTTTATCGTATTTTTAATTTTTATTTGTTGTTTTAATTTTTTATTTCTAAAAATGAAAACAAAACTTATTTGATTGTTGATATCATTGTAGTTATATTTTATTACTGATAATAATTACATAAAAAAACCGCAACTTCTGGAAGTTTCGTTGAAATGTGAGGTCTAAAGAGGTTAAGTATTATACAACTTTATTCCTAGTAGACAGACTATTTCCGAATGAACCACGTAAAGGAAAAAAACATATACATATTAAAATAATTAAAAAAAATAAAAATAAATATAGATATAGATATAGATATAAAAGATAATAAAATAAAATAATAAATAAATACTTACTAAAAAACATATAAAATAAGTAATAAACTAAAATAATACAATAAAAATAGACAGGGTAAAAAAAAGTAAATAAATATAGTACATAAAAGAAAAAAGACAAGTAAATAAATAAATCAAACTAGTCATTACAAAATATATTTAAGTTAAGTAAGGAAATGTTTAGGTTAAATTACTAAGAGGTAAGTACTACATATCCAAATATTTAGGCAAAATGCAAAAGAAAAATGCTTAAAAGACCATGAGAATGACAAAGATCTCTCTATGTAAGATCCTTTATTCGTATCCTACTACGTTAAAGTTTTCTATTCAGGACCATGTCTTCGGTAATGTCTAGCAAAGTCGTATCACTCTTGATCACCTTTTTCTAGTCCTTCTTAGTCCTTTTTTTCTTTTATTGTCTGTAAGTATAATATTTTTGCATCTTCTCACTAGAGCGTCTGAGTGTCTCCTTTTTACATGTTCAAACCACTTAAGCCTTGTCTCTCTTAATTTTTCAATAATATTAGTCACCTTTAATTTGTCTTTTATTATTACATTCCTGACCTTATCTCTTTTAATAGAATTGCATATTCAACATAATATCCTCATCTCCGCCACCATTAGCTTAGAACTATGATCCTATTTGATGGGCCAAACTCAACCTTATAAAGCATAGTTGGCCTAATCGCCAAACGATATAATTTATCCTTAAACTTGAGTGATATCTTCTTATCATAAAAAACTCCTGATGCACTTATCCATTTAAGTCATCATGATCTAATACGGAGAACTATATCTTCAATAATTTCTCCATTGCTCTAGATTATAGATCTTAGATACTTAAAATACTCTTTTTGCTATATAACTTTTCAACCAATCTTTACCTTTATATTGTAGCCACCTTATATCCTGAAAAGTTACACTCTATGCAGTAAGTCTTAGTCCTACTTAATTAAAAACCTTTAAACTCTAACGTATCTCTCCTAAGTTTTAACTTGACATTGACATCCTCTTTTGTCTCATCCATTAAAAAAGTGGCTTCAACAAACAACATACACTAAAGCACATCCCTTTGGATATTCTTAGTGAGCTCATCAATCATTACTGCAAACAAAAATGGGCTTAAAGAAGAGTCTTAGTGTATCCCAATATCAACAGAAAAATGTCCTATATCTCATTTCATTGTACTTACTGTGGTTTTTACACATTTATACATATACTTAATAACTCGTATATAGGTCATTGGAACTCCATTAACTTCTAAACACCTCCGTATGATTTCCCTAGGTACCATGTCCTTCTCTAAATCAATAAAAACCATGTCTAAGTTACGCTATCTTTTCCTGTAATATTTCTTTAATCTTCTAAGGAGATGTAAAGCTTTTATCGTGAACCTTTCTGTCATCAAGCCAAATTAGTTTTTCAAAATACAAGCATCCTTTCTCACTCTTTTCTCAATCACCTTCTCCCATAACTTCATGATGTGACTAAGTATTTTGATACCTCTATAGTTGTTACAACTTGAATGGCCCCCTTGTTCTTGTATAAAGGAATTAACATTCTAAATATCCACTCATCTAATATTTTGATAGAATTAAGGATCACATTAAAAAGCTTGGCTAACTAAGTAAGACCCTTTTCTCCTAGCTCTTCCATACCTCTATGGGTATCTCATCAGGCCTACTGCCCTTTCGTTCTTCATTTCCCTCAACACTTTTTTAACTTCTTTCCTTGTAATATATTTTCAATAAGTAAAGTTACAATATCTCCTAGACGGGGATAACTTAAAGATGTTGTCATCTACACCTTTATTAAATGGGCTATAAAAGTACTTATGTTATCATCTCTTGCTGTCATTTTTAGCTATGAGCACCTATCTTGCTTTATCTTTTATATAACAAACTTGATATATAAGTCTCCCGCTTTTTATTCCCTAGCTCTCGCTAACTTAAAAATATCATTTTCTTCATCTTTAGTTTCCAATCTCTAGTATAATTTTTCGTAAGCTCTACTTTTAGCTTCTGAAATTATCTTCTTTGCCTCTTTCTTTACTAGTTTATAACTTTCCCTATTAACTACTCTCTCTACTTTTGTGGTGGAATGAAAAAGTTAAGATGTACAAGAAAAGGTTAAGATCAAGAAGGATGCCTATAAAGCTCTATTAACATTTTCTTGTACATCTTCATTTCACCACCAAGACGCTCTCTTACTACCCTTAGGCCCTTTAGAAACACCCAAGGTCTCTATATATGTATTCCTTAAAATATAGTTGCTACTCTATCTCATATCTAGTTAGCATCTCTTTCTAATTTCCATTCTTCTCCATATATTAATATTGTTGGATCGCCTATTCCCGGGTATTCACAATACGCAGCAGAATGGACTATACTACAACATAAGAAGTATAATCGAAAATTATAACACATACGAAATTACCTCCTAACGCGGATTGGTATTTGTTTCTTTTCAGATTTGTAGACACTGCAAAGCGCAAATGTCATCTACCGGTATCCACACGAGGATGAACGATCCGGGCAGCGGCTAATGTGTGCTAGCACATTCTAAAACCATTTTGAATGCCGCACGATTTTTCTCTCGGAAAAAGAACGACCAACTAGGTTTTTAGTGGCTAGGATTTTCGTCTCTCTCTAATGAGACATAAGTTACTCTATTTATAGAGAAACCTAATTCCTATTCTTATTAGGAATTATTGAAGCCCAATAAGTTTTGATCCATATTATATCTCATATAATAAAAGCCCAACAACTTAATTCAATCTAGCCCAATAAATATATCAACATATATTTATTCAATGCATAATAAATTAGGCCTAAGAGAATAAGCTCAGATCACATCACTCTCTGTGTGCGACCTTGTAGGCTCATTTGATGTTGGCAATGGGCTTGATCACACTTCAAGGCCCATAAGTCATAAGCGGCCTCTAGCAAGAC
>JAOTAX010000196.1:10238189-10255149 GCA_025629825.1 Erythroxylum guanchezii | reverse complement strand
TAACCAGTTTATCATCTAATTTTCTCTTCTTAAATTCTTGTTCTCTTATTCATAATAGGTCAACGCAAGGGCAACCAGCAGTTCGTACCAAAAGAGATGTTAGAATCTTAAAAAAAACTAGTAGTAGAACCTCATTGGAGAGGAGGGAAGTAAAATTTGGTGCAGGTAAGTCTGTGAAGTTGTCACAGCGAGAATCGGAAGTTGGTGAAGTTGATGAACTAGTACTGATGGAAGATCTTATATGCGTCTTTTAACTTAACAAAATAGAAAAGAAAATCCCAATAATTCAAAGGGCAATTGTTTCTTCAACGTCAAGCACCGACAATGGATCTTGTGTTGAGTAATAAGAATTGAGTTTTCGTTTAATGGAATTTGGTGAAGTTAAAATAGGGTTGGGAAGACTTTCGGTTTGGGGTATGCGTGTGGAAGTGCAGTTTTTATATCAGTGTTTGATTTTTTTAAATATTTTTATTTTAATGCTAATTTTTAAAATTTTTAATTTAATTTTTAATTTTTTAAATTTTGTATAAATCTTTATATTAATAAAATTTTATAAAATTTAAAAATATTTTAATTAATTTAAAAATACAATTAATTATTTTTTTAAAATTTGTATAAATCTTCATATTAATAAAATTTTATAAAATTTAAAATTTTAATTAATTTAAAAATACAATTAATTATATTAGAAATTATTAATATAAGAGTATAGTTACAAAAATAGAAATAAGAGGATAAAATCAAACATGTTTTTATTTTCAATTTTTATTACAAATCTTGACCAAACATATTTTTATTTTCAGATTTATATTAAAAACCTCAATCAAATAAATTTTTGTAAAAATAAAAAATTATAATAAAAAAATTGAAGTGAAACCAAATAACCCTTAATTAACCGGGACCTTTCTGGGCCATTTACAAACTCAAACCCTCATTCTCTTTCGCGGGTGCTAATGTGGATTGGAGACGTAGTCACTGAAGTCTTCTCCTATAAGACTCGGGACCATATTAACCATCTAACTAAAGCGTTCGGTAATATCATTTTTTATATAAGAGGGAAGAGGAACAGTGGCCCAATTCTCATGGACTAGACTGCTTCAAGAGGAGCAGTGGCCCAATTACGGAATGCTAATGCCGGTATGAGAAGTCCTTTGAAAGGTACACATGGTATGAGCCGTTGCCTTCAAAACTGTTTTGTAGAAACTGCGCCTGAGGTATAAGGTATTCTTGAGTTGGCGATCTCCTTGCATTCTGGTTTCCACGTTTCGGATCTGCCACCAATATCGGGTAAATGTTTTATTTTGTGAATCGATATAACAGATTGATGTAAGTTGCTAACCTCCACTTAAATCACAATATAAAGACTAACTGGCAGATCATGCATTTTCCCAGAGGAGCAGAATGAGATCTCCTAATATTAATTACTTACTTTGGAAGGAAGGGGTCAGAAATTTTTTAAGTATCACGTATGCCATAGCAACTTCTCAAAAAGGATGCATAAGAACTCATTACAGAAGCTCTACATAGTTGTTCAATCACCGAATAAGGTGCTAAGAAGTACCTAAAGCTGGTAAGCATAAAAAAAAAATCCTTCCCAAATTCATCTTTCACCAAATTGGCCAGACTTGCTAACAACTAAACACATCCGTTATTGAATACCACCTTATAATCCAGTGCAGATTAAAAACTACAATCTGGTGGCATCTAGATACCAGTAGGTTGTGTGGAAAGCCATCCAAAAGACACCAGAGAAATTATCAAACATAAGAGAGCAACTTGAAGTAGATTACAATATACAAGGAAAGAGAGAAGAGGGCAAACACGTGCTGCCAGAATAGAAGAGCAGAAGCCTCTTTAACTGCATAACCTCTCAGGCTGGCGATTGCTCCCAGCAAAATGGCACTTGGTGATGTGTACTGCAACAAGAGCACGAACCGGTACATAGCATCATTAGCAGCAAGCAAACTTAGTTTACTAACTAATGCTACAACACCAATTCCAAACAGAGGAAGCACCAGAAGCCTAGCAACAATTATGCCAATAGTGGTTCTAAGACCAAGGGTAGACTCGTTTGGCCCCTCGGCAAGCATTCCCCCAAGAATAAGCATGACAGAAGGCACCATAGCACCACCCAAAATCTCTAGACTGTCAGTGATGAAAGAAAGTGGAGCATCATAACCAAAGAAAAAAGCTTTTAGCTGAGGTACTAAGCCGATGACGATAGCTAATAGAGAAGCAATTGTCGGAGGTTGAAGTATATGTTGAATGGGAGTTTGTTCAGCAACAATTCTGATCCTCCTAACAACTACTGGCTCAGCCAAACATCTAATGGACCTAGGACTGCTTGAATTGCCTTCTCCAGAAACTTCAAGGTCTGGTACAGTCGAAGATGAAAATGTTGAAAGGCTGTTGAAGATCTTTGCTATAAAAGGTGTTTTGCAATGTTCTGTTTCTTTATCCTCAATGCCTGGCCACTCAGCTTCTATAAGAAGAGGCCTACTTACATCTTGAGCAGGCGTTTGTTCTCCAATTACAGCACCTTCCTCAACAACTTCATAATACTGCAGCGGAGCTTCCATCATGTGATAAACAAGAGTATAAACAAGAATCACAGCCACCCATTGAGCGAAAGACACATAGGCCACTCCTCTTGAGTGGCAATGGGGTCCAAATGGATTTTCTTTAGTATGACACACTGATGTCACAATGGCTAGAGGAAGGTTTCCAGTGTTGCCAAAGGCAGTCATGATAATGGTGAATCTGTTGAATTGAGGAGGTGGGCGACATATAGCTACCACTAAGACTCCTAGAAAGAAACCAACGATCGTACTGATAAGCACGTTAACTGGGATAACCCACCAATTATCAATGTTCTCAAGGGAAATAGATTCACCAAGCTCAGTGAAGATCAGGCACGGTAAGAATAAGGCAAAAATTAGCTTGCTTAGGAGTTTAAACGTTGCTCTGGGTACGATTTGTTTACTGGGGTGTGCAAGAATCAGTCCTATAACCGTTAGGGACAGGAGTTTCAACAAAGGCACTATACCAGTTACCAGATTTTCAGCTCCAGACTTGATAGTGCTTCCATATATTTCAGGTGAAAAACGAGACATATTTTGCGAAGTCCTTGAAAACCAAGAATACAAACTCTTTACTTTCTGCAATAAACAGTAAATGCATTACAGTTAATTCCAAAATCGAAATATTTCACAGGAAGAAAGCAGGAAACTATTCATAAAATAAGAATACTATGTCAGGGATCAAAGCCTACCAAAAAGTAAAAACATGAAATTCATATCTCTTGATAATCACCAATAATCATAATCCACGAGAAGGCATTGCAATAAACTATAGAAACTATAATATACCACTAACAAAGTAACAAAAGCAACCAACGGTGAGTCAGATTCTCAACATTAAAAAATCAAGAATATAAGGACGACTTTCTCATGTCACTTCCACTAAAAGACTAACATCAATCGGAAGCAAGAAGGGATTCACGAACATCCAAATCAAACATATCATCTAACGGTATTCAAACATAGCATTTTCAACACTAAAGGATGAAACTTTAACGACAAAATAGAAGAC
Organism: Erythroxylum guanchezii; assembly: GCA_025629825.1. Classification (NCBI taxonomy): domain Eukaryota; kingdom Viridiplantae; phylum Streptophyta; class Magnoliopsida; order Malpighiales; family Erythroxylaceae; genus Erythroxylum; species Erythroxylum guanchezii. The sequence continues at coordinate 10,251,558 of JAOTAX010000196.1, read as the reverse complement.
CCAAATCAGGAAAGAAACAGATGACGCGTACAGATCAGAGAATATAGAGGCAAAAACGAGAACGGGAGGCGAAACAACGACCAACAAGTTAATAGAACTTTCGGACGAAGATAGGGAAAAAAAACCAATCCACGAGATTCCTCAGAAACTTTTGCTCGTGAATGAAAAGGTAAGCCCCTTCTTTAATGGACGAGAAAATGGGAAAGCATCCTTAATCTTCACGGACTTCGGTTGAGACCTATCCATGCTCTCTCCCAAAATGGAAAATACCGGTCCACTTTTTCTCACAAAAATATCAATAAAAGAAATTAATCTTCTATGAGTATTTGTTTTATCGTTTCCGTACACAATAGTCCAAACTTGGATATACACTAATGAGTTCGTGGGTACAAAGTTCCAAAGTACAGACGTCCTAAATACATGTACAACGTGCAAGTGGACTGTATTGTATTGCTTTATTAGGCTTTCGGTGGTAAAAAAATGCTATAGTACTTCCGCTCCTTCTTAGCTTGTAGCTTAGGGCCGTTGCATGTCAGGAGGGGAATAGTGTCAATATATATATATATATATATAATTCTGAAGATTACAACTGAATTGAGCCAACGTTAATCTGGTTCCAACCGAAGGACCAAAGCAAGCAAAATGTAATCGTACGTTTGCTTAGCATTGATTGAGGAAAGTGGTCGCTATTTGCTAATTGCTTGTCACCGTGACGGATATTATCAACTGTACGATAAATAAACTTAGGCCTCTACAATCAACATTATAAATCTCTCAAGCGGGTTATTTTGATTATGAAACCTTCTTTGACACTTTAATCTGTTCTTGGGTATTTTATCTGTTTTATCTCAGTAATTCGTTTCTTTTTCTTGTCACATAAGCCTCTCATATCCACGATTTGAAGTTTGAACTGGTGTGTATGATTATGCAATCTTACTGCATATCTCTAAGTACATAAAATGTCAAGGTGGCCACAGGCTAGGAGCTAGTGAACTACTAACGTAAGGATGTGAGTAACACACACGACTGAAATCCAAAAGAAAAAGCTCAGGTATTTACGAGATCAAATCTCCTATTTCACTTTTTCAGTGTCACTTTGTGTCCTTTTTATCTCATCCTATCTCATCCATCTATTCCCAATGAATGGATGGGATAAAAAGAGCACAAGGTAGTACTGAGAAAATGAAACAACCACCCCATACTCGACATTTACTCTCCCAAGTTAATTTTCGGGGGACATTGTTGGAGGAATATTATGTACTACTACTACTGTCTTATAATTAAAAATGTAATATTGTACTCTCGTGTTAGACATATGACACTCAAATTTTTACATACAAGATACGAGTCAAGCAGTGAGACAACTGCCTACATAATTATTTTCAAAAGAATTCATTCTCTTTCTTAGCTCTAGATAGGTTGATAAATCTGCTCCATGTGTTCCCATTTGTTCAACATAAACTATATTCTACTCCATATAGCTCTAGAGTAATTGCAAGTGAAGAATAAATGGTCTTTATTCTCTTCTGCTACCTCACTTAGAACACAAGTTGTATCTCTAGATGCAAACCATCTGGATTTGGTCCTAAGCTTATTTCTAGTCACAAGCCAAGTGATTATTGAGGTTTTTGGATTTCGAGGGTTCTTCCATAGAAGATTATACCAAGGCAGTGTTGCTTGTCTGCTATTAAAAATTTTACGGCAAGAGAACAATCCATGCGAGTTGAGAGTCTAGTAGATCACATCTTAACTACTCCTAGCATTTAGCTAGGTAAATGCTCAGTCATAACCGAGACAACCTTTAAGTTTCCATGCTAGCCTCCTCTTTGGATTATAGAGGATACTTTGGAGTCAAGGGGTAATATGTTTCTCAGCCAAGAAATTTTTAGACTGTGTATTAGAGGACTTGCATCAATCCAATTTTCAAATCACACTCAAGTGTTTTGTCCATTTCCTTCCTTATGTTTTATGTATGGATATCCCAAGCTTCTCAATCTCGGCAGTTGGCTAAAGAATAGAGTAGGAGTTTATACAGTATTGTAGTTTAACTTTACCATTACAACAACAACAATTCAGTAAAAGTCTCGTTAATATGTGAGATATGAGAAAGTCCATTAATTCGCAACCTTAATCCTAAATGGTATAGAAGCTGTTTCCGATAGTTTAACTTTACGGTTACTAAGGATGGCAATCCGACCTGGGCCCAATCCATCGAACTGAAATCAACAAGCCTGGCCCGGGTTGATTGGTCCATGGGATGGGATATCTTGGGCTGACAGGGCTATGGGTTGAGCTCAGGCCATGGCTATCCAGGCCGGGCTTGAGACTTGAGGCCAGACTGAGAGTGACAAAATGACGTCATTTTGCTAAAAACAACGTTATTTTTGGAATTTTTTAAAAAATTAATAACTTGGGTCAGGCTGGGCAGCCCCTGGTTCGCCACAAGTCGGGTAGTGAGCCGACTAGCCATGTGCTAGCCCAGTCCGACCCATTACCATACCTAACGGTTTCTACCCATAAAAGTAGGATAAATAAATTGAATGTTAATAAATATAATTAAATACTTATGATTAAGGATAATAATTTATTTAAAAATTGATAATTTAAGACAAATTATTCTTATATTTATAAAGATAGATAACAAATCAAAGTCTAACTGTTTAAGTCACCAATAAATTCAAATTTTCAGCTTAATAGTTTCTTCTGGAAGAATAACATTAATCTCAACAGGGGTTTGATTAGGCGTGGTGAGAAGGAAAAAGAAAAGAGAGAAAGTGAGAGAAAAGGAAGGAAAATAATAAATAATGAATGATATAATGAGAGGAAAGTAAAGCAGTTTTAGAGTAGAAGAGCAAGGATATGATTATTAGTAAAGAGATAATAAAATTTTAATTTGGATTACTAATGAGGCTTATTATTAATATAAAAGTGTATATTCTTGTCACATTTTGTATTGATTAGAAAGGTTTAGACTAATGTCACAAAAAGTATCGTCAATTCAAAGATTTTTATGAAAATTTAACTTAAATTCTAATGTTATGTAGTATCAATAGAATTTAATGTTATAAACATTGCTTTATTCCAACTCAATCTAGAACTCTAAATTTCATATAGTTTCCATTTAAAAATACATTATAATACTATAAATGAGTTTGATAGTAACCCTTCTTTTCTTTTTGGTATGATTTAAAGTAGGAATATATCAAATGAAATGTTATAACTAAAATATCATATCTCAATTCAAAATCTCAAGGTAGATTAAGAGTCATGTATATGTAAATAACTTACTTCATCCTTATGTCACTTTTTGATGTGGGATAACTCTACTTCTAAAATTTCAACATATCCTCCTTCTAAGTGAATTCATCCACATCAAGCTAGCTCCCTCTTAATTCATAGCTAATATGAAGTCATTTTAGTTATTCCATGAATCATTATTCATCTAACTTAAATTCATGAATTATTATTGATCAGACTTTGCCAATTTATCTTTAATATCAATGATGAGTTATAATGGGGCTTGAAGAAAATTGAACTAGGTTAATGTGAGTTCATATACAACTAAGGATATCATATCTCAACCCAAAATTTAAGCAACGAGTTATGAGCCTTATCTTTTTATATAACACATATCATCTTTATGTCTATATTAATGAAATCTATGCAAATACATAAACTTATGTCCATAGGAATAGAACTTATAATTTTCTATATTAGAATAGTTGAAATGTAGGAGTAGAATGTCTTAATTATAGACATTTTATCTTACATGCGTGTGTGTGTCTTACATAGGTGTTTGTCTCTATGCCTATGAGCATATGCGCGGGTTCGTGCCCACGTGTGTTCGCGTGCGTGTTTGTTTGTGTGTGTGTCGATATACACATATACATATGTGTGTGTGTGTGTGTGTGTCTCCATATATATGTATACATATGTGTATGTGTGTGCATGTATTTGTATTCACTGAATATTCAGTAGTATATTATTTTCTCCATCTTTTTTTTGATGGCATTAGAGTAAAAATGATACTTTTGCTCATCCTTTTTCTGCCTTATATTTGATGGCCCTTTTCTTAAAAAACATATTTGATGACTCTTGATAATAACTAAGTAGACTATATTTCTAATCTTATATTTAATCCATTTTGCTTGTTTATATGAAAGTCTCTTGTTGTTTTTAGTACTTACTTGTTTCTATTGTGTTTTTAGGTCTTATTTGCCTTCACGGATAAATAGAAGAAGAATTAGGGCAGAATCGAGACATAAAATGAAAGAATTAGAGTTATTTTGAAAGGACCATTGCTAATGAAGGATATGTTTATGTAAGTATCTATGTAAGTGACTGTGTAGCTCTCTAAACCATTTTTCTTTATGATTTTCAAAAATTTCAAGCAAGTAGTTCCATGTGGGTGGTCGTATCAACTTCAAAAATCTTAATTTCAAGTTATAAATGAGTAAAAACAAAGAGAAAACAGGGAGGAGTTCATAAGAAGCTCAAGTTAGGCTTAAGGAAACAAAAATTGATGACTTAGGATAATAGAAAGAATGAAGCAAGGGAACATATATGGAGTGAATCTCCATCAATTGAAAGTGGATTTCATGAAGATTAGAAGGTATCTCAATATGGTTCTTTTAGTTTTATGTTTTTTAATTTAGTTTTAATGTTATGATTATTAACTGAACTTTTGTTGGTACTTTGATTAGATGAACTCTGTGATAAACGTTGAGAGTTTTATTAAGATTTAATTATGTTTTCTTAATTATTCCTAAATTAATATGACTAGCATATTGTTTCATATATGATTTCACAATTGAGATTGACAAATCCTTTTATATGGATAGATTTACCATAATCAAAAGGAGTTACATGTAAACCTAGATATAGGTCGACACAAATTCTCTGGATTAGAGTCAAACCTAATAGTAAATTCACAAGTTGATTAATGCAATCTTAGGATTTTAACTACAAAGAGATTTCAGTTAATCAACTGAGAGTTAGGTATTAATGGTCTTGAGAAAGATACTAACATAATTGAGTAATGTTTAGAGTCCAATAAACTATATATTAAATTGAGTCGTACAATCATGATTGCATCAGAAGTCCTAGGAGTTGCGAAGTCCAGGTACCAGTGTTTCCTTTGAATATTTCTGAGTTTAATCTTTCTTCTAGTTAGTCAATTATGTTTCTTTATTTCAGTTTGTTGTTTGAATTTTAAATTTTTATCACCATAATTTGTTAGACTAGATAATATAAAGATGATAAGTATTATTAATTCTAGTTGTTATGGGATCAACTCGTATTTTCTAGTGCTAGCTATAGCTACACTATGCACTTGTAGTCAAAATCACATAATAACTCTCATTGTCATGCTAATAATGGAAATAAACCAAAGTCTAATGATCTTTATTCTATTCACCATTTGGATCATCTTGGAATGGCCTTTGTTCCTAGACCTCTTGATTGAGACAACTATTCAACTTAGGGTGTAGCACCTTACTCCCGCAAGACACGTATCTGAGATCATGAGTGATATCCGAGTCCGTGCCCTCACGAGAGTGGCATGCTAGAGCACTTAATCAGTCAAAACTTAGTATAATTTTTTTTAAAACCACAACATAGTAAGTGGAAATCCGTAATCAATTCAGGCCCACTGTATTTCATAAACATTTTTCAATTCATCAGAATTTCGTTGATCACTAAGACCCATTCCAGAAACAAAATACTCATAATCATAATGTCAATACAACATGATTACATTCGCAATACACAATGTACAATGATTTCAGAATACACTCCTTAATACAAAATTTGCGGGAAATGCAATTCAGTACGAAAATAAAAAAATATAATGCAGACGCGAACTGATCCCGACCTCTATCTCTCACTTATATGCAAACAGGGTATTCTTCTGATCCTGAAAAATATTTGCAAATTTTGGATGAATTTTGCAAACTCAGTGAGTGACCATCATCGATAACTTACCTAGTCACACAACACATAATTCATATTTACAACATTTCACATTTTACGTTCAATACACTTTAATCATTTATATTATGCATATGTAGTGCACATGAGACCTACTTTTTATTTGTTATTTTGGTGTAATTGAGTACCTAAATTGCCCCATATCTATTGGATGCCGGGTTCATTACTAACAGTCTCATATCCGATGGAGATAGGGCTCATTTTACATAGTGAGTCTTAGGCTCTTAATCACTTTCTAAGCTTGAGGCTCATTTCACACTTTGAGCTTTAAGCTCTGATCGATGGCTACTCCGGTCACAACTGCCATTATATTTCATGCATTAATGAAATAGAATGTATCAATTGCATTTGCATGTTCCCATTCAATCACACCCATATCATCGGACCTTAATCCGACATTCAACATTAAAGTTGAGAATCACTTTTTCACTTATATGCAAATGCACCTTCAGAACACTTTTAACAATCAAATTATGCACAATTAGTTCATCTCATTCACATACAAGTAGCACTTCAATATCTCAATCAAGCATCACAATCATCGGACCTTCTGTCCGGAAACTAACACAATCAATTACATTCATATATTCAGTCCATAGTCAATCAGTACAAAAATTCAAGACAGAACAAACAATGAAATGATACCATCTCGGTCTACTCACAGTACGCTCCAGATTAACATTTGCTTCCAAATTCTAGAAACACCTGAATGCGAACTTTTAATCTGCACAACTCACTTATGCAAAACACACATTGCATACACATTAATAATTTTGCACAATTATTAGCATTCATTTATGAACATGTGTGTATATGAAATATGTATGATACATGTTCATGACAATCTCGGGTATATTAGCAAATTTCACACTTTATCACATTATCATTTTTTCCGCATCAATTGTTTTCATAATAACTCATTTCTCGGTCATTTCCACTATATACACTTTACTTCTCTTTTTAAATCACAACTTTAATCATATGGACCACTTCATCTCCATTAAACACATGTCTTTGGTGCTTTAATACCAATAATTCACTCATTAATGTTATTCCATCATTACATGATCACACATTATCAAAACTCTCATTCTTCTTATAAATTCTCCAAAATTCCAAACCTTCAAGTCTCCTGTTCACATTCAATTAGAAAGTGAAAATGAGGTAATTTGGTCATACTCTCTTCTGAAAAAGTGTTCCTCTATGTCTTATGTCTCTATTTCCACCAAAATCACTCAATTAGGTTCAGTAATTTGGAAGATACATCTCAAACATTATCGGGTTGTTCATGTCCAAAAACAGTATGCTATGCACAACTTCCGTCTAGAAATTCAATATCTTAGAGACTGAATCCAAATTCTGCTTCTTCATATGATTTGTACCCCTATATCTCTGGTTTACTTCAAATAAAAAATAATCTCATTTAAAATCCTATAGATCCAGATACAATCAAAATACTGAAGGGTGTTCAGTAAGAAAATCCTATTTCATGGTTCCAACAGATTCCACAATTTGATTTGATCCATGTCTTTCAATTCGATCTTGAATGCTACCAATTTTTGTAGCGAGGTAGAAAAATGTGTTAGGAATCTATTGGTTTAAGAATCAAGTCATTTGGAGGTCTAGAGAAGAAGTTATGGTCAAAAGAAAGAAGGCTGTTCAATAAAATAGAAAATCCCAAATGCACGATCATGCTTAAGCACGACGGTGTAAATTCCTCTTCATCACTAAAGTCACTGAATTTTCACTTTACACAAAAGTCACAGTCGTGCTTATGCACGATGGTGCATTTTCCCTTTAATCACAAAAGTCGGTGCATTCTCTTTTTCTCCTTCTTCACCAAATCTTAAACTCAAACCTTCATAACTTTTAATCAAGATCTCCTAAAATTGCAAACTTTATATCAATGGAAATCTAAAAGAATGATCTACAACTTTCATGAAGACTATTTTATCAAAATCTTCCTAGATCAATATAGTTTAATCAAGGAAGTTCAGATCAAACTTTTACCTTTCTTTATCTTTTCTTTTCAAAACAGACCTTCGGGCCCATCTTTGATGGTAATTTTGACAATGAAAATGAAGAATTTAGGCCAAACATTCTTCTAAACAATTATTCCTTTATCTCTTAACTTTCAAATGAAACCAATTTCATGCAATTTTGTTCGATATTTTGGAAGTTATGCTAAAAGCACTACATACTGTTCCAAACCACGACAGAATCCACAAACTCAACTTCAAGCTAAATTTTGAAACCTTTAGAGACAGAATTCAATTTCGATTTCTTCATGACAAATATAGTCATTTGTCTCTAGTTTAATTTGAACTTAAAATCATCCCATTTAGAAATCTAAAGATCAAAATATGACTAAAATACAGATGCATATTCAATGGAAATACTACATTTGTACATGTCCAGCACACTTCAACAATATTCATCTCTAACTCTAAATCATCTCTACATCAACTTATGAATCATTCATCATCATACACGTAAAAGCAAGACATCAATGTATTCATTTCTTTACCCACATTCCAACATACCTACATCACCATTTTATGTCCATTTAACCTCTAACTATCATTAAATATGCTTCCTTTAATGAATCAAGAAAGTTCATGCTTATACTTACTTGTTTAGCTTCATTTTTCTTCATACCACTAAGAAACCCTAACTCCTCCGACATACACGATATTCACCTTTTTAAGGTGGAATATGTTGGGTCTTTTAGTAATAAGAAAAAGGAGACAATGAATCTTGAAGAAACAAGGTGAAAGAGTTGAACAAACATCAATATAAGAGGGTAAGGGTGGGATGTCATGAGTGAAGAAGAAAGTAAATGAAGAAGATGAAGGAATGAAGCTAACGAGAATACGAGACAATAGCAAGTGAAAGACCAAAGGTGGGTCTTTCACTTAATGAATAATGTGATTTAGAACAAGTGGTGTGGCAAGTGATACTTGTCACTTGCCACATGTCACTTCATCACGATCCTCTTGTGGCCTTGTAATCTACTAGTCCATTTGTCTCCCATTTTTAATTGGCACTTGTCAATAAATCCCAACATCACATATTAAAATTCCTACCACCATCTGACATTTATTTCTACCACTATTCATCAATTATTCTACCACTTGGCATTTTTCCTAGTCCAATATACCCTTAAAATTTCCAGAAATTTCCTAAATTTTACTAAAAATTCTAAATCAGTAAATATACACCCCAACTAAATTTTCAACACAACTAAACCCTAATTCTCGATAATATCACATTACAATTCAATTATACCCAAAATGTCAATGAATGCATATACAATCATTTTAATGTGTGCAAAAATTCAAATTCACATGTGTGTATGCTGACAATTTGCATGAGCATAAAAATGCATTTTTCTTAATCTCTCATTGATCTCACATGTACCGAATTTTAGGATTCTAACCCATAGTATGGGAACGGGATGTTACACAAATAGGTATCTAGGTCTAGGAGAAGGCTTAATTGCCATCTCATTCTAAGAAGAAATAGATCCCATTACGTATACACAGGCTATTAATGCTATTGATGCAGAAAATATCTTAAGGCAATAGAATCGGAAATAAATTCCATATACGCTAATAAAGTCTGGATCCTTATAGATCTACCACCAGGTATAAAAGCCATAATATGTAAATAGATCTATAAAAGGAAAAGAGGATCAGGTGGAAAGGTAGAGACCTTTAAAACGAGATTGGTAGCTAAGGGCTATACTCAAAAAGAGGGTATAGACTATGAGGAAACTTTTTCTCTGGTTGCTATGCTTAAGTCCATCATAATTCTTTTGACCATAGCAGCCTATTTCGATTATGAAATATGGCAAATGGATGTCAAGACCATATTACTTAATGGAGATCTTGAGGAAACCATTTATATGGCCTAACTAGAAGGTTTCATTGAACCAAGCAGTGAGCATAAGGTATGCAAGTTGCAAAGGTCCATTTATGGACTTAAGCAAGCATCTATGTGTTGGATTATTAGGTTTCATAAGTCTATCAAAACCTATGGATTCATATAAAACCTAGATGAGCCTTGTATTTATAAAAGAATACAAGAAGGAAAGGTTATTTTTCTAATTCTGTATGTTGATGACATTCTATTCATTAGAAATGATGTAGGAATGCTATCTACAATTAAAGTATGGCTGAATGAACAGTTTTTAATGAAGGATTTAGGAGAGGCTAACTATTTTAGGAGAGGCTAACTATGTTCTAGGGATCAAACTTATAAGGGATCGTAAGAAGAAACTAATGGCCTTGTCTCAACTAAATTACATTGAGAACATGCTCAATAAGTTTGTCATGCAAGATTCCAAGAGGGGTTTCACACCTACTAGACATGGAATCAAACTTTTAAAGGAACAAGCACCTAAAACCCCAGAGGATGATGAACGAATGCATAACATTCCATATGCTTCGACAGGTGGAAGTTTAATGTATGCAATGCTTTGCACTAGATCAGATATCGGTTATGCAGTGGGACTGGTAAGCAGATTTCAGTCCAATCTAGGAATGGAGCATTGGACTGCGGTTAACTGTATATTGAAGTAAATCTTATTCCGATAGGATATACAGATTTCGATTTCCAATCAGATGTTGATTAAAGAAAATCAACTTCTGGTTCTATATTTGTTTTAGGAGGTGGAGCCATAGTCTAGAGGAGTGTCAAGCAATCTTGTATTGTTGATTTGACTATGGAGGCTGAGTATATTGCTAGTTATGAAGCAGCAAAGGAAGCAGTCTGGCTTCACAAGTTCCTAAACGATTTAGAGGCAGTTCCACAAGTAGAAAAAGTCATTACACTTTATTGTGATAATAGTGGGGCAGTGGTTAATTCTAAAGAATCTCGAAACCACAAAGATGCAAAACATATTGAGAAAAAGTATCAACTCATAAGGGAGGTAATACAATGTGGAGAGGTGAATGTGGTAAAGATTCACATAAAGCAAAACCTTGCTGATCCATTTACGAAGACGCTATCTCAAAAGAGTTTTGAGGGTCACCTAGCAGGGATGGGAATGAGGGATATGTCAAACTTGCTTTAGGGCAAGTGGAAGATTGTTGGAGTTATGTAAATATAGTGCCCTGGAAGGCAAGTGTATTTATATGTAACTTAATCTTCTTTAATTACAGGTTTGTAATGAAAATATTTATTATTATAAAATAAAAGAGTTTGGTTTTAATGAGCATTATATATCTAGTCATAAGGTACCGAGATTCTTTTGTAAGTAATACACATATACATAGAGATGTATGGGAATCATGTATATTATAAGAATCTAAAATAATAGATTCACAGTTGAATAATTAAGTTGGTCACTTGATTATGGTTTAAACTGTAGCGTTGCGAATTATCTCTATGTAAGTAAAGGAGTTTACTTCAACGGAATGATGAGTTTCATATCATGATAGTAGTGGACTATCGATAATGACACTATTAAATGAATCTAGAATCAAGTATGTTTTCAAGAATAAGGTAGGCCATTACTTTAGTCTTAAAACATACATTTTAGCATTTGCTTATTATGGACCACAATCTTGATGAGTGGTGAACTCATAAGTGTTTCATTATAATTCTTGATATGATCGGAATAGATTTTTATAGAGTATTAATCCGGTGTCGACATGTTGGAATTATTAATTGAAACATGTATCAGGGAACATTCACTCAAATAAAGAGTGTATAGTGATATCATCACTTCTAGATGTTTTGTGGAGATTGGTGATTAAACTGACGCCAAGAGTTTGATGGACTAGCTACCCATCAAGTCTTAACATCAAGATGAGATCTTATGTGTTAATCACCATATAGAGTAAAACGAGAGATCTAGAAGGAAAAACCAACATAAGGGCAAAACGGTAATTTTACCCTTTATTGTAAGGATGGCTATAATAACGTTTATAATAGGATTTGTAATTAGACATATTATTTGAAATATGTGTTCTCATAATATTTAATAATTCAAGAGTTCAACTAATTATCTTTAGTGGAATGACATTTAGTTAATAAGCTAGAATTAATTCTAATGAGATTAAATTAATTCTGGGCTTATAGGAGCTTGAATTATCTAAGTCCAATAAGATTCCCCATTTGGCTTCGAAGAAGGTTATCAAGCAAAGTAAGAAATATAAATGGAGGTTTTAAAGCCCATAATTGAATGTTAGGCTTGTACTAATTAATGGTTAATTCGAAGCCCAAATGGACATTTAGAAATGGGCTTAATTTGATTAATTAAATTAAAACAAAAAATTTTAAAGAAAGTAAGGTATAATTTTGGTTTCATTAGGGTTGAATGTGCAGCTGCACATTTGACATTAAATTGCTAAATAAAGATGGTATTTATCATTCATTATCATCATTAAATGGAGCAATGATATTACCATTAAATGGTTTAATGGTTATCTTTTAATGATAGCACGTAACCTATTAGCATTCATTGGATTAAAGAAGAAAGAGGTAGATTGAATGGACCATCTTCCTTCTTTCATCTTCCAAAACCGAAATTGATAGGTATTACTTAGGTTAATAGTCTTTTCATATAGCCATCTTAAAGATAAATGAGAAGAGTCTCATTTAATGGCTTCTTTATGATTAATTAAAGAAAGAAGTGATGCATTTGATGCAAAGCTCTTCTTTCCTTTGATGTTAACCGAAATTGAGAGTGTGTAAGAAAGGGGTTCTTGCATTTTTATCACTCTCTCTCCTATCTTGCATGAAAAAAATGAAAATTGCATGAGAGTGTCTCATTCTTTGTCATCTTTCTTCTAAGAAAAATCTCTTCCAAAGTGTTTCTTCTCTTTTCCCACTAAAGGATCTTGATAACGAAGTTGTCCAAGAAGAACAATTGGTAGATCGGATTGGTTGAGGATACAATATCGAGAAGAGGAAATAATAACAAGAAGAATAGGATACATCACTTAGAGAGGATACATTGCTGAGGATAGGATAGCACAGCGAGTAGTTAAAGCTATAGCGAAAGAGTTGGTAATATTATCTTCCTCTTATTCTTATATTAACTATTATCTTTATATCGTATCATGTATGGATTGACATGTTGATTTGGTTATCGTGCTTCCGTTGCGTTATGATTTCTAAAAAGGTTTTGAAATCCACCATTTAACCAAAAATTGCATGTTTTCTTTTACGATCCAACAGATGTCTGAAGTGAATCACACATCAGTATAACGATATACAAACACAAGAAAGGGGGGTTTGAATTGTGTTATCTTTTCAATTAAACCCTTGTTAAGATTTTGTTTGTAAACGTTTTATAAACCTTGCTTTAAGAAGTATTAAGAATCACAGTAATGAAATAGAGAGAGTTAAGAGATCTTGACACAGCAATTTT
>JAOTAX010000196.1:10220718-10233468 GCA_025629825.1 Erythroxylum guanchezii | reverse complement strand
CGAAGCAAACTTACTATAGTTCAAAATTATCTTCACATTGCTCTCAATTTGCTCTTAGCATGTTCTAATTGTATTCAACTGTACTGTACTTTACTACTTCATTTCTATCATTGTTATTATTGTGAGCAGAGTGATTAGAGGAGAATTACTTGGGAGGTTGGATTTGTGCCGGAAAACAAATTATTTGTAAGGTTTAGCTTGAGCCGGAAGTAAAGTTGAGTTGGAAGAGTTTACACTGAACTAAAAAGTGTATAGTAAAGAGCCTTGACAAAATCCTACGTGGGAGCTTAGGTAGAGGACGTAGGTCTTAGCACCGAACCTCTATAATCACTATGTTTGCCTCTCTTCTCTACTCTTTTACATTTCAATTAGCTTGTTTGTTTTGTGTGTTTTAATTATCTGATTTGTATCACTTCGCGAAAAGTTTAAAAGATCTATTCAACCCTCCTTCTAGATTGTTTTCAAAATTATGGATTATGGCTCTTATAAAAAACATTAACAGGCCTCCCACCATCATTATGCAATTTCATTTAAAATGATGTCATGTACTATGATTAAATATTATTATTGTGTAATTGAAACCATACCTAAGCATTAGTGGAGCAAAGCATAAGGTTTGCGCCTTTTCTATAAGAGGAGATTATCGAATTAAGTCTTAAAAAGGCCCACATTACTAATTGAGATGTTCATATGGTAATGTGATACTCATTTATAATATTAAATTAGAATATGTTTTTGGATTAAATATATATGGAAGTTTAGGAGTATGTTAACTTGGAGATCAAATAAAACGATTTTTATAATGTTGAAATTATTTTTTAACTTTATCAAACATTAAGAACTAAGTTATATTTTCATAAAAATCTTTGGATCGAAAATAATCCTTTTACCATCAACATTATTAACTCTTTAAAGGCCCATTTATCTAATATTCTTTGGGCTTAGCTTGTTTCTTATTTTGTGTCTAGCCTTGACTAAGTGATTAGCAAATATCAATATGGATTAATTATTATCAAGAGAACCTTTTTTTGAAAAATTTCACTTAAAATTTTAATTTTTAAATTGAGTTCTAAATTCTTTTAAAATGTAATTTGTTAACGTTTCTTTCATAAAAGATAAACTAATGATATGTAAACTAAAAAGAAATTAAATATCCAAATATTTTTTGCCATATCATCAGTTGAAAAGAAAAATTTTTCACTAATAATTTTTAAATAAAAATTAACTAAAAATCAAAAGTTTCAATACTAATATATAAGTATTTAATATTTAATATTAAATGACTTATTATACCTACCAATATTCATCTTTTTGGTTGAAGTGTAATAATGAAACTATTTCATTTTAATCTTTGGATGGGAATATCTGTCCATAAGGACTGCAAATTGTTACATCAGTAGCTCTTCCAATAAAGTCTTCTAACATTGCTATATTTACTTTTACTTCGTCTTCTATCCATTTATTAGCTATATAACAACTAAAAGTTTGTATATTACCACATATGTTCTTTTATCTTTTTACAAAAAAAATCAATGGTAGAAGCTTTATCTTATTTTCCAGCATATAGATGAAAAATCAACTCACTGTTGGTTTATACCCTACAGCCAACCGGTTAGCTGCAGTTTAGTGAGAAAAATAATTTAAGGTATTCTTTATCATATACATATTTAGATGTATATAACAAAGTTCATGAGATAAATATACGTTACAAATGAAAGTATGATGATATCATAATTAAGAGATTCATACTGCAGTTGTGTATCCTAAATTATTCTTAGAAATTATTCTATTAAGACTAGATATTAATAGAGTGTAAAAATACTAGCAGATGTAATATTTCTTCCTTATGAAGAGAGTAGTCCATCTTATAGACTACATTATGTAGATACTTAAATACATGTGAAGGTACTTAGTAGAGAACAAGTTCACTGAATTGACCACATATGGGAAATCCATTTAAAACATTACTTGTTATGTCTATGAAAATTCTCACTGTGATGCTTGTATAAGTGATTCTTTGATTTGGGATTTTTAAAGTTATTTCATATAGAGATTTTTATGTTTCGATAATGCTTATGACTTATTTTAGTCAAAGATAACTTAATAGGTAGTTATTGGATATATCATGAACTATATGAAAGTGATTTAGTGATCAATACATGATTCATCACCCTAAAGTGATTAGGAAAAATGTTTCATTGTTCTCGATTATTATTGATTCGGATAATCCTTAGCTAAGGTGAAATGACACATTGAAAATAGTTTCAATGTCATTAATTGAATCAATTACTAACAGTAGAGAACTAACATGATTGAAATTAAATAGAGTAAATATTAATTCCATGCTTTATATTTAATTGGTACATTATATGATGAAAAAATTGAACTATACAAAAAATCATGCACGAAAAGGTTAGTTAAAACTACTACAACATTCTTAAATATTCGAATGATCATGATGTGTTACTAGATGTCAATCTTAATCATTGGATATAAATTGTTTATAAAAAGAATTAAAGATAAATTAAATGAGTTAATTTAGCCAATCTTAGATATGATTTATGATTATAATCTAAATCCATTGTCAACATATTTGAGAACTTAATGGGCCACATACAAAGAACTGGTTGAAAAGAGAAAAGGTCTTTTAATCAAATTAGACTTAATTGTAAAGTTTAAGAAATTTATAATTAAATATGAGATATTTAATATATAAGGATCAATATGAGATAATTAATATATACGGATCAATATAAAATATTGGATCTTATTAGAGCATAATTGACATTTAATTAGAATTAATTATAATTCTAATTAAAGTTTAACTAAAATTAGAATTTAATTTCAATTAAATTACTAAAATACCCAAAACATATTATAAATAGACTTAGACTATAAGGAAGCTAATAGTTCTTAAATAACCCTCTCTACAACATTTATTGAGTTCTCTTAACAGGTTCTACAAATACCGCCTTCTGTTTGGAAAATTAGTCATCAAAATCTGGCATAGGACAAAAGTTGGGATGACTTTCCCTCCAAGTTCTAGAAATTTCAAGCTCACTGTAACTTGTAAGTAAAGACAAATTCAACATAAGAACTCTAATCAAATGTAAAAATAAAAACACATAAAAGACATTGAATCATAGACTTCATTACTGCATGTATCTATATGTATATCTATTGAACTAGCTAAATGGTTCCAAGATCATCCTAGTGATCTCCACGAAATGGAAGAGGACCGTGGCCATGGACAAAGGCACACTGAAGATGATCAAACCAATGATCCCCAGAGCCAGGCTAGGTCTTGTGTTCATCAACTGGGACTGCAGCAAACCTACCATTTCGCATATCAACGAGTCGTAGCCAGCGAAATATTGCTTCTCCCACTCCATCCAATCCTCGGGAGGCTCATAGTTCCTCTCCACCACCTTCATCTCATGAATTCTTTTCCTTAGAACAATCATGTTCTCGTCCACAAGCCTCCGGTTGTAATAATGTTGATCGTGTGCCTCTCTTCTTCTGGCAGCCACCGTACACAACCTTCTTCTTGAACCAGAAGAGAAGGGCCTGAAAGGAAGAGTACTGGAAGAGCATAGAAAAGTTGATTCCATCTTTGATTTGTGTTAGAACGTAGCAAGTGATGATTGATGCAAAACGAACGAGATGGATGCTTGTTGTCCCAACCACTCTTCTTAATCCTGATCTCAATAAAGCAAAAGGAGAATTTATAACAAAGTTTTCGTGGGTACCTATAGTTTCGAGCATAATTATAGGGATGGAATTGGATTAATTAGAGGAAAGTGGTGGGGCATCTGAAGGTTTTGTTTTAGTGGAAACCGCGTCTATGTTGCGTGATTTTGGTGGATTCGGCGACGGTGGACATATGCTAATCACATCTTTTATAGTTTAAGGTGACACGTTGGACCGGTTCTCATTTATGGCTATTATTTTATAATTATCACTTTGGCTAAGCGCCAAAGAGATCAATCTAAGTATGGTATAAGAATCCAACTTACCCTAAAAACTCTTTTTACGTATCTTTTCACTGCAGCCAAGGATCACTGGAATTACATTAATTCTTGAATTAGAAGTAGAGGCACAAACAACCAATAGAGTCGTTTGTATACTAACATTGCTCTGACAATTCCCTACTCATTAAAGAGGTTTTATTAACAAGGACGGCGGCGTTTTATTTATGCGATTGTTCTCTGTATCTTAACTGTATTGACGACTTAAGCTAATAAGTATTTGACTATAAGTACCGTTAATTAAATTAAAATGAGGAAGAAGTAAAGGGGGTGACGGCCAGTCGGTCCAAGTTGATGTTATTCTATTTTCGGCTCAAATTTAATAATCTTTAACAGGTAATTAATACGATGCTCTTTGTCATTTGTGACTGGTACTAAAATATATATTTAATTGTTCTTTTAAGAAAGAGGATATTCTCTCCCCTTATTAATTTAATCACGAGTATTGACTTTTGACACTAATTAATAATTATTATCCGCCACATAAGCTCACTTTTCTGTTAAATTTTTAGTTTCATCGAACCTCTATCATTTGGTCTAAATGTATATGATTGTTGTTAATTCTCAAAGGCAATAATTCCAGTATTCTTAATAATGGAACCTCGAGGAGACCCGATCGATGCATGTTTGTCAAGTTTAGGTTACAGTGATTTGGAATGATTGTAAAAGTTGGACATATATTTAGGTTTGATGTAGTACATTGGTTGACCATTGAATTGAGAAAGGGAGACTGATTCTCTTAAGCACAAACTATCTTCTGGAAAGTTGATTTTATTTCCCAATGAAGTGTTCTGTAACTACATTTTCCTTACATTTGAATTATTCTTTTTCTATATTTTATTTTAAAAAAATGCAATTCTGAGTTAACCTTATTTAATTAATTCAACCTCTTCACCCTCAGTAACCACTCAAATTTCACGAGCAAAACCTTTAGAAAGTACTCCTACTCTTACCTACTTGAAATTAAGTATATAGATATGCGTAGGTAGTATTTAAGCAATACAAAGCATTTCATAATAACGGCAAAACAATTGAGTTCAAATTAATCATATCAAACTTCACAATAAATCCTGAAATAATGTTATGGTTTTTAATCTTCATATCATGTTTGTAGTAGAAACTTAAGTAGTAAACAGGAGTCGTTCGATAGGATAAGCTCTTCGCTTCAAGAGACATCTTTAATTATCTATTGTGCTCTAATTAGGTTGGTTCTTTTAAATTTAGTGCGAGGGATATAAGAAAGACGTCATCTTGTAATTTAACAATTTGAAAGTTTTTTTTAAAGCTATAAAGGCAAGGTTCAAAATAAAGAATATTAATTTTAAAAAAAGGAACAATGAATGCTAAATATGCAACTAATTATGATATTATTATAAAGTTAGAGAAAATTTTCTAAATTAAAATGAAGTGAATCATTAAAAAACAGAGAGAAGAAATTAGATAGCTACACCAAATTTTTTTGGAAATAAGTTGTAGGAGAGACTAATGGCATTGAGCTCAAATTTTATCCCCCATCCCTGTCAAGGGTATAACAATAGTTTCACTAGGCCTAGGTTCCTGAAAGATGGTACAAGAAGCTAAAATGCTATGTTAATGAGATTCTTAATAGGGAGATACCCTCCTCTCTCATCCATAATTAATTAGGCTTTAAAGTAGTGGAGAGAAAAGAGGCTACTGGAAGTTTATTATCTGAGGATAGCATCATTTTGTTTAAGTTCTCTACTGAAAGTGAAACAAGAGGTGTGGTTGAGGTTGGTCCCTAACACATAATATATCAACCCTTTTTTTTTATAGGTTTGGAAACCAAGGTTGCTATAAAATTAGAGACTAGAAAATATGTTATTATAGGTGAACCTTCATAGTGTTCCCCTAAAATATTAGTCTACTAGAAGATTGAGCATGCTTACAAGTTTCACAAGCAAGCCAATTTGTAAATGTGTGTGAGCATATAGATGGACAAAGAATTACCTTAGGTCATTCCAATCCTAAAGTTGGGGGAAAATGAAATAATGGTGGAAGATACAATAGTGGTATCTTACCATTGAAAGTCAACATTGAGGCAGTACGATAAGATGTGGAAGCCAATAAGGAAAAAGTTTACGAGAGGTGATTATGAATGACTGATGAAATTGGATACTAATCCAAAGGAGAAGGAAGGGAAAAGAGAGCAATAGCTGCTGAAAGGAAACAACAAGGGGTAAGAAGAAAAGAAGGGAGGGGAAGATTCAATAGGGAAGCGTTTAAGGGCATTAACGCCAATAAAGTTGGTAGGAAGTAATGAAAAAAATGAGGTTGTCCTTATTAGCAAAGAGGAAGGAAGAATATACCAAGAAGTCAATGTTAGAGACAGTCTCAAGCAAATTGAACAAGTGGTAGTAGCAGAGAAACAGATAAACTAAATTACTAACAAGGAGGGGTTTATAATTGACAATAGAAGGAAGTCAAAGAGGAAAAAGAGGGCTAAGGGCTCCACAGATAAAAGCCCCATTCCTTGTATTAAGTAGCTTGGAATCTAGGAGGCATTAATTGTTAAGAAAATAACTTTTATTAGTAGATTTTGTGGAATTAAACCAACAATAATAGGTTTTTAGAAACCAAAGTTAAGGAGAATATGTCCAAGTTAGGCTGCTTAAGAAATCAATGGCCTCTAATATTAAGTCATTAACACCATCACTATAGTAAAATAATTGTTGCTTTTGATGTATATGGGGTAAAAGTCATTAAAGAAGCTTTAAATGATCAAATGATTCATATAGAAGTGGAATTTATTTAGGAGAATAGAAAAGTAATGGTCATATATGTTTATACATTGAATTTTAATTTCCAGAAGGAAATTGTTGTGGAACACAATTAATCCAACCAATAATGAATGAACCTTCGATCATACTTATAGATGTCAACTTCATTATGTACAGGTTAGTGGCTAAAGTAAAATGTCAATGACAGAAACTACTTTAATGATATAAGAGAATGTGTAGAGCAGATGGGAATCATATGAAGTAATAAACAAAGCTCTAAGTGGTTAATAAGGAAGAAACTAGATAGAGATTTGGTTAATGATCATTAGTTGCAAAAGTTTTCAAAAAGTAAGATACAGTTTATTAAGCCAAGATTTTTTGATCATTTGCCTATTATAGTATAAAATATATTCATTAGTTATAAGAAATTGATGCCCTTCAGGTTCAGTAATTACCTTATGAATCTAGAAGGGGTTAATTCAGTGATCATTAAGGGTATGAAGGTCCTTATCTAAGGAGTGAAAAGCTATAAATATGATAGGAAAATTCGTTAAATGAAGCAAAATATAAAGAATTAAACACCTTGAGATGATCTAAAACTAAGCAATAAGTGACTAGATCACGGTATAAATGGATTATGATCCAACGATTCCTATACTAGAATCATGAGGATAAAATCTTAAAGGAAAAGGAGAAGAAAGTAGTTAAAGCCTATTCAAAGGCAGTGTCCTACCATAGATGACTACTAAGATAGAGATTAATAGCCCATTGGATGAAGGAAAGGGAAAGGAACAATTTTTTTTTTTGATAATTCTATATTAGTAAGGAGTAATTAGAATAGGATTTGTTCACATACCAAGGCTGATGGATCTACATTATTAACTCAATAGGGGATGAAAAAAGAAGTTTTTAATTTCTTTGAAGGCATGTTAGGGAAGCAAGCTCCCAATAGTTTAAACACTTCAACTCTTAAATCACTCATAAGGAACTAAAAGAAGAATAAGGAAAAAGAGTTATTAGATAGGTCTGTAACAACTCAAGACATCCTTAAGGAAATTTTTGAACTAAATGCATATAAGGCCCTTGATTTTGATGGGCTAAATTGTTTCTTTAATAAGAAATCTTGGCCAAAAAAAGGGAATATGGTTACAAAGGTAGTGATGAAGTTCTTTGAGAAAGATAAAGTGTTGAAGGAAATAAATAAAATATTCATATACATAATCCTAAAAGTACTTATACCTAGCTTATTAAAGAAGTACATGCCTATCATTTCGCAACTTCTTGTAAAAATCTCAAATATCTTAGTGTTCAAGTTAAAATAAGTCTTAAAATCAATAGTAGGAGAAACATAAAGGGCTTTCTTGGAAAGTAGGTAGATAAAGGACAATGTTTTGACAACTTATGAGCTCCTCAAAGGGTACACAAGGAAGGATAGTCCTTAAAATTGTACCCTGAAAGTTGATTTTAACAAGGCCTTTGACTCTATAAGCTATGATTTCATACTTCATTTACTTGAAGCTTTTGATTTTCCTAACAAGTTTAAGCTATGGTGGAGATAATGTATAACCACTCCTTCCATTTCTGTGCTGGTCAATGGAGAACCAGCAAGAATGTTCAGAGGGTAGAAAGGATTAAGGCAGGGAGATCTAAGTTTGTCCTAAATCTTAACTATGTTTATGGAAACCTTATCTAGATTGTTTAAACATAAAATAGCTATGGAGCCAGGGTTTAAATACCATATCAATTGTAAGAAAATTGGCTTGATGGATTTGTCTTTTGTAGATGACTTGTTAATGTTCATAATTAACATTAGAGTCGCCTTAATTGGAAAAGACTATAAAAGGATAATGATGGAACCCTAGAAGGAGCTTTAGATTCTGCCTACATTTGGAAACCTAAAAGAGAGAGAGAAAGAGGAGAAAGCGAAAAGAAGAAGAGGGTTATGACGCCGAATCTTCCCAGAATAGGTGATCTCCTGACGCCGCCACTCTTCCGAGTCATCCAACCTAAGTTTCATTTTCTCCTCATTTACTTATTTATTCATTTAAATGTGTAAGATTGAGATGGGTTGTATGGTTATGAATTTTGAGTTGATAATGATGTTCTAACTTTACCTTTGGGATTTTGCTTATCTTTAATGTTAATCTAATTGATTTGTGTTTACTTGAGTTGGTTGTTGTGATTGATTGTTGTACATGCTTATTTTGGTAACAAACCGAGAAGATGAACTGGATAAAAATGATTAGATTGGATTAACGAGAGTTAGGTGATCTAATTGACCACTTAATCAATCTAATCAGTAATTTCATGGAGAGAAATCTCGTGCAAGACCTTATTGTTTATTAGAGAGCTTCAAAACTAATTAGAATTGTGGGTAATTTGAGAATTGAGAGATTGCAAGTCCATAATTCAATTAGGGTTTACAATTTAGGGAATGGTTATAACTCGGGAGAAAGTAATCAACCCTACGATCGTGTAGAACCGATACCCTATGAATACATAATTGGCTAGGTTAGTATTAATAATAGGTAAAATTCCCTCTTTTATAACTTGATTATTTCTCTTAACAGATTTCCATTGTTATGTGGTTTGTTCATTATTAGTTTGTTTGAATTAGTTTACCTTTCAGTTTAATATTCGAATTTGAGTTTTAAACAAAGATCAACCTGAATTAAGTGATGCCTAAGTACAATCTCTGTGGGACGATATCTGCTTTTTGCTATAAGTAACGTCCCGTATACTTAAGGTTTTTGGCGTAAAACTCGTAATTGGTTTTGCAATCAACAGTACACTTTTTAAGCGCTCTTACATGCCTAATTACTCTCTTTATTGTAAACCTACTCACATCAGCTCTAAACATCAAATCAACTTCTTCCCCACTCAACTAATCATCCAAATCAGCAATCACTTCAACTGGAGGCATTGAAGTATACCTTTCTTCCTTCATTCATTGGAAACATATGGTACCTGTCCATTTACAATTATTCAATATCTTGACATTTTCTTTCCAAATTATTTTTTTACATCATTACACATTGCATTGATTAGTTAGAATTAATCCTATTACATCTATGAAATAGAGAACAAATGTTGTTCTTTATTAAGTGTAGAAGCACCCTTAGAAGAATATATTATAAACTTAAGTCAAAGCATTGATCTAATACTAACTGATGTAGACTTGTCTATGAGTAAATCCTAAACAAATAACAAATAATATTAAAATCTCATCAAAAAGCTAAATTAAGAAATTAAGATTAACGTTTTAGTTATAGAGAACTAATAACCAAATCTATAAATAATTTGGAATGTCAATAAAAAGACTTTGATAACTTTTATGATAATTTAATGAAGAGTAAGAATGAGACGCAATCTCACAATAAGGATAAAACTAAACAAAAATTCAAAAATTTGTATATATTGTTGATAAAATTTATTTTGCTTTATATAAGGTTACATATAATTCTTATTTAAATTGAACACTAATTACTAATTGTATTTTAACTATGAATTATGAACTACTCTACTTTAAATTAGAATTCTAACATATTAATTTGATCATAACTATTTGTAATTATGCTCGAACAATATAAATTCAATCTATAACATGATTACTTCTAGATTAAGGAAAGTCATGCAAGACATTTTAACTAAAAGTCATATTGCTTTCAATTTGGATAAGAACATTGGTGATAGTTTCCTCCTTATCTAAGATCTCCTTAGTGATTAGCACAAAAATCATGGAATTAAAAGAAATATTATCAAAACTGACTTTAAAAGGCTTTTATTATACTTAATTAATATTTCATCATTATGGCTCTTAAAGCTTTTAGGTTCCCTAGCTTTTTCATTAATTAGGTTTACTAATGTGTCTCCACAGCCTGTTATCCTATCTTTATAACTAGTGAATCTATGATGTTATTAAAGGTGACAAGGGCATAAAGTAGAAAGATCTTCTCTCCTCTTACCTATTTGTATTTTAAATGGAATTTTGTCCCTTTGATGATTTAAAGGAACATTCAAGTATAATTTAGTTTCAAATATCACTTAAATTGTTCTAAATCAAATTTATTCACTTTTCCATTTGTAGATGGATCTCCTCCTTTTATATTATGTAGACCTCAATTTAGTTCAAGTATTTATCAAGGCTTTGAATTATTTTGAAGAGCTTTCTAGTTTTGCATTAATATATTTAAATGCTCTATATTTATTTTTGTTGTTTCTAAAAATATTGCTAACCAAATCACCTCTCTCATTAGCTTCAATTTGGTTTTACCTTTGATAATAATAAAACTACAAATTGTAACCCCCTTATTTAAAATCTAATGAGTTAAAGTTTGCCCTTGTTTAATGAGATCTCTTTTTTTTTAGGAATATTTCAATTAATCAAATCCATTATGAATATTTACATAATATTTAGTTTATTCACCTATTATTATTAGCTAGAACTTCAAAACACATTAGGAATATTCCTAAAAACTTTCTATAGATAACTTCTGCTGATAAATTTACGAATTTCAAGTTTAAATAAGATGAGATATAACTCCTTAAAATAGAAATTGATCTTGGAATTATTCCTATTTAAAGAAATAATAAGATGCTACTCTCTACAAGAATTTGGAGACTTTTTATTTACCACGTCTTCTTTTGAAAGAAATAGATTTATGTATAATTTGTAGAAAATTAGAGTTTTTACCAAGTTAAACTTATAAAAAACACTTCATGGACTAAAAGAAGTCACTAAAGATGAGAGAACTTTTACGAGGTTCAATTAATCTAAAATAGGGATTGAAAACTCTACATCTTTTTGATTTGATAATTAGTACAATTTGAACTTTGGGGCATTTATATCTCCATATGATCTTTTCTAAAGGACATTTCATTTAGTACATAACTTAATATTGTTTTCGACATTAACATTTGGACTTAGAAATTCAATAATTTTCTATGCTTTCTCAAGTTTGTGAATGCATGCCTACTATAATTTTTTTTTATCTAACATATAAATAAATTATAGGATTTTTCAAATATATTCATCTTTAATCTAATCAAATCACTTACTTGGATTTGATTGTATTCCACAGGTTAAGGACTTCTCAAAGAAACTTGTTTCCTTCTTACATAATTATCTTTTTGTGTATATTCGTATGTTTTACAATATTAACATCAACCTTATCGATTGATCGTTATCTATTATTTGCAGATAAGGTTAGTAATTTTATTTTAATAGTTAATGATAATCAAAGATCACACCTGTTATACTCATCAGATGTGTCCTTTTTATTAACATCTCCTACTTACACATGATGAGTTTAATTAATAAGATTTCTATATGTTCTTATACTTATGCAATAACATGTATGATACAAGGAGAGTTTATAGTCATATATCTGTTAGGAATATATGACATCTTAATTAATGAATCGATCATTGAGTAGATTTTGTATGCTATATCCTAGGTCTTATCTCTCATTTTCAATATCATTTTATCTTATTTATTTTATCATGTCATAAATGTATTCAATTCTCCTACTTAGAGTTTTTGGCCACCTTTGAATACCAAATTCTCTTATGCGAGTTAACAATTCAAAAATGACCTTCCTTTATTCTCAATTCCCTTGTATTGTGCTGGGCCCGATCTCGGAACCGGACCCCAACCGAACAAAACGGAAAACGGAAAGCGAACGAAAATGGGCCGGAAGTAAAAGCGAAATAAAATAACGAAGCGGAAACACGGAAAGCGGAAGACGAATTACGGATCCGACAGTGAAATCGAAGGAAATGAAAACGAAATGGATTCGAATCGAACCTAAAAGAATATCCGACATCCGCAAACAAAACTTTAGAAAAGTGTCGCGTTGCGTTGGAAACCCTAAGACTAAATCAATCCGAAACCGGTATAATTTTTTTCATTCTTTTTCCCTCACTCTTATGCATTTCATCTTTAAACAAAACAACTTAGATCCATACAATTTCTCTTTTTGGAA
>JAOTAX010000196.1:10198569-10220618 GCA_025629825.1 Erythroxylum guanchezii | reverse complement strand
AACGTTCATAACCCAAACAAATTTACTCAATTATCAAAGTCCTCAAATCTTTTCTCATTAATTTTCTTAAAGCACAAAACATTTATAACACGCTTCATATACACAAACACTCATTGAAATTTATTTAATATTTCTAAATTTTCACTTAAAAATTTGGGGTCCAACATATTGAATTTAATTTTCTTTCTTAGAATTGTCCCATAAGATTATGTCAAACATAATCTTATGGTAATATTCTAACGTAGCAAACCTTAAATTTAATTATTAAGAATTAGACAAAAGTGTTAAGAATTTGATGAGAGTACTATGGGTATATTTAAGAGATTCACTTAACCTCTAAGATCTCACACAATGTAAGTTGAGATCTTTAGACTTACATTCATCCCTTTTATGGTTTATTTTGCACACATGGTAAGAGTCGTATGCTATGGTATCAACTCCTATGAATTTGGAGCGTATTTCTTTCATAAATGCAATATCGTACAAATGTTAATTCAAATATACTTAATGTTTAACCAGAGTTCACTTATCTACTCTTATCTTTATCTTTTAGGACTCTCATATGGTAAATGTTGACAGATATAGTGATCATAGGATCACTCTAAAACAATTTCCTTTTGACTTATCGCCTAAGTTAACATTTAAGGTTTAAGTTTCCTACTTTAGCTCTCTATTATGATCTTAATAATAAACTTAAAAATGTTTGATCTCTATTCATCACAAATACTATATTCGATTACTCATATGAGAAGGCCAATCTTTTATTTGTTTGACATACTCTTTGATTCATATGAAAATATGTCATGCTAAGTACATTAGACTCAAGTATAACACAATGTTTATTACTTAATAAACAATGTCAACTCATATTTGTATTCAAACTATGACAATATATTGAATGAACATACATGGAGAAATGTTAATCAAATTACATTTTAATATCTACGTAATCCTAGTGACTTCACATGCCCAATATATGTATCTTCGTAAATCGACTTTTTTATTGGGTCTGCCACCATATCTTGTGTAGATATATACTTCATGTTCACTTCTCCTCATGAAACTATATCTTTCACATAATTGTACTCAATATTTTCATGCTTGGTTTTATAATGAAATTTAGTATAAGCAATTGTTATTTGACGGTTATAGTTGATTATTATTGGATCGGTCTTATTTTGAGTGATCCCTAAACTAACTAAGAATCATCTAAGCCACATGGATTCTTGTACTTCTATTGAAAATGCTATAAATTTAGATTCCGTATGGATAAAGCAACACATCGTTGTTTCTTCCTTTTCATGATATAACATCATTATTAAGTTTAAAAAAAATCCAGAAGTAGATTTACTTTCATATAAATTTCTTTCCTTGTCTGCATCTGTATACCCTTATATACATAGGTTGTTGCCTTGATAAAACAATGCATAATCAACGTTGCCTTTAGATACCTCAATATTCTCTTTACTACTTTCCAATATGCCTATCCTGGATTTGATTGATATCTACTCACAATCTCAATAACATAACAAATATCTGGCCTTATACATATCAAGACATACATAAGACTTCGAACTACTCTAGAATAAGGAATTTTCTTTATTTTTTTCCCTTTCTTATGATGTAGATGGGAAAATTTTCTTTCTAAAACCTTATAATTTAGAAATTGAATTATCTATTGATTTGTAGTCTTGCATACAGAATCATTTAAATATAAATCACTTTAGAAAGTGACAATAATCTATTTAAACAATCTCTTAAAATCTTAACTCCAAGAATGTTTGTAGTTTCACCTACATCTTTAATCTCAAATTCAGATGATAACCAATCTTTGATTTTCTTGAAAAACTTATAATCATTATAAGCAATTAAATGTCATCCACATATAAAGATAAGATCACAATTTTATCTTTAGATCTCTTAATATATATGCATTGGTCTTCATTAAGTATATGAAAATCATATGAAATGATTACATTATGAAAACGTATATACCACTATCTTAAAGACTGTTTTAAACCATAAATTGATTTCAATAATCAGTAGACTTCATATTTTTAGCCTATCTCTATAAAACCTACAAGTTGTTCCATATAGATTTCTTCTTCTAATTCTTTATTTAGAAAAGAGGTCTTTATATCCATTTGATATAATTTAAGATCTAAACTAGCTACTATAACCAAGATTAGACAATTGAAGCAAACCTCACAATAGTCGAAAAGGTTTCATCATAATAAATTCCGTCATATTATATATATCTTTTTGCCACAAGGCGTGCTTTGTATCTTTAGGTACTACCATTATCTTTTCATTTTATTTTGAGAACCCATTTCTTGTCAATAACTTTGCACCTATTAGGGAGGTCAACCAAGGCCCATTCTTTATTTGAACTTAAAGAAGTTTTTTTTTTCTTTTAGTGCTTTCATCCATTCTTCTTTAGTAGAACCATTAAGAGCCTCATTTACATTTCATGGCTCATCGTTTTTCTTATGGGATAATCCTATAAAATTTCCTTTTTATTTTAAAATGACATCTGGGAATCATATCATGATTACTTTAGCATAAGTGTGGTTTATGAGAAACAAATTCATCAACATCTTGATTACTTTTACTCATATGAGATACAATAGGTAAAATGTCAGTGGATTGTAATCTTAACTATCCTTAAGTTAATTTTTTAAGTTCGACATTAGTCTCACTTATGATTCTTAGTAATGGAATCATTCTGATCAAGAACTTCATATAGAAATAATTCTTTTCCTATTTCACCCTGCTTTGGAGTAACATTTTCTAAGTACATGACATCTTGAAATTCAAATTCAATTACTTCTTCATTATCTTGTTAACCTATAAACATATATCTTTTTGAATGTTTAAAGTATCTAATAAAGATACTTTTCTTCCCTCTTAGGCATAGTTTCCCATATCTATTAGAGTGATTATGAATGTTGGCAACACATCCCCATGGTGTTAGATGTTCTATATTTTTCGTCTTGTCCATACTCATATTGAGTGTTTGTAACTAATTTTATGGGCATTTGATTAAGTACATAAGTAGTTGTAAATAATGCATCACTCCAATATATGATATGTAGATTTACTTGTTCCATCATGGACCTAACCATCTCTAGTAATATTTTATTATGTCTTTTTGTAGCGCTATTTTGTTGTAGGGTATATGGAATAGTTAACTATCTTTCTGTTCCATTTTTCATCATAGAACATCTTAAACTTATCAGACAAGTGTTCTTATCCTCAATCAGTTCTTAATGCTTTTATTTTATTTTCTAATTGATCCTCTACTAAATTCATATATTTTATAAAACTACGTAATGCTTCTAATTTGTGAGAAATCAAGTAGACATGACCATACCGAGTATAGTCATTTATAAAAGTGATCACACAGCCCCATATTGTGTCCTTACATTTATTGGATCATAAATGTCTTAATGAATTAATTGCAATGGATAGGAAGCTCATGTTCCCTTTCTAAACGACTTTCGTGCCATTTTACCTACTAGACAATGTTCACAAATAGGTAAATCTACTTGATTTAAATTACCTAAAAGGCCTTCTTAGCTAATCAACTTATTCGATTTTAACCAATATCACATAGTCTAGTGTGTCACAAAATTGCATCATTATTGGAATTACTAGATGATGTAAACAAAGAATAACTTATACTATTATTTGAATAAATAACATGCAAAGCAATAAAACCATCTAACATAAAATCATGATTTCTAGGATATAAATCCATACCACGATTGTGGAAATTTACATAAAAATAAGACTTATTAAAACCAACATAGAGATTAGATTTCATCAAATATTTTGAGCATACAATACTTCATGTGTGATCAAGGATAGACCAGCACCCATGTTTAATTTGCAGGTTCCAAACCCTTATACAACAACCCTTGATTTGCCTCTTATATAAATCCTTCATGTGCTATACAAGATTTTTTGGAATTCCACGAAGGCATCTCTATGGTTAGTTGCTCCCAAATCTGTAATCCACAAAGGATGTGATTCATTTAGTAAAATAGAACAAGAAATATTCACAAAATAAATGTTTGTACAATAAGATTGTACCTTTTGGGCTTGCCACAATCACGAGCAACCCTTATTTCCATAATTAAAGTACTTGACTTTTTCATATTCTGCTTCTTGAAAGGATGTCTTCCTTTTCATGCTAGTTCATCTTTCCTTCTTTGAGTCTTGGGTATAGTAGGTATGCTTTTGACCTTTTTTTTCCATTTTAATTTGCCATGATGCTTATGTTTTCAGTTCACAACTCTATATAAGCTAGAACCAACTGCATATACCTCTGAGGACACCTTTAAGGCTTCAAGACGTTCTTCTTCTAACATTAGATGCCTAGTAGCATCTTCCATCGTCTTGAGTCTTGATACTCTCATTATGAGTTAGAGGCATCTTCATATGCTCCGAACTTTGAGATAATGACCATATATCAGCTTGTATGTATTGTTTATATGATAATTCATGGCCAACATCATGTAACTCACTTATTATTTTTGACATATGCCTCAAATGATTTTGCATTGTGTGATCCAATCATTTCTTATAGGTGTTAGACTTAATAGTGAACGACCTTACTTTGGTCACTAAAATGCCTGCAAAACTTACAGCTAAAGTGAACCATATGTCCTTAGTAGTGTCATATATGCGGAACTCGTGTATGATATCATTATCCATGCTGCTCAGTAATATAATGCAATCTAATGAGTTCCTTTTTTTCCAAGTTTCATAAGCATCACAATCCCTTTTATATTAGGCCTTATTGCCTTCTTTAGGAAAATCCATGGTTATATTTAATGGCTTGAGAGCCTTTTGCTATTCCAATATAGAGTGGATCTTCATGTTCCAAATCTCATAATAGTCACCATTTAATTTCTCATCCTTGTTGAGTTCAACAACATTATTTTTTAATCCGATAGCCATAATAAAACACAAAGTCTCTCCAAAAAGAAATAGTATAGTTGTACGTTATTGTCATGTTATTCATGTTCAATTGTCTATGAAATTAAAAGAGTACAAATGTTCTTTATCATCATTCATATGGCAATTAAATAACAATTATCATACTCGAGAAGAGATTAAAACATAAGCACTTACATAACATATATTTTGATGAAACTAAATAATATATCAAACTTCACATAATAATGAACATAATTTATGTGGTTCATTACAACTTAGTTTGATACATAACAGTGAATCCTAGTGGATTTGATTTGTATTATACAAGATAAAGGACTTCTTGAAGCAATTTGTTTCCTTCTTGTAGAATTATCTCTTTTTGTATATCTATATGTTTTAGAAGATTAACATCAACCTTATCAATTGATCATTATTTATTTTTATAGATAATGTTAGTAACTTTATTTTAAAAATTAATGATAATGAAAGGTCACATCTATTAAATTTATCAGGCATGTCCTTTTTTATTATACCTACCAATCCTCTTGATTCATCTAGGAAAATTTGAGTACTTTGGTTGAATCACTCATCTAACATTTTCATTAAGGAAAATAAACAATACATCTATTCTCTTTCTCCGACTTTCATTAAGGCTTAGGGAAACTTTCTTTGGTTTAAGTATTTTGTACTAAACAATACAGCTTGGATAATGGAACATTGAGGGTAAATTCCTATTTTGTAGTCAATGGAGTCACGGTTTAAAACTTGATAAAGGATATTTCAAAGTGGTTTTACTGCAAGTTAATCTTTATAACATCTCATTTAAACAATTTGAACTGTCTCGCTAATACAATAAGAAAGTCCATATACATGACGAATCTATTACATCCCTTAAAAGACTTTATTTTGCTTATCTATCTAATGAAACAAACATTAAAGAAGAACTTCTTGAGACGATCAAAGTCATCTGACCAAACTGTGAAGGTAAACTGACTATCTCAACTGTTATTATTAAATATTAATATAATCAACTATCAAAGGGAATCAAAAGGTTTGGCAAGCAATTGGTAAATTATTTAGAACATGAGAATAAAATGAACTTATCGGGCAGAGTCCAATTGGTAACTCTTTTAAGTGTGGCACAAGCTTAACAGGATGTTCTCAATCCACCACTAAGAATGAATTTTTATTCTAAGCATGAAATACTGTCACTTTTTATCTACAAAACATCTTTAATTAAATACCATATGTTCTGCTCTAACGCCAAGTTTTTAGTCTCTCTTTCACATACGATCTCCCTTTGTTTTCTAATTAAAGTGGACACCTTCTCAGTCAAAGTGCTCAAGAAAGCCTTGCTTGAGATTGAAAGGCTTGTTCCTTATCTAATATCAAAATCAAGATTGACACAGTGAAACAAGCGTTCTTTTGATTTGATAATCCACACGATTACGACCACTTGGTTCCTTCCAAATAAGACGGATCACAGAGGGATTTCACTCCGACGTTAAAATTAAGATTGCGATTAATGGTACTAGGCAACTTGCAACTTATTTCCCTGACCCTAACAAAGAGGACATGCCACCCTTCGAATAAGTTCACCAATCTTTCCGTTCTTAATGCCCATCGTGAACACAGATTAAAGCAGCCTTAGCATTCACTTGTCTGGTTTAAGAGTGACCTCCCGAAAGTTTGCTTTAACCTTTGGCTTGCGATTAAGGAACGATTTCGAACAAACAGCCTCTCCCACTTGCCGTCTCTGTAACCTTCAGGATGATAATCGTGACTGTTTGTTTTTAAGTTGCACCTACTCGACTTTCACTTGGCAGGGCACTCTTCACCTCCACAACACGTCCTGGCCCTTCTCCAGTTGGCCCTAGACTATTATTTGGGCCACCTCTAGCTTCAGTCAATCTCGGGATGATGACAATCTCCTAAAAATATGTCTATCTTGCACTTCCTGTGACATTTGATTGGAACGAAATGAAAGAATCTTCACAGAAACGAGTAAACTTCCTGCTGCGTTGCTTAGATCAACAATAAGGTTTGATTGCAAAGGGACTACTCAAGTCCTTAAGCCGAAATTTACATGAATTTACATCTGTAATGCCCTTAGTTTCGGGTTTCAAGAATCTGGAAAGACTAGAAACGCTCAGGAATCTATAGGTCAGCAATTTACATGAACATAAGTACACATATTAGGAAGATGGATATACTAAACTTCAATATTAAAGATGAGTCCGATCCAGCAGCCATTGGACCACCTCCACCAAACGGAACGTGGTTATCACAGCTGCGGTAGGAATGGCCAAGGCAAGAAGAGCAACCATCCCTAGAGCCAAGCTTGGCCTAGTGTTCATCAACATCGACTGCAATAGCCCCACTGCCTCGCAAATGTCCGAGCTGTACTTACCACTATAGTACTTCTTCTCCCAACTCATCCACTCTGACGGGTTCTCATCAGAGCTCCTCTCTGCTAACTTAATCTCACGGATCCTCTTTCTAAGTACGATCATGTTTTCGTCGATTACTTTACCGTTGTAGTCACGGGGATCATATGCGTCCCTTCTTGATGCGGAGATAATCTGCAAAGTAGAAGGTTTATTGTTGAGTCTATTCAAAAGCTTTGCAGGATAGGAGTGATGTTGGAGGGCTATAAGTTGTTTCATTGTGTTTTGCTTCCCAAATGGAATGAAGTTATCAATGGAGATCGAATTGATGTATGTATGTGTATAAATAGAAATCTAGATATATATTCTGCGAACTTTATCAGGGATTGTATATATAGTTAAGTTTCATAACTTGTTGGATGTGTCAATATGTCTTCGCGTTGAGAATAACAGAACAGAGAACGATTAAGGGATGAAACGTGTCATTTTGATGCGACAGGTATGACTTGGATACTTTTGAGTTTTGTGGAAGGAAGACTGCGTCTGAGGAACGGTTGAGGTTGGCTAAACTTGTCCTTCAAAGAAGACAGAAGGTTCCTCAAAGAAGAAGCAAGTTTGTGCGATTCTTTTAACTTTTAACACCCGCCCCAACCTTATTGAATAATTCTGAAATGTCTTTTCAGGAATTAAGATTATACATAAAATTAATAATAGTAAGACTAGAAGGAATTGATATTGAGCTCACTTCATTTACGCGTAGAGACGAAATTTCCAAGATTCCATCCAGTCAGCTTTCTAGAGTTCTAAATGTTCTTTTCATGTTATTATAGCACGTGATAGGATTGAAAATCTAGATGGCTCTCTTGGAGGAAATCAAGCTAAGGAGCAAACTCAACTCTTGGTGACCAATTAAGCGTTGGCTGAGAGGAAAGTTTCAACTTTTGACGTACAGGGCATCAAGTTCTGTATTTCACTTGAAAGCCACGTCGAGTGGACATTAGTTAACAGGCGGTGCAAGTTGCAACTTGAGGATATGTATTATGTAATGAAAGTCTAGTTGCAGATACAGGACGCTTCATGATTCATCAATTTTGGAGGCGAGTCACTTTTAGCTTAAGGAACCTTTACTTTACCCACATAGTTTTAATCCAATAACAGAAATGTGTAATCCATTTTATATACCCAACCCAAATGTAAACTCTAAGCAAATAAACTTTCTTTGCGAACTTAGGTCATAGCTTTCGATATGAGAGGGTATGATGCTTCTGATGTCAGCCATCTGCTCTGATGATAGCGATATACTTTAGCAGGGTAATGTTTAACTACCCGGACGAGATATATTTTCTTTACAAAGTACATATCACATTTTAAAGAGATGCTAAGCTGTTACAGCCTTGGATTACAAAGATTAACTCATAGTATCGTCGAATTCTGTAAAAAGCAGCTCATTAGTGGATAAAAGGCATGAGATCCCCCTGTATAGATGTCTCCTTTACTTAGTACCTGTATGAGATGAATCAATGAATAGTGGCAAATTTATAGTGGTATAATCAACGCCCAAATAACTACAAACCTTCCAAGACAAACGGCCCAATTGGGTCATCAATTTGGGGTGATTCAACCAGCTTGTTTGATTCAACTTGTTTGGCTGGAGGAGGATCAAGTTGGTTGAGTTGTTCAATTTGATCAGGGTCCAAAGTTTCAAGATGTAGCTGTGTTTTGCTTTGCTCAAGAGGTATGGGCTCAAGCTGTTGGTATTTTGGCTTGTTTTTCTCAAGGAGAAGGTAGGTGGTGCAATACCAAAACAACAAGATCCTACTTTGAGCTATCACTGTGTCCTGAATGCTAGACCCTCCAAGTGAGAAACGCTCAAGTGCCTGTCAAGTAAACAAGTCAAGAAGGTAAAATATGGCGACTAACCATTAAAGCATAAAAATTGCAAAACCACAAACTTCACATCTTAGCAAGTTCAACTAGTGCAAGTGCATATTGAACCCGTCGGTAGTGGTGTTTCAGAAGACGATCTGTCTTGAAGCTTAACCGATTAATAGCATGTAAACTCTGGTGACGACATCCAGTTATAAATCTTGGATTACTCTTTCACGCACCAGCAGTTATGAAACCAGAACATTAATTTGCAAAAGGAAACATTTCCTTAAAATACCAAAACGGAAAATGTAAAGTACTTGGGAAAGGATATCAAAGAGCACGCGAAAAACATCATTGGGTATTTATCAAAAGGTGATTTCTAAGTGTCCGTTCAGATTTTTATGGCACTAAAGTAAAAGATACCCAAATTCTAGCTCTTCCTAAGAGGTACTCACTTATGGTTTTGACCTCCCCGGAAGCCAATATCAGGAAACTTCTGTAACACACCATTGTTTACTTTCTGGATGAAACTAAGTTCTTATTCTATCACATTTAGGCAACAAACTGGCTCATTTGGCAGTTTGTGAGGGTCCTTTCAGAAGCCCCAATTTGTGTTGCTTAATAAGGGATATACCAGTGCCTCAGTGGGCAGACATTTATTAAAAATCAGAGCATAAACATCTATAAAAAATTTGATTGCTTGAAATATTAAACGCTTAAGAAACATTGCACCTGTGGCCTTTTCGCTGATCTGACCATTCACAAATACACAAAAATGGCTCTTTTACGATACATGTAGCAACGACTGTTCACTAGCCTTCTTTTTAATTTTCTCAGCAGAAACAGGGAATTCTATGTATACATATATACAAGCAAAAATAGCTTTTTACCTGTTCCCCAGTTTTAATGTCAAATGAATTCTGATGATCAAACTGAAGACCCTTGAATTCATTGATGCAAAGCCCTTGAAAGGCCCTGAAAGCATATTAAGAAAACAGAGGTCATACAGAAGGAAAGAAGAGGAACAGAACCATCGGACCTAGTGCACATTCATAGCTTGGCAGAGTTTTGACTTTCTGAAGTACAAAAAATGAAAGGTATGCAAGGATTCATGCTTTTCCGCATATTCAATTACCAATTTCCAAGAAAGAAAATGAATATATGAGAAAGATTAGAATATAATAAGCTATGAATATATGAGAAAGATTAGAATATAATAAGTTACCATCGTATTAGAGAAACACGAGGAATCCATCGGAAGATAATTGGTGTATTGTCTGCATTGACGTAATATCCACCAAATACAATGAAAACTGTCATAAGAGAAGGTCCCACAGCCATTGCTGCTTCAGTGCTTGGAACCATTGCTCCCACAGTCAGACCCATAGCTGATGCTGCAAACGATTCTGCAGTCACAATCCCACAGAATTTTCCAAACCTAGAATAAAGAGTTCCAGTCAGTAATTTGTAGGACAAAGATTGTGATAAACAGAAATTAATTTAGTTCTGATACTGCAAACGATTCTGCAGTCACAATCCCACAGAACTTTCTAAACCTAGAATAAAGAGTTCCAACTAGTAATTTGTAAGACAAAGATTGTGATAAACAGAAATTAATTTAGTTGAGACTTGTGACACAGAAATTTGCCTGACAGACAACTCTAATAGAATTACGAAAAAGGAATTAAACAGAAGGTAAAGAGTCTAATCAGTAAAGGGCACAGCAATAAGATTCAAGAATGTTAGCTCCCTTACACTCCACCCAAGATTACAGAGGCATGTTTCTAGGTACATCCAGAAGAGGTCCTCTTGAAAGCAAGCACGCCAAAGATGTATGTATCCAGCCAGACCAGGTAATCTTTTAAAAGGAACTTATTGGCCCAAGTCTTACTCTATTTCCAGTCTGAATAGTATCCAATATAACTGCTGTTCATTCAGTTAGTGTCCTTCCAAAAGTTTTGCCAGCTAGCATATATGAAGCAAGTGGAAGAAAATCATTTACCCGAAGAAACCCCAGTTTTGGTAATTGGGTGAGGGACCTATGACAGAAAGTTTTGAAAGATATCCACTGGCAGTCATGCAAATTGTAAATATGCTTTTCACCATCCTTATCCTCTTTTGTTACATTTTCATGGCTTCTTTCCAGAAACAAAGTAATACACGCATTCAATTTTTAACCAATTATTTCAATATTCAAGTGACTTTATATGACAATTTCATTTACTAAAACCATGAATTTGCACTCAACCAATAATATTAATTAAATTTCATAAAGTTGCACACTATACAAGATATCAGAAGCTAGAAAGGACCAACCTGGATAATGATGGATGAAGATGAGCCATGGGATAGAGTACAGCACCAAACATCAAAGGGAATGCTGCTCCAACAGGAATCTCAGCAATCAATTTAGAAAGCAGATAAGGGCCAAGTGCATAAGAACCCTTTGCACGCTCTCTATCTACTATTGCGCGTTCCTTGGGAAAAACACCCACAGTTTTTGTAAGAGCAGCCATTGCTGTATTTATGGCTGCAACCTGAGAGAGACCAAATACCACAAATGAATTTTAGACCCCCTTGATTAAGAGACTTTGCTTTGAAGTTCACATTAATTATCACATGCTTAAGATTATTCTGAAGTATGACCATCTACTTGGAAATTTATGTTCACAGACATAGTAGCCTACATCTGAGAATATATCAATTTGTCAAAAGAGTTAAGGGGCAACAGGTAATTAACTCGGAAACATTTTAGAAAAAAACAAACTATCCAAATGTTCTAATCAGTAGTACTAATCAATCCAAATGTTCTATTTGAGATGCATTCAACCACACAACATCACTGTCCACATTAAAAAGTAGGTGCAACTCTCCTTCCAATGAAGGCCATAACACATAATATAAGAAGTTAAAGAAGTAGATAAAGGAGAAAGTACAAAACAAATGAAAGTTAGAAACCAGTTCTTGGTTCTTTACAGCCATGTTGTGACAAAAGCAGATTTCAAAAGGTTCTATGTGAAGCCGTTTGGCAGAAGGCAGGACTCATTACTACTTAGTCATGTCATAAGTGTGCATAAACTTGTGTTTATACAACTTAAAGTGTCTTCAACGTATTTTAAATGATAGGAAATTCAAAAATGTCAACTTTATTCATGTCATAAGCGTGCATAAACTTGTGTTTATACAACTTAAAGTGTCTTCAACATATTTTAAATGATAGGAAATTAAAAAATGTCAACTTCACAAGAATCACAACAATTTCGTATGAGAGGCAAAATAAGAATGCAGAAATAGTAAATGGGGAAAGAAATATTTAGACAATACAATAACACAATGCAAGAATGTGTTTCCATAATCAGAAATTTGTCATTTTCAATTAATCACAGATGAAAATAGTGCATTGAATTCACACAAGCATAATACATTCTATTCCAACCTTGAGTGCCATCTTTAATAGTAGTATTTGGTTTCAGTAAATAGACAAAAATGTTTTTGGTGAGAACAATAAGTATAGGAATATTTAGTATTTCCCTGTAATGTATGTGTTATGAGAACCACTTGCTAGATTATTGTGGAAGGAATAGTTGACACAACATACCTGCAGCAAACCCATCCTATCTTGTATTGATGTCTGTGATCTTCCCATCCTCCAGAAAACTGATCCAAAAATTATAGCTGATGCAATAGACATTCTGGCCCGAACTTTGTTAGTTGGTCCATCACGAGATGCCTATTTAATTGAAATGATGCAATACAATGAGGTTCAAAGCAAGATACATCCTATGAAATGATAAAACATGAATGAAATATTGTCATTGCAGGCTTTACTTTAATTCATAGCATGCAGTTTGTCAAATCCAAATAGAAAGAAGCCATAATTTTGGCGACTTAATTGTCTAAAAGATTAGGCTATGGATGATAATGTTGCAGAAAGCTACACTGACAAAAGATAAACTAAATAAATGAGACAAGACTTTTATCTTCTTGCTATCCAAACACATAATCATCAGTAGAGTGACAGTTCAAAAACCAACTTGCATCCATGCACGTTTAAGAAGCAAGAAGAACTGTCTCCACCAAGCCCTTTTCCTTTTCACAACAGTTTTCTTGCGTAATTTCTGGCCACAATGAGCACCAACTCCTGCGGTA
Source organism: Erythroxylum guanchezii (assembly GCA_025629825.1). Lineage (NCBI taxonomy): Eukaryota > Viridiplantae > Streptophyta > Magnoliopsida > Malpighiales > Erythroxylaceae > Erythroxylum > Erythroxylum guanchezii. Next base: position 10,207,269 of record JAOTAX010000196.1, on the reverse strand, counting down.
AGTGGAGTTGCACAAAGAACAGCTGGTGACTGTTCGGCAAATGACTCGACTAGAGCATCTATCCGTTTTTGAGAAGAACAGACACTTGCAGCAGAACTATAGTCAATGGATATGAGATCAGCCAAAAATTCAGCCGGATTAACATGATCTGGGCAATGATACCTGTTGAATGAACAAAAAGTATGGACTTAGGTACGTGGACTTTAGCATACATTTCCATGATGATAAAATTTATGCACCTCATCTGTTCCTGAAATGTAAAAGCTATAGCACTGGTGACAACAAGCATCATGAAGAACTTGGACTTTTATATAGGTAGCTAAATAAGAAGGTAAAATATAAGGGGTATAGAAACAAAAAGGAGACAAAAGTTGTAAACAATACGAACAAAAATTCAGCAGTAAAACTAAGAGTCTTGGTACTCATGTGCACAAATATATGCACAAACACACAACCATATCTAGATAGGCACATATTCAGATACAGATAGGTAAGCAAAAATAGATCCACTGTCAGTAACAGGGAACCAACTGCCTATAGAAACCATTGGTAAAGCTGAAGTATATGTTGTTTGTTGCAGCACAATATTGGATTTTATGAATATTGGTCGCTTTAAACAGTGAAGTTCCTTGCATCTTCCATGGAAAACTTGTGCAAAAATTTTAAAATTCCAAGATGGAAACTCTAAACTCGAGACATCTTTAACCACATAAAACTGGCTTTGGTCTAAAGATTAAATAAATACAACTAAAAGCAGAAAGATTAGTTCGGCTATTAACACCAACTTTCACATGCTATTGGATGAATTCCCATGAGCCTGCTTTAACTTGTGCAATTCTAGGAGATTAAAAAGTACAAGTTCTACTTGCTGCTTAACAGTCAAGTCTCCAGGGTGCTAGTAGAAAATGTACCAATATACGAAAAAAAGATACTACAAAGAAATCAATAAAATAAGCATCAAATATAGGATTCAGACAATTAGTTGATGAAAGTTTCATTGGGATAATGACCCGAATTTTGAGAAGTAGGCCAGTGGTTCATCATGTGCAGGACCAGCATAGATAAGTGCACCCTCTGTCAGCAGCACAATGTCATCAAATTTACTATATACAGAACTTCGAGGTTGATGTATGGAGCAAATAACAGTATGTCCGTCTTGCGCGAGTTGTCGGAGAGTTTCCATTACTCTCTCTGCCTGGAAAGCATCGAGTCCTGGAAAAAGACCATGCATAATATTGTTATCTGCCGATCAAGAAACCTAACTTATTCATTTCCTCGTACATAAATATCTATCATCACTACATGAAACATTCTGCATGTTTTCTGGGATTTGTTCTTTGGATTTTGTACTCAAACAAGGCATGCTTTCAAACTGGATGGTGCATTGATCATTTAGAAATCTAACAAAAAACAGAATGAAGCTGCTAGTACATCAAACAGGTAAATGTGTTGTGGGTTCATCAGCAAGTATGACAGATGGGCTTGCCATAAGTTCACATGCCAGTAATAAATGTTTCTTTCCACCACCAAGTCTAACCAAAAACAGAATGAAGCTGCTAGTACATCAAACAGGCAAACCTGTTGTGGGTTCATCAGCAAGTATAACGGATGGGCTTGCTACAAGTTCACATGCCAGTAAGAAACTTTTCTTTTCACGACCAAGTCTAAACAAAAACAGAATGAAGCTGGTAGGACATCAGGCAGACAAACCTGTTGTGGGTTCATCAGCAAATATAACAGATGGGCTTGCTATAAGTTCACATGCCAGTGATAAACGTTTCTTTTCACCACCACTTATTCCACGAACCTTTACATCACCGACATTTGAATCAGCACAACTGACCTTTGAAGAAACAGAACAAACGCACACACAAAAAGATCAGAACACGACAACACTTGGATAAATTGACAAGAAGAGATTAAAAACGACAAGAAGACAGCATAGCGTTCCACCTAAGTAGGCCATCACGGGACATGAAAATAAAAGATCTTAGGAATGATTATAAGATCAACTCACAAATCAATTATGCTGACATGAAAGGGGTGCACTTATAAAATTGAATATTTTAACCGTATGAAAGACTTGTAACATTCAAGGTTCATCAAATTCACCCATACCAAGCCTAGCTTGAACAACAAATTGTTCACATATTCATCTCTCTCTTCAAGTGAAGCAATCTCCGGAAGCTGAAGCTCAGCAGCTATTGAAAGTGTCTCCCTAACAGTAAGCTGAGAGAAGAAGAGATCTTCCTGTCTCACAAAAGCAAACCTGAAACAGACAGAACAATAAGCATGACAGACAAAACCGAAAAGACAGTAAATCCAAAGTGAATTTAAACTCCACATCATACACCCCGGAAGTACATACTTGTAGGCCTTATTAGAACTAGGCCTCCCATTGACCTCCAAAAGGCCTGATAAATGCAATCGAGGGGATGCCACCAACTGCCCAGCAAGAACATTGAGCAAAGTAGTTTTTCCTGATCCTGATGGCCCCATTATCGCAAGCAATCTCCCAGGTTTTGCTTCTCCACTCACATTCTTAAGCAGAAACCTCACCTACCAGTTAAACTCGAGTCAGAATAATAAGTCACTCAACTCCAAAACCAAACACGGTATAGTTTCTCCACAAGTTTAGAGCATCGAAAAAGAATGCAAAACTGAACTCTATTTACCAAACAACTTACCGTCTTTAACGACTTATCAGAAAGTGAACACGTGATGGTCCTCCACCTAATAGTCATCGGAACAACTTTTCCGGCCACCGGAGCTTCCCCATCACCGTCATCTACAGCGTAATCGCCGTTATTATCGGCGTCATCGAATTCTTCGTCAGGCAACAGAACGGGGCCGGGGCCGGAGAAGAGACGGAGGAGGAGAGCAACGGCGGCGGCCGTCAGAGCCTGGCCGAAACCGTTGCCGGCAAAAGTTACCACCTGGCAGACCATTTTCCCGCCAAAACGGACCATGGCCGAAGTATGAAGCTTAAAGAGCCCAAAGCTATGGACGAGTGAAGCTGAGAGCTGTGGAGTGTAATGCAAATGTTAACGTCTACTACCTTTTCTCCATTTCATGGGACTTTATGGTGATGAAGCAGTAGAGTGGGACTTGGCAGTGGCAGATTATAGGAGGTTGATGGATATTTATTGAAAAGCAAGGAATGGTCATAGGTAGATTTCGGTGGAGGGCCTGAAGGACACGTGCCCCCTTTGAGGATAAGAGCATAAGACAAAACATTTTCTTTGGACCTTTTATTTCTTTTGCAAAGTGTCAATCGACCATCCCCAGAAAAACAAAAGTACTTGGTCATTGCACGACATCTACAAAAATACAGGTTTTTATTTCTCTTTTACAGATTGATATTTATTGAGTTGCACATTAATCAAGGAAAAAAATCTTTAGGGAATTATTTTAATCAGTATTTTAAAAATCGGATCAGACTAATCGGTTTGACCAGTTTAACCGGTAATTGGTCGGCTATCTAATTGGGTTTACTCCTAAAAATCGGTTCTTAATTGAACCAGTAAAAATCGGTTAAAATCAGTCAATTGGCTGGTTGAATTTGACCGGTTCAACTATTGATTCAATAATTTTTATATTTTTTATTTTTATATTATTTAATATTTTTGTATTTTTTAATATTAATAATATTATATATAATTAAATATAATTATTACATAATTATGATGTCATACCGGTTTGATCGGTGGTTGAATCGGTCGAATCGATCAAACCGATAATCAATAAAATCTTCGATTCAATGTCCGATTTGAATTTCAAAACACTGATTCCAATAAAGAGATTCATTATTATGCAAGAACTAAACACTCATTAAATTTTATGTTCCTTTTCTTTTCATTGAAGACTCCACTGTCCCTTTCTAAATTTGTTAATTAGTAAAATTGCTACGAATATCCACACTATTTATTTAGTACGGTCTAAGTGAGTCGATTGTCAATCCCACGTAAATTATGACTCCTAGTAGTGGATATTCTTTTATTATCTATCCTAATAAAACAAGTGATTGATTAAAAAGAAATAAGTAAAAAAATTTCTAAAGCACCAAATTAAAGCAATGATTAGGAATAAAACAATTGATAATAAACTAAACTCATGAAAGATTTTCCACCAAAGCTTTTCTATGCTTTGACTTCAGTCTAACTTACAAAATAATTCTAGCTTCTTAGACTAGTCAGAATTTCTAAGTTATCACTACATTCTCTCGAGAGCAATGCAATCCCTATTCCTACATTTAATTTACGAAAATCTATTTCTAATTAAAACAATCTAAGAATGTATTAATTCACTTCTTGAACTCTCATGACAGGTTTTACCTTAATCAAGAAAGATCATATAGTTCTCTCTCTCGAGAAACTCACTAAGCCCTCTTCATTAGTGATCCAAACATATCAAATCATCTCTCGGTCTTAATGTATGAATTCGATCATTAAATCATCAACTCTTATTTCTTCAATTCAACATAACATAAAAATATGAATAATTCTTAAGAAAATATAATTTTATTAAATCAAAGAACCAATTTAATAAATCGAATTCTAGGTTCCTTTTTACCAAATCTATATCCGAATTATTTCATAACAGAATAAGGAAGAACAGCCCATAAATAAGGAAGAATAAGAGACAAAGAAAACATCCTCATGGTTCTTAGATCTTGATGGATTTCTCATTTCCTCTTCTAAGATTTCCTGTCTATTAATCTTTGATTGCTTTAATTAGATCATAATGGATTATTTTCTCTAAAACTGATCTGTTAGCTGAAGCTCTCTTATGGTTTTAATCACCTCGCTTCAAAAATATGTGAATCTTAAATTTTCCATCAAACATCACCCTAACACGAGATCAGGTTTGGCTCCGTGTTGCTTCACACATCTTTCTAAAATTTTTATGTAATGAGTCACCGCCAATACGGGGATGAGTACAAGTCTCTGTAACCACCGTGATGGTAAATATGGACTAAGCATGGGGCATGTCATATGCACTTGGAGAAATAGAATGCCCCTACTTTGAACATGGCATGAACACTAGATCATATTAATACCACATTTCTTAGGCAAAAACCTTCTTAAGAAACAAGATAAGGTATGTTTGAATACAGCTAGTGTCACATTATCATGTTATTCCATATTTTGAGCCCTCTCTCCAAATCTACCAAAGTTGCTCCAAATTGACTTAAATTTTCTCCAAATTCATTCCTTTTCCTTTGAGTTGTTGAAATAAGATCTAAAATAAAATATAAATTGTTTTAAGTACCAAATCCTATAAAAATACCTAAATATAAGTACAATGCTATCAAAATTATAATAAAAATAAAGTTTTTCTATCACATATCAAATTCACTCACATTTAGGCATTTGTTTGTCTTCAAGAAAAATTTCATTTTTTAAAACTAAAATAGAAGACAATTCTAGAAAAAAAATTAAACAAATCAAATATGCTAGTTAAGATTCTCCACCACTCATTTAATTTCACAGGTCATCAAATTTTTAAGCACTTAACTACTTGTATCAATCTATAAACTAGCTTAATTCACTCCACACTTCTTCAAACTTCAACTTAATTCATAATCTTCAACTCCATATATAAAATAAACATATGTAAGAAAAATGTTTCAACTCTCTAACTTATTCATACCCCTTATTGGAATAACATAAAACATTAAATTTAAACAACACAAGAGAATTCAAAAGCCTCTTGGAAAGTTCACTTAGCTTTTTTAGACAAGAGTGTTTACTTTATCATGTATACTCTTAGTTATCAATTAGGTCACTTCCTTAAAGAGTAACTAACAACACTCTTTAACTTCATGTTTTTTTAGTATGAAGTCAATTGAGTGAAATTATATATATATACATATATATATATATAAAAGATGCCACATCTACTTGATATATATACGAGTAATATAAAAAGTTTCATAATGTAAATCAAATATCTATTCTACAAACTCAAGAACAAAATTCAATTCAACTTATTCATTAAAACTCATGGTTATTTGCCTAAATACTTCAAAATCACGAAAACAATCATGCTCATTGTGGATTATCTTACTTCCCTGACATAATATAGATAGATCCAAACCTTGCCAAATTTTAGCTAAGTCGTTTTTTCATTAAAATCCTTTTGAACACAATCAAGAAATTTGACAAAATAACAACAAAAGAAAATAAATACAAGATAAAATTGAATAAATCAGTCTTGGGATGATGGATACGATAACAGTATATATAGGACTACTGCCCAAAGGTCAATGACACTTTCCACAAAAACCATTTTTACGAAATCTCTCAGGGGATGAATCTATGGTAGCTGTCTCAGTCTCCCCGTAATCCTTACTCTCAAACTTTGACGTGGTAGCTATAAGCTCGATCCCTACGTGCTTCATTACCACTGCAAGATCCTGGGTGTCCTCTTTAGGTGATGGCTCCACTGGTGTTGTCTCCTTTTGAATCTCTACATCCTGTTTGGGGTGTGAGCTCTCCTTATGCAGGCTCAAACGACGAACTAATGGTGGGAGGACCTTGACAACTAAGTGTTACACCAACCTCATTAGCATATCACCAATATAGTGTATGTAATGCTCCATGTATGTTAAAGTCAGTAGTGGAGGGCTAATAAGGGGCTCGAATCTTAGGGTGGTGTTGTACTCTTACCTACTCGTCACTCTTAACTTTCTCTCTCTATGCCTAGGCATCTTTCATTACATGCAGTGGAGTGTCAATAAATGTAAAGGGTTGGCCCTATGCCTTAACCCAAAGGTCTACCTTCCTTATCGCTTGTAAGATATCTATGGTGAGTGGAATAGGAGTGCACACAGCCATCAGCTAACACTCAACCTTTAGCGCTCGCTATCTCCTTGCCAATTGCATGATAGTTAACCCACTTCCAATCACACCAAACTTGAATTGATAAAAGCACCCTAGATAAGCTGAATAAATGTATGCCCTTACTTTGTTTGCACCCCACGACACATGTAGTAAAGGAAGAATAAATCTTAACAGATGAATACACTTATATTATCATGCTGAGCACACAAAAAGTGAACAAGTAGCTTGTTCACTTCTTATTGATGCAAAATAGAAGGCGAATGCTTTAGATTATATTAGATAATAAGGTCACACCGAGACCATATCATTGTAATAATTTCTAGTATAGACGTTCAGTAGTCCCAATCAAGTTGTGTCCTGCTAGGATGCAAGCTACAAGCGTGATCCTTGAAATAGTGTCTGACATGCATAGCAAACTAATTTTAGCTAAACTGGTTAAGCACGCCTTCTAGTAGAATTGAATCACTGAATCATCATCCTAATTGGTCTTGTTTTCGTTCAATTGGAATTTACACATAAACTCCAGTTCCAACTCTTGATAAACTAGTTATCGAATGTCAAACAATTTATGCCATAGGTTCGCTCCTTTTTTTGCCTAGGCTGAGCTATCGATGTTGCTTATCGAGTCATGATCAAATGACCTAAAACATTAACAAATTAGCTCTCAATTGCATCAGCTATGAATGAGATGCAACACCAGACTCTATGTATTTAGACATATCAAATTACAACGTTAAAAAATGAAATTATTTAAATTCCCCCTTTGGAAACTATTAACGAAACACATGAACCTCCAAAATTGCATTAACCTAGTGATATATCCCTTCCCATATTTATGCTCATTTTGCAGTGATATATGACCCAAACTATACTCATCATTCCATTATGCTATTTTGGAAACCAAATTAACAAACCCACCCACCCACTAGCACTCACGTGAAAAATAGGGTTATTGACATCATTTTTAATTCATTGACAAGCCTATCCTCAAGAACATGATAACCCAACACAATGATTAAATAAACACTATGCCATGCCCAAAACAATACACCATTAATTTATTTTCATCTATAACAAACTCAAATATAGCATCAAAACATAAACCTAAATAATGATTCATCCAATACTAACCTTAACAATCCAAATTTTTTTGCAACGTGGATGTTCATCCATTATGAACTATAAGTCATAATCATTATCTCCAAATAATCCATAATTCCTACTAATATTGAAAGGAAATGTTCGGGGATAGAAATACCTAAAATTCATGTTAATGTAGAAGAAAAGATGTAATAATTATACAAAAATTCACAAAACCTAACTTTAGAAAATTTTGGGTTTTCTTTTTTGCAAAGAACATTATATTGGATCTCCAGATCTTATTGATTGATGGGTAAAATCAAGTATAAACTAGCTTGGGAAAGGTAAAAATCACTAAAAGGAGCAATAGGAAGGTTTGGTTTGGGAGAAAATTGGAAGAAGAGTGGAAGCAATTTGTCATAGACATGAGTTTGTTGCATTAAATCTCAGGTGAATATGGGCTTTACATAATATTGTGTTTAGGTTATGTTCACAATATATAGTATATTAAGTATGTGTTAAATAGAGCATTGGATCCACAAGGGTGTGACTGGCAAGCGTGTTTGATATACAAGGGTAAGATGAGAACAACATGATTCTGTGTTCTTAAAACACAAGTTACATATGAATATGACACAATACTATGTTTATGCACTGAATCAAAAATAAAGAAACAGATGTTGGACCAATGGTGGTTAACAAAATAAATTCCTTAATGTTTTGATAATAATAAAATGTATAGAATTGGTAAGAAATTTATTGCAGGTGTTTTTAG
>JAOTAX010000196.1:10143629-10171394 GCA_025629825.1 Erythroxylum guanchezii | reverse complement strand
GAATAAACTGTATTGATGTGGGCCGAATTAGGCTAAGTTGTCTTCACCAAAGTTGTAGCTTATTCTCTTAGCTTTAACGTGGTATAAAATTTGTAATTTTTGGATATCTGAGCTGAAAGATATGAGTTATGCAATTAGAGGGTATGATCATGTACTAGCTAAAAATTCAAATGTGTTCAGTCTGTGGTATTTTGTGTATAACTCATTGAATACTAAACCAAATTGGATGAACTTGGTATCATTAGAAACTTAAGACATAGAGGAACAATTGTCTAGAAGAGAGTGTTACATAAATACATCTTTTTCTTGATCTTTTTTATTGTGCAAAGTTGACCATAATGAGGTGCTTCAACTAAAAGCTGGAATAGTTATTGAATGTATGAATTTTGGAACCTTTGAAGTACAATTGATGTTTACATCAATTTAGTAAGAACATATACCCGAGAATTTTTCATGAACATGCATCATACATATTCAATATACATAAATAAATTTTTAGTCATGCACAATAGCGATTTGAATATGTGTTAAATGTTATAAAGGAACCCTTAGAGCGACCGATTCTAAATCTTGTCGAGACTTTGAGGCAATAAACAGTAAAGGACGCTTTTGGTAAGTAATTTAGACGGTAACTTTTGTGAGTAACCTAAGATGGTCTCACCTTGATTTGTTTTGTTTATTACTGAATTGAATTTGATAATGATGAATGTGTACTGAATTGTGTATTGACTCCGAACATGAAGGTCCAAGGTATTGATTGATGAATGTGATATTGAAGTGCTACTTCCATGTGAATATGATTGACTACTTGCTTTGCATGAAATGTTTGAAATGACTTTGTTTTGTTTTAAAACTGTTGAGTCCTAGTTGTGGGTAAATAGGCATGCTTAGAAGGGTCTGCAGCTGCTCCTGTGACACTTCGTTGTCGAGACTTCAATCTCTCCTGGACACTTCAGCGTCGAGACTTCGGTCTCTCCTGTATAAGTCTTATTACCCGCCTCTATAAATGGATTTGCGGTCCTCTGATTTTTTAATCTGATATATGTTTGTTTCTAACATAAGCAAAAAAATTGTATTATGATTCTGAAGGGTTTATACCCTCTTGTGATATTCAGTTTTGATAAGTATAAAATCTGTTCTGAAATGCATTATATCTGATTTAATGTTAGGCAATCTTTTAATGCATGCTTACGCTGTTATATGATTCTGTATGATGAATTGTCACTTCATATATAGATTAGTTATTACTCACTAAGCTATATGCTTAGCACAGTGGATTTGTCCCGTGTAGGTTCAGAGCGAAGATTATAAAGACTAGGACAAGTCAACCGCGATGACCAATAGAGTCTGAGTCTTGTTTTGAGAAAAATGTATTCTGAGTTTGTTTTGGGCTTGTATCTGATGTGTATGACTTTTCAATTTGTTTGAAGGTTTGTAATAACCTTAATACATGTTGGTCTTTGAATTTATGGTATGTAATATGATAGGCACAGTATGAATGATATGTTAAGTACTGTATGGTTGAATTGAGATTCTAAAATGCATGTATGAAATGTGCTGTCTCGCTTGGATTTGTCTTGGTTTTGTATATATGTTTTGGTGTCTACGTGGCGCCCCCGTATCCTCTTAGGGGGTATTAGGGCGTCACACAAACTATTCCTTCAGTCCCAGCTGACTGACCTTTGAGGCATATCTGATCTCCACAAGTTATACAAAATCACTTATATGCAGTCTTAGAAGCTAGGTTGTTGCTCTCTCGAACCTGAAATTGTCAACTTTGCAATTTTTGGTGAGTTTTGTGAACTCAGCAGAGTAACCATCCTCGATGGTTCACTCTTATCATACAACGCACAACAAATCATATTATCATGTAATTCACATCAACTTGATTTTTGTCAAGTAATATCACATAACACCTAATCACATTTGTCATATGTCAAAAACAAAATTCAAACATTTCATCATTTCCGCACAATTTGCAGAACATACACATTGACAAATTATCACAGATTTCTTACACATAATTCTCAAAACATTGTAATCATTCAATTTATTTAGATCATATGTGTATGCAATGTTATGAGACTCAATTTCATTTATTTTATTGTTATAACTGTGTGCCTTTTTCACTGTCCCATATCCGATATGGATATCGGGCTCTTTCATACTATCCCTTATTCGTCGAGGATACATGGCTCTTTGTACACATTGAGCCTTAGGCTCTAATCACGAATGTTTGAGCTTTAAGCTCTTTTTCACTGGCGACATCAATCATAACTGCCTTTATATTTCATGCATTGGAATGAAATGCATTCCTCAATTTCAGTCATCACATTTGATCAATTACATTTACATTCATGTTCTTGTTGACAATAATCATCGGACTAGGTCCGGCATGAACATTCAAGTTGAGAACCATGTAGTCAATCTCATTCATATTCAAGTAGCACTTCTAATGTTTTAATCATGCATAAAAACTCCTCGGACAATTCATGTCTGGAACTCAGTACACAATTCAGTACACATTCATCAATATCAAATTCAATTCAGTAATAAACAAAACAAGTCAAGGTGAGACCATCTTAGGTTACTCACATTTGCTCCCTTTGGCTTATTGCCTTGAAGTCTCGACAATGTCTAGAAGTAGTCATTCTACTTGCTCTTTTATATGCAAACAAATACATTTTCACATTACCATATGGCTCATTTAACTGAATAATCATATCTATAAATGTATCATGTAGTATGTATGCATGTTCAATGACAAATTCTTGGGTATATATATCTTGAATAAACTGGTGCAAACTTTATTTTTTCTCCATATTTTCCAGAATTCACACACTCATTAATCATTCCAGTTTTTTCTCAAAAACCACTTTCAAGTCAACTTTGCATGATCATTATGACAAGGAAGATGGAGTGTTTAGAAAACACTTCCTCCTAAATAATTGTTCCCCTATGTTTCCAGTTTTTAATAATACCAAGATCATATAATTTGGTTTATTATTTTATTAGTTATGCTCAAAATACTACAGACTGAGTACATTTGAAATTTTGGCTAGTGCATGGTCATGCACTATAAGTTTTACAACTCATATCTTTCAATTCCAATATCCAATAATTACAAACTTTATACCAATTGAAAGCTAAGAGAATAAGTTACAACTTTTATGAAGAAACTTTGTCTGATTCGGGCAACATTAATACAGTTTATTCAATAACAACAGAACATGATTTCTGTCATGACTAGTGCTACAGCTTAAGCTAAGACTCAATTTCATGTCAGATTTTGAAATTCTTAGAGACAAAATTAAAATTCGACTTCAATTGTAGCCATATGTTTCTAGTTTAATTTGAATCGAGAATCAACTCATTTAGAAATCTACATATCAAAATATAGCCAAAATACCGAAGCATGTCTAGTGAAAACATTCCAGTTATCAAATTCTAGTACACCTCAACATTTTCATCCAAACCTCATCAATCAATCTCTTCCAAATTAATTCAGATGGCTATAAACTTTGGTGGAGATAAAGAAAAATGTGTTAAGAGTTTGTTGGTTCAAATCCATTTATGTGGAAGTCGAATGACAAAGTTATGATCACAAGTATCAAAGTTGTTTAGTTCAGAAAACCTTTGGGTGCACAATCGTGCACTCCATTAGTTTCCAGACTTTGCAGCACTTCTTCTCTTCTTCTTCCTCTCTTCTACTACGTAATCCATTATATCTAAACACCATTTCTTTTTAACATATACTCTCCCACATATTCTACTTCCATTTACATTCAGCTCACTATCAAGACATCTCAAATTTCAAGATTAAACACAAACATCAAAACAGAAATCATATACGTATTTCATCATGTTCTGCTTTCTCTCACTCCTACATTTTCTATTCTGTTTTCTCTCATTACTGCATTTGCATGTCTTCTGCATTATATCAAGATTTAATTTCACTCAAACAAAAACACAGAACCTCATTGTAGTTTTTCTATGCTTATCTAAATCTCATTAAACTTAAATTCTCACAATCTTAGAAACAATTTCTGCACAATGTCCATTTCATATCATTTTCATATAATTCATTTTTAACATCACCGAAGCTACCCTTAATGCATAAATTCACTTCCATCACTAAAACATCATCAAAATCATTCACATAGTATCCAGCAAACTAAAACATAACTTACATGATTTTTTAGAAAAATTCTAGTAATGATAGTGAGGAACAGGATTTTGGTGGTTGGAAACAAAAAAAAAAAAACAGCAAGATTAAGTAGAAACAAACACTAGCTGGATCGAAATGTTTGTTTTGTAAAGGATAATACTGATGTAAGAATCAAAAACAGTGTTTCGGTGATGATTGAAACAAAAGAGAATTTTGTGATGCTTATGTTCAGTGAACAATCGAAAGTTTTACCATTAGTTTCTTCTTTTTTTTCAGCAACACACATGACTATGTGTGTCCCATGTATGTGGGCCATGTATCAACATACAATGCTGCCACGTGTCACTATTTCATTTGTCACTTATTTTATATTTTTCCTAGTCTAAATAGCCCAAAATTTCAGAAATTCTTTAAAATTCACCAAAAATTTCGAAATAATCTTAATACTCTCCAAATAAATTTTCAACGCAAATAATCCACAATTCACATTTTAATCGCATTTATAAATCAATTATATTCGAAAAATGTCAATGAATGCATATACAATTATTTTAATGAGCAAAAAAGAAATAGTCACATGTTATGCCATATGATACATGAAATGCACTTCTAACTTCTCAGTATACACTATTCCGGGCTCCTAGCCTTTAACATAAGATATTAAGACATTACAAAATGCGTGTTACATGTGCCAGATGCACAAAGACACACGCCGACCTTCATAGTGCATTTGGTCCATGCTCCAGACATGCATAGATGTGTCCATTGTTTTATGGCGCGTGTGACACACAATAACGCGCAAACATGCCAACTACCTTTGGTTTGTGTGACACATGTGTCAGACATGCTTCTAGCAGTGCCTTATCGTTGGTATTAGTTATCTGGTCATGTGTATCACACATGCCAGATGCTAAGTAAAGCATTTGGTTGCTTCTTCATCCTGCATTCTTTCAATTGCCCAAAAAAGGTGATTTTCAACGACTTTTTAAGTAATATCTTGTAGGATTCTGACAACTTTTCACTAGAAAATCACTCTGAATTATATTTTTGGCTTGTTGTTCATGCAAATCCTATCCAAATTCAATCCAAACAATAAATAAACAATTTATATAAGCGAAGCCGGATAAATTTCTTTGATTTCTTTACATAAACTTAAAAATCTCCATTCAAACTTATATAATCATAGAACTGTTGTGATACCACATGTTATATATAACACAAACTTTAACTTTAGGCCTAAGATTTACCTTGAACTTGTATAATCAAAGATACTGTGAAAAAATACATGTTTTGTTATTCACATTGCTATAAACAAGCTCCTCAATTGCTTGAATAAGCTGCTAGATCTTTTGAATAAGCTCCTCCATATATAAACAACTTGCAACAACTCTTAATTTATCTTTATGAAAATTGTATCTTTATGTTGTGGATGTCTTTTTGCACCTTTCTTAATTGTAAACTTCCTATAAAGTCAGAGTAACTATACGTTCATGAATTTCTATCATTAGATTCTAGGAGACCTTAGTAGTTATTAGTTACTTGTGTAAACTTTATTGACCCTTATCACATGTCTAATAAGCAGATCTGCCTATACAAATAAAAGGCCTTTTTTTTTGGACTTCCATCCATTTAATCATATATAAAGCCTTTTATTATCTTTAGTTCATTAAATTGAAATTTATTATTAGTTTTATAAAATTTGTAATTAATAATTATCAAATAGAAATTTTAATTCCAACTGACCAACGCCAAAATCCCATGTGCAAGATCCAATATTTGATACCGGAGAGCCATTATCTTTCAGAAAGTTGACGTAGATATGGGGCTGGCGGTGTCGTTGGCACTGTCGACGTTGGCAATTGAGCGTGGCAACAAGAGAGTTGAAACAAATAAATCGAACAACGTGGCACGAAATTATTGCTTCCCTACGTTACGCCTAATAACGCAATCACACACGGGAACATACGCTCTCTTCTTCTTCGAGAACCCTTTACCAGAGAACTGGATCGTTGGCGTTGGATCTTGTGATTGATCAAAATCAGACGGTGAAATGGCCAATAACTCCAGGGAAGAGCCAGGGATGGCACCGCAATCCGATCGGTGGTACAATCTTACCCTAGGCCCCTCCTTCAAGGACTCTGCCTCTAGCAAGTACTGCACTTTACGCTGTAAGTTCAATAAATAAATATAAATTTTCTGACCTTAGTCTTTGCTGAACTGGAATTGGAATTCTGATTGGGGTTTTATTACTGTTTTTTTGTATCAGATGAATTTAAACCAGCGTCGATTGACAAGACGAAGCCAGGATCGCTGCACAAGAATAAGGAGAATAGGGTTTCTGTGGAGTTCCAAAACAATCAGTCTGGGAAACCCAAAGTTACTTTTGAAGGAAGCAGTGAAGATTACAAGGACAACGACGCGGTTTTGTTTTTTGACGGCCAGACCTGTCGCTTAGAGCGCCTTCACCGCGCCGTCAAGCAGCTTCGCCACCTTCGGATGCCCGGTGAATCTGCTTCGATAGCACCGCCGGCGCCCGAGCCCCGGTTATCTCCTGCTGGGAAAGGCGTGAAGTCGGTGAATGTTGCGAGAAGCTCGTTTCCTGCTGTGCCCGTAAGTTCTTAGTTGCAGTATTTTGATTTTGTTTACAGTATGATTCTTTGAATACAAAGTTTCAGTCTTTAACTTGTTTGTTATGCTCGAAGTTGAATACTTGCTGTTTATGAGTACAATTTTTATCAAGAGACTAAATGATTTGAAGTAAATTTGCTGCTTGGTGAAGATGATAAAATTAGCTTAGAACCTATTATTCTGGCTGTTTATTTGGTGAACTTGGATGTGAATTATATCAATTGTTAATTGTGATTCTGTAATATTGCTCCAACCGGAGGCAATTTTTTGAGCATTGAGACTTGAAATTTGTCAATTGTTGCTTGAGTGATAATTGTTATCGTTCTGGAAGACTAGCTGGAGAAAACAAGAATGATTGGTACTTCTAGTATGGAAGAACTTATTATATCATGATATTGTTGGGCTTCTATGGTTGCAATAAGGAAAATTGTGCAGCAGATTCCTATGCATTTTCATTCTTAAATTTCTTCTCTAATTTAAACTCTAAAACTGTGATAATTTATGGACTATTAATCATTTTCAATTTTTGAGACTTCCCTGTACATGTCTCCTGACCATGGAATATTGTCATTTTGGTGTTGCTGCTATTCTTGATTGAGAGGGAGAAGGATAAAATCAGGAAATAATGGAAAAGAAAGAAAAATATAGCCAGTTAGCCACTCAAGTCTAATATAGCCAGTTAACCACTTAAGACTAGCCAATTTTCATTACGGTGCTCCTTGTAAATTCTAAATATACAGAAATGCCAACACAGTATGTTTTCAATTATTATGGATGATTTAGGTTGTCCAGAAGTAATAAACAAAGAAAATTTTAGTTTTTGAATAATCCATATATCTTCAGGCATATTTGGTTCAACATTCCTTCCATAGAGGATTAATTTTTTGGCCCCTTAGTCAACCCTCTTATGCTTTCCTTTTTGTCCTATGTTTCTGAATAGGTTGTTTTGAGGTTATCATGCAATTTTGAGTTCTTTCACTATGATTTTGTGTGTTTTGATGTTTCTTGTACTTTGTACTTGTTCAGGTTGAAGTGGAACGCATAGATTGTGGTGAGCCCCAGATTCAAGGTATTTCAATTGCTGTTGGCATTCGTGTCTATGCTTTTCCAATTTGTCAAATTACAGCTTGCTGAAGTAAACGGGAATTAGAAACATCAAACTTTCACTTATAATGGTCTGGTGAAGATCCTATTGATATGGTTAATGATATACTGGAAATTAGTGCTCTCTTCTGCACTCGTTGGTTTTTTTCTCTACTTCAGATACATCTTCAAAAGTTGTTGGCAACTAAACTACATGGCATTGGTTAACTTTGCATTTGTTCCTTATGAGGTCACTGTGTGTATAGGACCCATCTGCTATGGAGTGTCAGATATATAACTATCTGATGTATGAAATGTGTATACAGCTGTGTGTCTTTCATACATCAGCCTAATCTATGCATTTAATTAACTTTATATTAAAAAAAAACAGAATAGCAAATTTCAAGTGATTAATTTGGTGACGTATAGGATGCTTGAAATGAGATATTTGCATTCTAAGCTAAGAAAACGGTTTAATTGGATTTGTCCTAAACCGCAGACAAAATTCTTCCTTTTGTTTTCTTTAGTTCAATTCTTGGCTGACTTGATTATTATTCTGAATAATTTTTTTTCATCTCTTCTATTTGTTGTCAATCGGTTAGGTTGAGAGAACCCCTGCCTCCTCAAATGACTCAATTTTCATCCCTGCAAACCAATTTTCCTGCTCTCTTATCAAGTGTAATATACCATGTCAAGAAATGTCTTCTTCCTTTGGTGATGATTCTGATAATTTAGATAATTGAAGCAGGAAAGTTTTCTGGACAAGGGTTTGAGTTATCTATCCTCCGATATGTGTTTACAAGAATTCCGAACTTCTTTGTTGTAAACCTTTCTTATGAGTCATGGCTAATACTTAACTTGCAGTAATTGACGTCTTTCTGCTTCATATTTTCATGCGTCATGGCGTTTGTTACCATGGAACAGGTTCAGAAATTTCCAATAGGGGGAGTAGAGAGCATTCAGCTGATCCACCACATTTGTCCAATTCTTCACCAAGCCCCAAGAATGATGAAGTTGAAGAACATCAAGATTTTAGTATAGAGGATATCTTCGGTGCTGTTTCACCTGATAATGGGAACACAGCCGATCAAGGAGTTGATAATGGATTCGACATCAATGTACCGCGTCAAAATGAGACAGATGATGAGATTGCTGATGTGGATGATTGTGGTGATGAGGTGGACAAGGGACATAATGCCGCTGAAGCTCTGAAAGCGCAGGTTGAGAATGAACAGACTTCTAGTTCAAGCAGTAGCAGTGAAAGTGGCAGTAGTGGAAGTGGAAGTGGAAGTGGTAGTGGAAGTAGCAGCAGCAGTGGTAGTGAAGGCAGTGATGACGACTCTGTTACCTCAGTTTGAGTGTTTAGCCAACACTCGAGAACTCTACATTAGAAAGCAAAAACAGGGAAAATACCAATGGATTAAATCATTAAAGTAGTACGTTTCTGTCGTTTGGAAGTAAATGAGCCATCGTGTTTTAAGTAGAGGACATTTCTTCGATGGCATAACACATGAAATGCAAATACTAACTGTAATTTTGTTGGTGGATTTTGAAGCCATGCTTTTGGATTCAGTTGAAGATGTGTAAAACATTTGCAGGGTTTATCTAAGGTTGAAGTGAACTCCTCGTGAAGAACTTGATTAGAAAATCCAAAGATTGTATCGAATTAATTCATCATATGAGAAGAGGAACTACCTTGCAGGTTGATATAATGTTTGAATTAACTCATCATATGAGAAGAGGAACTACCTTGCAGGTTGAGATGAACTACCTTGCAGGTTGATATAATGTTTATTTTTGTCCATAATCTAACGGTTAAGGCTGATATCTGACAATCCGAATATTAGAAGAATAATGAAAAGGTAAATTTTGTGCTTAAACTTGTGTAGATTGTGACTCTGACGTGTCTTACCAATGTAGCCCACGGCACGGATATGTAGTTCACCACGTGATATTAGTGTCATCTTCATCCAGTCCAGTATTTAGAATAGAGTTTGTTCTTTAGATCAATTCTTCCACTTATTGATGTTTACATTAAATCATAAATTATGGATTTCTTTATCTTGCCGTTGAACAAAATAATGTAGCATCTTCATTTCCTTGCAGAAAACAACAAAAAACCATTTCTTGCATATACCTATATAAGTTGCCAATAAGGTGAAATTTGGTACTAAATCTAAGGGAAAACTTGAGAGCTACAAATTAGACAAGAACGAACCCCTTCATCTGTAATCTTATACAAGTCACAGAAACTCTTGGCGTGTTCTCACTGTTGGGCCACTTACATTATAATTTCCAGAAACTACACCGTATTTTGTAATTGTACCCTATCATATGGCTATGTTGTTAAATCTTAGCCATATACATTACCACCTAGTCCAATACCTGCTAACAATAACTTACAATACACGCTCTTAAAGTTTCAAGCCATATTCCCATATTACCACCCAATCTTACCTGCTAACTGACTTGTTTGTTTGTAATAATCGTTCTTCAAAAGGTTCGAAAACATTCTTTGTATTGGTTACGAGTAAGGACTATTATTGGACATCTCCAAACTACTCTGTATCAACCAAAGTTTTACATGCACTAGTTGTCGCTGTGTTGTTCAAAAAGATTGTCGTGGCCCACGATGCTATCACTTCAAATCACGTCACGTCACGGTTTCGAACGAACTAATTTAAATGTCTCGTAGAAGTACAAAACTTCTATGTCCACTCCAAAGCGTACAAGTTTCAGACAGCTCTCTTGTATTGGAACTAGTAAAATTAGTGGCTCTTAATAGAAAAACACATGTAATTAGTAATAACAAAAACTGTGGCTAAGACATTTTTGCACACAGATAGATGACAAGATCGGTCGGTGGAACAACATTGGCGCTCGCATTCTCATTAGCGCGTGGATTACAACTCAAACGAACCATTTTACAGCAATGGCGAATGAATTAACGCGCCAGGAAGTGATGGATGGAAACTGTCCATTTTTGCAGGCGGTGACACACGTAAACAGTGTAACTAGCAACTGTTCGCAGATCGAATAAAATTAAAACATTGATTTTTTTCTTAAAAAGTCCCAGCATTCACTAAGCTCTCAACTTTTTCTATTTTTTGGTGTTGATGGAAGCAGCAAAACCGAATCTGGACTTATAGTCCTAGCCCTAACTCTTGTTTTGCCAACTGTTGAATGAGTGTAGAGACAAAGATAGAAGGGAAGTTGAGTAGTGAGACGTTTCGCGGAGAAGGAAAGGAATTTTAGTTTCTGATCTGGGTTGGTTTTGCACGTTGACAGAGACGTTATTGAGCATGCCAAATCTCAAATCTTCAAGATCTCAACATCCTCGTCTTCAATTACTCTCAAACGCAGAATTGAACCTGAAAGGCTTTAGATGACAAATACCCAACCGTTCATTTTGCCTCAAAATCGAAGGAAACCTTAAATTTTGATTGCAACCCAGTAAGGCGTGGTGAGAAAGTTTGCATTTTGATATATACCCATCTCTTCGTGTTCTTTCAGAACTGGGTGTTTAGTTTGTAAGCATCTTATGCTCAATTGCCAAGTTGATTATCCCCACGAAGAAAGCAAGAAAATAGCTTGTGTATTAGTGTTATCACTAATATGGGAGCAGAGAAAAAATGGCTTTTTACTCTGTTCTCCGCAACTTTTCTCTCTCTGCTATTTCTTTTAGCCTACTCGATCTCTAGCTTCGGTTCTCCAAAACCTTTCCCTTCTGTGATTCGTCATGGCGCTCACTATCCGCCTTCTTTTGCCTACTACATCTCCGGTGGCCGTGGCGACGCCGATCGGATGCTCAGGCTATTGCTCGCAATTTATCATCCGAGGAACCGCTACTTACTGCATTTGAATATTGATGCATCGGACGATGAAAGAAGCAAACTCATTCGGGCTGTTAATCAAGTGCCTGCAATCAGTACTTTTACTAATGTCGATGTTATTGGAAAGCCTAGTCGGATTAATTACATGGGGTCATCTAACATTGCGTCAATTTTGCGTGCCGCTGCTATTTTGTTGAAGTTAGACGCAGGATGGAATTGGTTTGTGGTATTGAGTGCGACGGATTATCCTCTGCTGACTCAAGATGGTAGGTTGTTTTAATTGTATGAGATTTAAGTCTGTAAATTTTTCTGATTGTTTTCTCGTTTCGTGTTATTTAAAAAGTAGAGTTTGATTGAGTAGAGAATCAATATTTTGTTCGCAGTCTTGGAGTTTTAAGTTGTAGTCTTTCTATTGTTTGGATACAAGTGAAGTATGTAAATCCATCTTATACCGAAAACTTACCTGAGAATAGGGATTTCTGTTTTTTGTGCAAGATTTTAATCTAGTTCTCAATTTGAATAGTCTGGGTGTCATCCATTGATTTGTTCTACTTCTGCTTGATTATTTAGTTGTTGAGTGTTATTGTTATAATTTTCATTCTTGCTTGGAAATGGAAATCATGATGATGATTTGATCTAATTGCTTTACGTGAAAGGAGTTTCATGGTGTTTGGCAACACTGATACTATAAAATGCTCCAAGCTGCTTCTTTTTCTAAATATCTTTTACTTTTTTCCTTTTCATGTTTGCCATTACTGATGCGTAGGGCTTGTTGTTTTATGAGACAGTACATTGAGTTGTTCTTCTCTTGCTGCGTCATATACCACCTCTTTTTTAAGCTTTACTTTCTAAACAAATCGTGTCATGAAATATTTGGACTCAATTTCTGAGTAAAAGTATACGAATAATTTGTGATCTATATCATAGGGCAAAAAGAAACCTTGATCTATATCATTTTGATATTATCTGATTGTTAGGTTCTTTTGAAGTAAAAATCTCTCTTTTAATTTCTGGGTGGTTGGTTCTAATGCCCTCCTGATTCATACCATACCCAGAAATGTTGTTACGGGCACACTTATGAGGTATATGGCAGTTGATGATAACGCATTAACTGGATTTTTGATATTGCAAAGTCTTAATTGCATGGTGCATATGGCTGAAGATACTAAAGTATGCGCATTCAGTTGCAAAAGACCTATTTCTTCTGCTGCAAAGTTTAAATACTTTGTTTCTGTGAGTTTTAGCTTTAATTCTTCTAGAATTGGCCTAAAGATCTGCAGGGAATTCCAAATTATCGAACATTAAAAGCATATAAAAAAGAGTAAGTAGTGTGCTAACAGGTGCTTTCTTCAACTTAGAAGAAACATTAGGAATTCTTAGCCTTTTAAAGCTTCCATCAATTATTAGTAGAGCTCTTCTAGATCAATTGTGGATAGGTTAGGTTCTTTTAAGCACAGGATTGTTGATGTGGGCTGTGCAAAGTTGTTCCATGATCATGTCTAACATGCTTTTGGTGAGACAGATTCATGCATTTCCTGCTTGAAAGAGGGCATTAGAGTACTGGGAAATGGGAACTTCTTTGTGTAAATGTGGATAGTTATGCATTCATAGATAAGTGCATACTCATTTACTAAGACATTATCTGAGACCATGAGGCTGTACATATTGAAATGTGGCCGTATTGTTTGGCAATGTGGAGAGATGCTCTAAACAATTTTTTTTTCTTTATTGTTGAGCTTTTCTCAATATGAGAGTGCATTTAAAACAAACTGTTTTGTGATATATTTTTACACTTCATTTGAAATTGACTGAGGAATGATTTTTTGGCTTTCGATGTATGATGCCTAGTTATTGTGTAGAAAAAGAAATTACATTGGCATTGCCATGCAAATCTGTTGGTTCTTGTTAGCTAAAATTTATCCATTGTCAATTTTGAGATAGGATTTCATTTAGGTTAGAACTATATTTTATTTAGGCTTAGTTGGGGATTTCTTAACCAGTTATACTAAGGGTCCTTTCATTCTTATATCTTGGATGAATGAATGCAAGAGATGGGAAAACTAAGGATACTAACTCTGATAAACTAGTGACAATTTTTTGGTAATTATTTTGCATATTAATTCTTACTTTTATATTGAAATGGCCTCTGACCTCTTCTCCATGTCCTGTGCATTTCATCAACATGCCTTTTCTATTGCCAAATTCATGCATTGTACAATCTGTAATGCTTGATTGTTAGTCCTTTTGCGTTTCTCATGAATATATTTTGTCATTTGCTTCTGCTTACTGCTTCCAGATTTGTCCCATGTATTCTCCTCTGTCAGCAGAGACCTCAATTTCATAGATCATACTGGTGACCTCGGTTGGAAAGAGTATGTGACCCTCTCCACTAAATTTTTATTACAATTATGTATCTCGATGTCAATCAACATCTACCCACTGGTTTGACTTTGTTGTAGATCTCAAAGGTTCCATCCTATTGTAGTTGACCCAGCTCTCTATCTCGCCAGAAGGAGCCAAATTTTCCATGCTACGGAGAAGCGGCCAACTCCTGATGCTTTCAAAGTCTTCACAGGCAAAGTCCAATCCCAGCTTATGATATCTATGCACATTTAAGGTTAAAGAGTTGTGATTATCCTTTGCTACTATGCAAGTATAGATAAAAATTTCTCTTTTGGTTCCAGGTTCTCCTTGGGTCATCTTGAGCCGTTCATTTCTTGAGTTTTGTATTCTTGGTTGGGATAACCTTCCCCGTGCCCTTCTAATGTACTTCAACAATGTGGTTTTATCTGAAGAAAGCTATTTCCACTCTGTGATTTGCAATGCACCAGAGTATAAGAACACGACAGTAAACAATGATCTAAGATATATGGTCTGGGATAATCCTCCAAAGATGGAACCTCTCTTCCTCAACATTTCTGATTATGATTTGATGGCTCAAAGCGGAGCTGCGTTTGCAAGACAGTTCGAGAAGGATGACCCGGTGCTGGACATGGTTGATGAGGAGATTCTTCAGCGTGGACGTAACAGAGCTGTCCCAGGTGCTTGGTGCGCTGGGCAAAGGAGCTGGTGGGTGGACCCTTGTTCTCAGTGGGGTGACGTCAATATTGTGAAGCCCGGCCTTCAGGCAAAGAAATTTGGAGAGACCATGTCAAATCTTCTTGATGAGTGGAGTTCACAAAATAATCAGTGCAAATGAAAAATACATTAGTTAAATGATTGTTTAGCATAGCATGAGGCATGTTGCAATCTTTTTGCGTCTAAATTTTGTTGATCAGTGGAGAGATGGACGCTCTGCTCTTCACTCAATTTTCAGACGAGTTAGAGTTAGAAGATAACAGAAGAGTTGAGATGGTTTTCTCATGTTCCATCCAATCATGCACTCTCCTTCTTGGCCCTGCTAATGGCATGCTGTTGTGTGCTCAACCATTCATCCTCTTGTTTGTCACTCTTCCAACGTTGTAACGGAATCTCATTCATTAAATTCTTATTTGTTGTATTTTCCTTTTCTGTCGACATGTTGGATGGGCGGGTGGTGAGAAAGTTAGTGGTCCCCTCTGAGAATTTGTTCATGTAGATGTGTTTGAGATCAAATCAATATAATCCATTGATACCAGTGGTTTAGAAACAAGCCTCGTAAAAGCAATCAAGTATAAGAATGTTTCTTAAGTATCAAAAGAGAACTCTTTGTTTCTCCAGAGTTTCCAGGAGTTCAGTTACAGTTTCACAGTGTGTGTCCAGACATTCATACAGAAAGCCAGTTTTAGTCAATGAAAAATCCATAGTGAAAGATCTCCGTGACATTTTCAAGATGCTTCTTAGTAATATTGCAACTTTTTTCCGGCACTGTTAACATTTTTAATTAGAGTATTTTGCTTAGGACACTCACTAGCTCACATGATACTAGGAATTAGTATTCCGTCTGCTTCGAAATTTGAAGCATAGTAACTTATTTGAGGTCCAATCCAAACTGATTATTCCTTTTATCCTTTGTTTTTTATACACATATTTGTAAGCCCCTGTAATTTAATTATTCATTTGGAGAACTGTAAAGCTTTTCAACTCCAAAAGTATATATGGGGATATATGCTTCTACGGCGGAAGTGTTTCCAGAAAAGGAAAATAAGACAGGTTACCGTTGGTGCTTCATATCAATATGCTATGATGTAACATCTTTTTCCTTAAATCCCCGTTCACCACCAAGACAAACGATCAAACGAATGTGTGGTCTCTTGGCGCTGAAAATTTACTTAAAAGCTCACTGTTCTGAGAAGTCCATTTCTCTTCGAGATGGGTTTCTCTCTGCTCGTGAGCCTGTCAAAAACACCCCAAAACCTCATATTCCTCAAATGTTCTACTCTCAATACTCCATCTATTCTCATCAGAACAGTAGCCATTTCCCAAGAAGTTATCAAAAAGCAAACTTGGCTTCTTAATGCAAGTGGGCCTCTATCATTTCCTCATGTTAGCTTTCAAAGATCATTCCATGTCCATTCAGTGGGATCCCAAGTCCTTAGCGATGCTCATAACCAAAATCATAAACTTTTTACCCGTAAAATCATTGAAGACACAGAGAAAATCTGCAGTTTATTATCTACAAATTCCAAACATGGCATTGAGACATTGCTCGATCAGGCGTCCGTTGAAGTCTCTCCAACTTTGGTGTCTCAGGTATTGAAGAGACTAAGCAATGCAGGTGTTCTTGCATTGTCATTCTTCAAATGGGCGGAGAAGCAACAAGGGTTCAAGTATAGCACCGATAGCTATGAGGGCTTGATTGAATCTCTGGGCAAGATCAAGCAGTTCAATCTTATATGGACATTAGTTGATGACATGAAGCGTAAAGGGTTATTAACAAAAACGACTTTTGCGTTGATTTCCAGAAGATATGCGAGGGCAAGGAAAGTTAAAGAAGCAATAAACGCGTTTGAGAAGATGGAAGTGTTTGGTTTGAAGATAGAGTCGTCCGATTGTAATCGATTAATTGATATTTTATGTAAATCTAGGCAGGCAGAGAAGGCACAAGAGGTGTTTGATAGAATGAAGAAGAGAAGTTTTGTTCCTGATGTAAAATCCTACACAATATTGTTGGAAGGGTGGGGTCAGGAGAGAGACATATCAAAGTTGAACGAGGTCTTTAGGGAAATGAAAGATGAAGGATTTGAGCCAGATGTTGTGACTTATGGTATTCTTGTCAATGCATATTGCAAGGCCGGAAAGTACGATGATGCGAAGAAATTGTTTCATGAGATGGAAGCAAGTAACTGCAAGCCGAATGCTTATATTTTCTGCACTTTGATTAATGGTTTAGGTTCTGAGAAAAGGTTGAATGAGGCCCTTGAGGTTTTTGAGAGATCAAAGGCTAGTGGATTTGCAATGGGCGTGCCCACATACAATGCTGTTGTTGGGGCTTACTGTTGGTCAAATAAGATGGATAATGCGTATAAGATGATTGAGGAGATGAGAAAATGTGGCATTGGTCCGAATTCAAGAACTTATGACATAATTCTCCATCATCTGATAAAGGCTGGTAGAACTACAGAGGCTTATTCTGTCTTTCAGAAAATGAGCCACATTGAGGGTTGTGAACCAACGTTGAGTACCTACGAGATTATAGTGAGGATGTTTTGCAGTGAAGATAGAGTGAATATGGCCGTAAAAGTTTGGAACCAGATGAAGGCTAAGGGAGTCCTCCCTGGGATGCATATGTTCTGCATGCTGATCAACAATTTGTGCCTTGATAATAAATTAGACGAGGCTTGCGAGTATTTTCAGGAGATGCTGGATGTGGGAATACGTCCTCCTGGACTGATGTTTAGTAATCTAAAACAAGCTCTTGTAGAAAATGGCAAAAAAGATACTGCTTTGCTTTTGTCAAAGAAGATTGAGAACCTAAGGAGAACTCCTTTACTTAGTTGATTCCAATTCAGATGCTTAGTAAGATCATCCATTGAAACATCATTTGTGGTAGACAGCCACTGCAAGCTCATAGAATCTAGCGATTTTATGAACCTGACATGGCTTGTTTGATGGGGTTCACTGCCCTGTGTGGCTCAACCAAGTATGGTTTGGATGAATGAATGCGCTGATATACTACTTCTTGGGTCTCAACATGATTCAAGATTTGAACTTTCTGATATGGCTCAATATGTATAATTCTTGGCCAATGTTTGCACAATTATGATCAGTTTCTCCATTTCAATCTATAAACAGCCTACAAAGGGGTATGAAACTGGACGAAGTTATATCAATGCAGAGGGTTTACATGGATCTATTCATGCATATCAATCCTTGTTGATCTGCAGAAATTCTACTTTGTTTTCCCAAGTGTTAATTCCTGTCTGGTTCACTGTAACGCTATATGATTTTGCTTGAAACGATGGAATGTTAAAGGACTTCTCTTGTCTATATCTAATATCACACATATCTTGTAAGATCTTCGTGGTTGAATTGTAGGACAAGTAGAGCACTTGCCAATTGTGCCCAAATAAGCGTGTAATGATTTTAAATAGATTGGAAACCCTTTAAGCCAAGATTGTGGAGACCTACAATTGGGTCCGTCCCACATTTAATTTTCTTTAATTTTAAATTAAAATTTGTTTTTTTACACTTTTATTACTACTAATAACAAAACACTAAATATAAATTAGTTTTATTAATTAAATTAAAATATATAAATATGTTATGTACTATTCATTAATATTTAACATAAACTATAGTATTTTTATTGAGAATGAATAATTAAATAGATAAGAAGTTTGAAAAAAATTATTTTTTCAAAATAATAATTATTTATTTAAAATATAATTAATTAAAATTCGCAACTTATTTTTATTAATTTTCAGATTTTTTAGATTTATGAAAAGTTTTTAGAAATATCGAGAATAGTTATTGGTAAAAAAATTTCAATTTGAAACTAATATTAATTTTGAAATATATTAAAATAAATTAGAATGTTTATTGTATTAAACTAATAATGAAATTAAATTTGTATAATTAGAACCACTTTTTATAATTTTCATTAATTATAAAAATAAATAAAAAAATGAATCAAATAGATTTTTTTTATTAAATTCGAAAATGAAAATACAAAATCAAGAGTAAAACTGAAGTCAAATAACTATTGTTAACTTGTTTGCATAGGATTCAAGTTATGTAACCATATATTAAAAAATAATGTCATAACTAATATAGTATGCAATCATGCTCCATGACTATTATAATTTTTGAAAAAATTAAAAATTCATTAATAACAAACTTTGAACGAAGTCAATTGCTATAGAAAGCACCTAAACCAAAAGTATACAACAGACTTATAAAGAGACTAGGATGGAGGCTGGAGCTCAAAAGTCAAAACACTACAAAATACATAGAACAGATCTTAAATTAACGGGCATTACATATTGGGAAGCTCCTAAAGTGAGAAAAGGTCATAACTCATACCTGAGGAAATGTTGCGTACGAAAATTAATATCTGATCCTTTAAAGAATGGACTGCATAAATAGTTGTATTGACTTGCGTTTGCTTCCAAAGGTTCGAGCTTTCTTCTCAATCCATAGGGCATAAAGTCCATAGGAAACGACAAGTTTTAGTACTGTAAAATCCCCCCTTGTATGTGAATCTAACGCATTCAGCCGGAGCAATGAAGGCAGACCATGAAGAGATGAAAGATAGCCGGTAAAGTCAAAGAGAAGAACTCCAGCTAAGCTGTAGAAAATCTGTAAGTATGAAGCAGATCTCTCATGAAAATAAAATAGAATCCACTCTTAACTTTTATAAAGAATAAAATGGAGCAAAATATGATCCACTCTGAACTTTCATAAAGAGCAAATGAGCTAAAATAGGGTCCAGTTCTCTTTAACACTCGTAAAGAGCAAAATGAAGCAAATTTACTTAACTTTCTTTTTTTTCATTTATTTTTTTAGTTGTTCTCTTAACTAACTTCCACCAAGTGACTTCAACTCCAGGAGGCTTGATAAGTCTAAGGCACAATCTGTTGTGGAAGATGTTGGTTATGTGGTGAATCCACTCAAGCTGATCCTCCAAATTTGGGTTAGGGTTGTAATGGAATATATTGCTTATTCATCATCACACACATCAGTCTTTTAATTTTTACACCAGGAGGAATGAGTGTTTTTAGATTATCCAGACCTAGAATTAACTAAACAAGGCCTAGATCATTCCAATGATCAAACCAAAATTATGCTTTCTTTATTCACAATCTTATATTTGATTCCCTGGTTTATGATGTCCCTCATCCTGTGTATTTGATTAAAAGACCATGAGTAGGCATTCTTTCAACTTAATAGATTAAAAGCTTTAATTCTTGATATTATATGTGTGCACTATTTAATCCAAATAGATTAAGAATCTGTAAACAACTTCCATATTTTCTTTTCTAGAAGCATTTTATTGGTGCTTCTCATTGAGGAAATCCTTAAATCTCCTTCTTGTTTTGAATTGCATATTATCGACAATTTGACTTTAGGTCCCAGGAGGTTATCATCTAATCTAATCCATATAAAGTTATTCAGAGTTCTTTTAAAGTATTTAATCAATCTTTGAGGTAAGAAGATGTGAGAACACTAGTGAACATGCAAGATATTGAAGACTAAATTTATGACTTAGAGCCTTCCAATATAAGACAGGATGAAAGATTCTTCTTTTAATTGCTTCATACTAAGGTTGGCAATCCTTGAAGCTAATTGTCTTTTCTAATATAAGGATGCTTAAGTATTTGAATAGCAATTTTCGCATATTAAGACTCAATATAGAAGCAAGTATCTCATCCTGATTGTCGAAGTCAAATGAAAGATATGTACAAATTTTTTACAAGTTTATATTCAATCCTGAACAAGAACTAAAAAGATTAAAAGACTGTTTGGAATGTGATGAATTGAATTCAATTCATCTGTTTGGAATGGTAAAGAAGAGCATGATTTGAATTCTTCCATGGATTAAAACCTACTTTCTTAAGGGGTTGAATTTACGTTAAAAATCACGTGAATTCATCCCCAACAACTGCTCCCCTCTTTAAAATCTACTAGCCGCCTTCCTTGTGTTCGTTCTTACGTGCTCGAAAGTATTCACCATGTAACCTGTACAAAAAGTGTCAAGTGAAAGTCGTAACATGTAATTTTTGTGGCAACATACTCGTAGGTTTTGTATTTAGTAGACAAAAAGTGCATATTTCTTTGTTTATTTTTATGAAAATTATAAAAAATAATTTTTATTTCTTGTTTCTTTTTTTTCATAATCTGATTTGATATCATTTAAATATATATTTTTTAATTTTTAATTTTTAATAAAATTTATGAATAATTTAATTCAAAATTATATATTTAATAAATTAAAATTAATTATCAATAAAAATTATTAATAATTTAATTTTTATAATTAAATAATTATTATTATTAATAAATATAATTAAATTTAAAATATATAAATATTCAAATAAAATTTGAATTAATAATTAAACTATCTTTCAAATAAATATTTATTTATAAATACAATTTTGATTTTAAATTATTTAATTTATTAATAATTTATTCCAAACAGTGTAATTGAATTCAATTCTAATATTACTGGATTTGTTCCAAATAGTGTAATTGAATTCAATTCTAATATTATAGATTTGTTCCAAACAGTGTAATTTGAATTCAATTCTAATTTCATTAATGTAATTGAATCCAATTCGTTCATGAATTCAATTCACTGTGTTCCAAACAGCCTGTAAGTGATTTCATAAGGATTTGGATTGAGAGAAGGTCTATTCCACTTAATAAGAGGAGATCATTAGCAAATGCTAGGTTAAACAAGTTTATCTTCTTGCATCTATAATGTAATTTAAGCTATAAGAGTGCTTGATCTTGAAGGAGAAAATTTTATTAAATACGTACAAGTAGATTGTCAATATGTAAGGAGACATGATGTCTCCTTGCCTAACGCCTTTGGTTCCTTTAGTAGTAATAGTGGGATCACCATTAACCAAGATTACAATTACTTAATAATATTTTTTTTGAAAAATGAATAAGAAATTTTATTATCAATATCCCAAATATTACACTTGATACAAAAGAAGTAGAATATTCAATTATAAAAACAGTTACTGACTAGGTCCTAATGGAGGCACTAGTCAAAGCATCAAAGAGACAAAATTTATAAGGAAACCTCAAGCGAATCACAAACCATAAATTCCATCTTGATTGCATAGGAGGGGTTATCTGGTTTCGAGCTTTCTTGGCCAATAATGCGAATCTAATCCAAGTAATAATCTTGTTAGCTAATTTGTATTTATCCTCTTTTACTTGCTTGTAGAACCTATAATTTCTCTCTCTCCAAATCATATCTATGGTAGTAGTGAAAACAACTTTAATTAGGATAACATTCTCCTTCCTAGGTTTAGAATCACCGATGCCCCATCTCAATGTGGCCTCCCATTCATAAGAAGGGCATTACTTCCAACAGATGAGGGATCCTGCTCCAAATAGCTTTAGAATAATCACAAACAAAAACATATGGTTTCTATTTTCATCAACATAGTGGCATAGAGTGCAAATGGTATCAAAAGGGTTAAACCAATTACATTGGTCCTAAGCTTATTGTTTATGGCTAACCAAGTAGTAAAGGAAGCTTTAGAGTTCAACGAGTTCTTCCATACAAGATTGTAACAAGGGACTATCATTAGCTCATTTCTGAATATTCTATGGTAAGAAAAATTAGTAAACCTTCCTTACAGGTTAGGGGTCCAACAAACAGAGTCGAGCAGTCGAGAATCCCCTAGACATGGTAGGTACTCTTGCAGATGTGAAAATCATCTAAAGTTACCTCTCCCTTCCTCCTTTTGAATTAGATCCACCACCTTAGCTTCCAAGGGCAATTTGTTTCTCAGACATGAAAAAATTGAATTATGTATGAGAGGGCTAACCTCTAACTAGATGTTAAATCCAGTGTTTTGAAAACCAAACTGAAGAACCGGTGACCTGGATCATGAAACGGTCCAGTTTAGCCATTATTTTTTTTGAGTAATTGGCTCGTTCATTTTACGGTCGGACCGATAAAAACCTCTGAACCAGTAAAAGAAAGAACTGGCCGGTTCATTTAAAATGTCTTGATTTTCATGATTTCAACTTGAATGAATATTATGATTAGTGATCTTTTTTTTTAATAATCTTTTCGATGAAATATGATTAGTGAGCTTTGTTATCTTATTTTGTGTTGTGTTGGTGAGCTTAAAAAAAACTTATATTTTTAAAGTTTGAAGGTTTAAGTTAAGTTTACAATTAGATAAATAATTAAATAGTATTTTTAAAAATTATCTTATATATAATATATAAAATAAAATTTGTATATTTATTAATCACCGGTTCGATCACGGTTTAATTCTGGTTGAACCATTGATCCTTGAATCAGTTGCTTCTCCGGTTCAGTCACTGGTCCGATTTTTAAAACATTGGTTAAACCAGATCCAAGTATTCTCTCTAACATTGATCTTACATTTAATGTAGGGGTGGATTAAGAATCATGTCTTCAACAAAAGGTTGAAGAGCTAAGAAAATTGGCTGGATTGATCAATATGCCAAAAATTCTGATTTGGAAGGTGAACTGCATGGATCAGTTTCGACTAAAGAGATTTCTTATCTGAGATCAGTCTCCAAATCCTCTTGCTAAGTAATACTCATTGCAGAATAATTTTAAAGATGATACTAAGCCCACCTTGTTTCTTAGGAATGGTAATATCACTCTATTTAACTTTGGCATTTTTCCCAGACTCACACTTTCCAAACCATAGAAACGCCTTGAGTAATCTGTCAATGTCCTTGATTATCTTATGAGGAAGGGCAATATGAGCTAACCAGTTGATGTGTAAGCTGGACAGCACTGAAGTGATCAAAATGATTCTACTTGCATAGGAAAGATGTAACGTACCACTCTCACAGAGCATATGCCTGATCGTATCGACAATTATTCGAGAACATACTCTACGAGGATGGCGCGTTAAGACGATCACGTTACGACATTTTAAGGCATCACATATCAAAAGCATTTCAAACATTCATTTTGAATCATTTCATTCACAATCATATTAAATCACATATTTCATTACACTTCAGAGTTCACATGTACATTTGACAGTAGGTGAGAAATGCTATTCTTGATGTATAATGAATAGAGACATCTACAGATACAACTGATCCCAACTACTAACTCATGTCCAATTGCAGTAGCTATACTCCAATTAGTCTAACTAAATCTCCTCTGAAACTAAAAAACGACATTACAATTTTGATGAGTTTGTGAACTCAATGAGTGAACTATCATTGATGTATTCACTCAAGTCAGATACACAAAGACAAGTCATATGCTAATTCAACAGGTATTACATATCATTCAATATTGAATATTACATCACATTTCATCATACCTTATCAAGTACATCAAGTTTGTCATACTTTCATAAGTATATTAGGTAAACTAACATTTCATATCATAACGCCTCCTCATTTACTTTTCAACTGTATTTCAAACAATTCAATAATTCATTTCAATTCAATCATATGATACATATAAGGATGTATATGCAAATGCACATGTGACTTCATTTTATTTTGCTTTGTTGTGACCGAGTGCTTATTTACTATCTCGTATTTGTTGTGGATACCGGGCTTATTAATAACTGAGCCTGTGGCTCTTTGTGCACAATCCCGAGCTTAAAGCTCCTTTTCATGTTGGTCACTCCAATCACAACTCCTTTATCTAATAATGCATTTCAATGTGATGCATCATTCAATATGCCATGTTTCATTACCTTTCATTCCTGTTTGCTTCTATCACATGTATCAAATTCATCAGATCTAAGTCCGGCAATTCACATTCAATGGCTCACACATTTCATATTCCTTCTGGCATTTCATATTCAATTGTTCTCACATTTCATATTTATTCCGGCATTTCACATTCAATTGTTCTCACATTTCATATTCAGCATACGGATCAGACAAAAACACATATAATTAAGTTTACATATCTAAGTTAACTCACAGTATGCTCCAGATAAAATATTGCTTTGATGATCTGGCAATGTTTGGATGTTGACGATCGACTTGTGTATCTATCTTTATGCAATACACACATATTTCACACATCATTAAGCTGTCAATCATATGATTATTCAATCATTCACATGTATATATATCATGTTTTAATGCATGCTCAATTGACCTTCTGGGTATGTATTAATATACAAAGATCTTGACTATACTTATATGCTTTCAAATCATTCAAACTTTATAGCTTGTACACTACCATTTTGCAATTAGGTTTATACCTTAAGTAAGCTTGATTTATTCCCATTTTTTTCTAGATTCAAAAGAAAACTCTTTCATATCAAATTCAAAACACTTTTATAACAGTCCATTAATTATACCTCAATTATACCTTAGTTATACCTCAATTCCTTATCAATTTCATCTCAATTTCTAACTCAAAATCACTCAATTAATAGCTCATAAACTATTGTTTTTCATGCATGCTAAACATAACAAAAACTACCATTCATGCATCATTTTCCTAGCACACATTTAACACCAATACTTCAATCAATCAATCCCAATTTAGTCATCATTAAGATATATTAACATATATCACAAGAGATCGGTATTTCACTTACTTAATCAGCTCAATTGCCTCCTCAATTATCAAGCTAACATAGCCTTCCATGCATGCAAGATCATCTCAAATACAAGGTGATAATGGAAAAAACTTAGGCAGAAGTTGAAAGATGTGAGGAAGAAGTGAGTTCTTGGTGGTGAGAGGGATGAATCACAACATAAACAATGAAGGAGAT
This sequence comes from Erythroxylum guanchezii, assembly GCA_025629825.1. Taxonomy (NCBI): domain Eukaryota; kingdom Viridiplantae; phylum Streptophyta; class Magnoliopsida; order Malpighiales; family Erythroxylaceae; genus Erythroxylum; species Erythroxylum guanchezii. Next base: position 10,145,835 of record JAOTAX010000196.1, on the reverse strand, counting down.
GTTTCTACATTAGTTTACATTATTAAATACAAGGTGTCTATGTAATACAATGACGCTTGTCATGTTTCCATGCAAGCCACTTATCCTCACCTTATCTTGCCAAATGTCACCATAATCATAGGCCATTTGACACTCAATCTCTAAGCCATTTGTCACTTAATTCTACTGCCATGTGTCACTTATTTCATAGGTCTAGTCATCCTAATTTTCCACATGTCAACTTGTCTTACCGCTTGACATTTTTCCTAGATTAGATGTACATATTAATTCATCAATCTCTCAATTGTAACAATTAATTCCAAGTTACTAATTATAATCCATCAATTCTTGTCATTGGTAAACCAAAGTACATGCCATTGGAAATACACATTTATGTCACATTCATTTTAGTTTCGTACCCCGGAATATGTTAATTGAGTGCAACTTGTCTAACTCATAATTCATATGCGTATGCTAATATTATGCATATGAATGCAATCATAAAATCATGTCATAAATGTACCAAATTCATTCTATATGACGCCACTCATGTGACTCAGTAGTCTAACACTTTAAATCCTTTAACAATTTAAGAGACAGGATACTACAAAAGATGCCCATTATGGCAATTAAGAACTTTGGTTTTGATGCTTTCCAGAATAGGGATAAATAAGTTCAATGTATCTAAGCTTGTGAAGAGTATCAAAAGAGTGAAATTGAGCTTGAAATATAACCATTAGTTTAGTAGTGTAATGACCTTTTCCAAGATATGGAAATTAAGTTAACAACAAAGAGGAAATAGAAAGGGAATTTGGAATTACACCATTTGAAGCCTTTGGTAGTGTTCCTAGTTGTGAAGGTATTCACTAGAGGATCTCATTTCCAATAGATAAGTGAAATTTAAAACCCACCACAATGATCTCATTAAAGTGCTTCAGCATTCTCAATGCTTAATTTCTACTTACTTCTAAACAATTTGAACTTTTCAAAATTTTGAATCAACATTTCATTTACCACATATGACTATATCACATAAAGTCATTAGTAATATAATAAAATATAAACATTATCCTTTTATAAACTATTATTCCATACAATACATCACATGTATAAATTTAACAATTCAATACCATCATCATCCTTTCTCTAAAGGTTGATTTGGTTATTCGTTAACTTGATAAGTTTCACAAGTTTCATATGATTCATAATCAAGAGGATATACATGTCCTCGTAAATAACTTTATGATTCTCATCGTGTTGATTTATCTAATTTGGCATAAAAGGATAGTCTCGGTTATCTAACTTTATATTCTTGCCATTTATGTTAAGTATAAGTCTCCTTTGATCCAACACATACAAACTATTTCTATAAAATTAGATAAACTACTTTTACTTAACAATATATTTCTTATCATGCTTTGAACATTACAATAATGTTGAATCCAACTTCAGTATCAAATACTCATAAGCTTGACTTAGAAATACATATGATCTCTATCATATCAACTATAGGCAAGATAAGTTATGCAATCATTTTTCTTCTTATGACAACTATTATTATACTATAGCAAAGCCTTTAATTGATGTTCATGTTTATATTTATAGTAGGCTAAATTAAGTGGAACAATTTTAATAAGATACTATATGTAACATCCGTTTCCATACAAAGGGTTAGAACGTTAGAATGTTCTAAATGAGAAATGACAATGAGAGATAAGAAAAATGCATTTCATACTCATACATTATAGTAGCATAAACACACATGTGAATAGATTTTCATACACATTGCAATGACTGTTTATGCACTCATTTGACATTTTCTGGGTATAAATAATTTCTAATTGATTTATAAATGTGATCCTATTGTGAATTGTGGATATTTTGTCTTGAAAATTGATTTGAAGAGTATAATTATTGATTTAGAATTTTTGGTGAAATTTGGAAAATTTTCTGAAATTATGACTATTTTTGGGCTAGAAAAAATTCAAGTGGCAAGACAATTGATAAATGATGGTAGAATTAAATGTCAAATGGCGGTAGAACTTGTTGATAAATGACATCATGATTTAATGACGAATATCACAAAAAACTGGGAGACAATTGGATTAGAAATTTGAGACAAATGGACTGGTTGAGAAAGAAGACCTATGAGAAACCATAAGGTTGTGACATATGACAAATAACAAGTGTCACTTGCCATGCCACACACCCATCCACGATATTTCCT
>JAOTAX010000196.1:10119429-10136312 GCA_025629825.1 Erythroxylum guanchezii | reverse complement strand
TTCTCCTCTTTGCACAAGAATAATCACCAACAATTTCTCATTTAATTCCATTTAAATAAATCAAATCTCCAATAAAATTTCGGGGTCCAACATAGCCTCAGTGGGTTACAAAAATGTCATTGGTGCTAGAAGGGCATCATAGAGAATATTGTCTTCCATTGAACAGAAGGAGGAGGCAAAGGGCTATGAACAAAACGTGAATAGGATAAAGGAATACAGGCAAAAGGTTGAAGATGAGCTTTCAAAGATATGCAATGACATATTGTCAGTCATTGATCAACATCTTCTCCCATCTTCCTCATCGAGAGAATCAACTGTTTTTTACTATAAGATGTGAGATTTATTGATTGTTATAATTCCCTTTTCATTTAGCAGTTGAGTTGATTTAACTGAGAGGAATACTGTACTATACATGGAAAAGGGGATAAGGCTTTTGAAGATGCAGAAATTTTTTTATCTTAGGTAGTTGTAATATAATTTGGGTTTATTTGCTATTTTTTTATCGTGGAATAATGCATCCAAAGACCTAAGTAATGCTTTGCAACAATATCATATTGGGGTATTTATGTTTGGTAACTAGATTACGATCTTGTCTTTTGAATGATATCTAGTATTTTGTCTTTCTAGGGCTTGAAAAGTTCTATTTACTGATATAGTGCTATTTATACATGTGTGCTTTTTGTTTAGAAATTTTCAAACATCCAATAATTTATTTTCTATGATAATGAAACATTTGTTTTCTGTTGGGGGTAGGAAAGGAGACTACTGCCACTATCTTTTTAAAAGTGGTGATGATCGTAAAGAAGCTGCAACCAGTCCCTCAAGGCTTATAAGGTGTTTGTTGTTTTTCCATTCTGTTTGAGATTAATTTGTTCTCCACTTTTTCCTTTTCAATTCCCGAGTTTAATCTTCAATTTTAACAGAATGGATCACTCAATGAAAGATGCTTTTTGTTGCATGACAGGCTGCCACTTCTACCGCTTCCTCAGATCTACCACCAATTCATTCAATCAGACTTGGCTTAGCCTTGAACTTCTCCGTTTTCTTCTACGAAATATTGAATTCCCCTGAAAGGTTAACATGCTTTTTCTAAAGATTTTAACACCCCATTCCCTCTTAAAAAGTGATAATAATAATAATAATAATAATAATAATAATAATAATAATAATAATAATAATAATAATAATGTGGTGGAATATGTTAATTTCTCCATGTTTTACAGCATATTGGAAAATCATGTACTGCTTCCTTGTGGCTGTGAATTTTTTCCTCTAGTCTTACGTTATCTATGTTGTTCAGGGCCTGTCACTTGGCTAAGCAAGCATTTGATGAAGCTATAGCAGAACTTGATAGCCTCAACGAAGAATCCTATAAAGACAGCACCCTTATCATGCACTCTGATTTCCTCTTTCTTGATAGTAATTATAAGGACTGTGTAGGAAGTTTGTTTGATGTTTTGTGAGCCAATCTTGTTTTGATTATGAGATGAATAACTGTTGTGCAATTGAAATCTGAATTCAAAATGAATGCTGATGGACTTGGTTAGGCTCAAATAATCCATATATAACACATATTTATGATATTAATTGTTAAAGGTCTTGCTATTTGATGAAATATTTGTTGCAGGAATTGCCTTATCTGTGGTATATGCTTCTTGTTTCTTTTCATTCATGCATTTTATTGTGGGATTGTTCTGTGGAAACAAGAACCTTTGCAATATGCATATGAACAACCTAAAGGAGATGGCCATCAAGTAGAGGTAAGCAACTTCTGAATCTTTGCAATATGCATATGCATATGCATATGCGTGCAATTGGATACATCCAATAGTTGTTCTATTTGCTGAAGTTTTAGGTTAAAGCAAAAATTAATGTTTACGATGGGATTTTATTTGAATTGTAACTAATGACAAATTTTATGTGTTAAAAAAAAGAGTTTTTAAAACTATATGAATGATAATAGTTTATATTTTCCATGTTAAGTAATTCATTTTATGCATTTACTAACAAGAATGCATTTAATAGGTTGAAGTCTAGTGGAACCATGAAGAGGATGTTTAAATACTTTCTTCTGGGTGTATGTTATCCAGTAGAGGATACGGGAGGATGCTGTTCTTTCTATTGCACACATTTATTGTTCTTTAAGTTTACTAGAGTAACAATAGAACAGAGGATATGTAATAGTTTTTACTAGTCTGTAATCATATCCCTTCTCTATAAATTTATATTTCTAGAATACTATGAAAATTTATGTTTGTTTATATCTATCAAATGCTATGAAAAATTATGTTTGTTTATTTTTATCATTTTTTAATATTACAAACTACTGAATAAATATTATTTACTACTGAATAAAAAGTACTAATAGTTATTTAATTAAATAAATTTTTTGTGCTAATTAATAATTTTAGCTTTTAAAAATAACTTCTATTAAAATATGATCATTAATTAAAAACATTATTATTACTTATTCTTAATTGAATTTGTGATTAAATATACCGAGAGTTATTATACATTTAATATCAAAATTTTGTGTAAATTGATACTGTATAAAAACATAGATTTTTAACTATGTAGTAATGACTAATGATGTCAATTAAAGACATCATGATTTTTCAATTGAATTTTTAAATTGAATTTAGAATAAATTCATCAAAACTTATTATAATTTTCGTATTTAAAATTGTTAAAATACTTAAAATTTAGACATATATGGGAATTAATAAGGTATTTAAGCATAACTTCTTAATCATGTATTAATGAATAAATTTAAATTTAAATTATAAGATAATAAATCCGAACTTGCAACTATTTTGTTTCTTTTTTCTTTCTTTTTTATTTTCGTGTTTATCTTTTTCTAATATTATTTAATTATTCAATAGTTGTTTGTTGCCAAAAGAAGTATAATTTTCTTAAATTATTGTATATAAACAAGTAGTAATTTAATAAAAATGTTTTAATAATATAATATTTTAAATAAAAATATATTACAATTTTATATAATTTTTGAATAATATTCACAAGTTAATTCTATTACTCATTTTAAATTAAGAGATAAAATAATCTAAATTCCTATAAGAATATTGAACGAAATACTAAAATATATAATATTCATACCCTTATAATTTTTTGTAAAGTCATGTCCTCATAAGTCATTTAACATATAAACAGTTAATACTAAATAGCTAATTTTACCAAACATTAAAAGATAAACAACTAATGCAATTAGCTGGTCAAATCAACTGATATAATCAGCAATCAACTAATAGCTAATACAATCAGCTGATTGCCAAACAGGGCCTCTATCTATTAGGATAGTAATTCTCTCAAAGGATTCCATATAGGTCTACTTAAAAAGATGACAAGGCCTCTATCTATCAGGATAGTAATTCTCTCAAAGGATTCCACGTAGGTCTACTTAAAAAGATGACAACCACAAGTTAACTAGTAGATGTCAAATTTTAGAATTGTATTACAACCTTAACAAGTAATCCAACCACCCAAGTCTTTAGAGAAAAAAGAAGTTAAATTAATTAAGAAAAACGTAATTTTCCCAAGATGTGACAAATGAAAGAAAATTTCATTAGAATAGTCTCTCTCTTGCCCTTGATATTAGGCAGGCTTTAATGTCGTGTTTAAAGCATTGTGGAGTTGCATTAAATAAGATGATGTACACAATGGTGGCGACGGCAATTTGTATCTTGCCGTATAAAACATGCATAATTATCTCTAACCCAAAATTTAATGCCTTGAAAACCTTACCATGATAAAAATTTGCGGAATAATTCTAGCCACAATTTGTTCTGACGTTTGACTGTCAAATAATTAGCGAGTGGGGACAGTTCAGATAATGAGATAAGGCAGCATATACAAACATAAAAGTTCGCACTTGGAAATATTTTTATGAGTACATAATGTTGACTATAAGTTTGTCACATCAATTTGTAGGTGTGTAATTATTTTTAACGTTATTCTTTAATACAATCGTTGGTGGAATTATGACTAAGTAGATGTTTATAGTTATTTTTTTTTTGAAACAAAGTCAATAAGATGTTTATAGTTATTGTTAATAGCTAATAGGATAATTTCACGAACTGTTGTATTGGGACATGGATTGCATTTTTGGTTGCATATCATACTGCAAGTCTAACTCAAATTGTTATCATATTATAGAAGTGAATCAATTATCAATCAATATGATGTGCAGAAGATACATTGATCTAAGGATCTGATCTCATCGATTCTAGCTGGCTATATAAGATTGGTCATGAGGGGTTATTAAGGTAAAAACTCTTGTGCCGTTCAAAGTTTCCACATATAAATTTCCTTATTATACCTTTTCCTTGCACTCTTATGCATGTATAAACGAGGACGATCGAAAAAACAGGAATTGTACTACAAGGACGTTTAACAAACGCTGCCCACCTGGAGTTTCCTTCAATTATCAAACAATACTAGTCGATCGGAAACTCCTTGGCCCATGGAATTCTAATGAAAACTTCCAAATTTCTCAGAAGACTTGTAATGCACATTATCGTGAATCCTACGATAATTCCTTATCAACTCTCCATGACTGAGGAATCGTGGCCCCAACATTGGAAAAAATGAAGCTTCAGCGTCCAAAGCTCCAAGAATATGTGAAAGGCAATCAGAATCAGAAAGCGACGAACATGTGAGACTTAATTTCAGAAGCTTGGACTGTAAATATTTTCCAAAAGTTTACATCAAACATACCTAAAACATTGTAAATTAATTATTTTCGGAAAATAATCAGCTGTCGGAATAGGTTTATTCCAAGTGGAGTGGCAAAACATTAGAGGTTAAATCAGGTCTTTGCATTAATTGGAAGTGGAAAGAGAGAGAATTTAGTGATCGGAAATATGAATACGTTCAAGGTTCGAAATTGTGGATTTGGATTCATAATGAAGTCAAATCACTGCCCCCAAACCACAAGCTTAGTATTCCTCCCGGTAAAAAATATCACAAAGCGCAAATTCTACATTCGATTTAGCAAAAATTACGCAAATGTCATGTAATTTTACAAATACTTCTATATTTCGAGACCTTTATATTAAATTATAAATTTACTATTTTTCTAATTAGTTCATTATTCTATAGCTACTTAATAAATCCTGCTAAAAATTCGACTCCAAAGTTTGTAGTTACTAAACTACACTCGCTGGAAAGGCAGTAGCTATGGCCGTAAATGATTAATGAAGAACCTCTTAGGGTATTTATATTGACTAAATATGAAAATACTAAAAGATTTATATGTGGTAAGTATTAACTATTCAAATAACTAATTCTAATCATTTTGACAATAATTAACTCAAGCTCAATTATTGTTAGTGGACTCTTCACTCTGTCCATATTAAAAAATCTAATATGGTATCAAAGCAAGTTTGGTTCAGATTATTAATTTCTCGATTGTTTATTTAGATGTTCGATCTTAGTGGCCCAGTTCAGTTACCACTGCGTTTATTTCAAGTGACAACTGGATATCCAGTCCCAGTTACACTTTAGGGGAGTGTTAGAGTATCATATATTTACTAAACATGAAAATATTAAAAGGTTTATAAGTGGTAAGAGTTAACTATCTAAATGGTTAGTTCTAGTCATTTTAACAATAATTAACCCAAACTCAATTATTGTTAATGATAAAACCTGCTGACCTAAAACTGATCATTGAATAACTTTTTACCTATAAATCTGAGTTGTAAGCGTGTCAATAGAAGCCTTTAATTTGGTCAGCCATCACAATGATGTGGTCGAATAATGTGCTTAGTGATAAGAAGTGGATTATCGAAGTTTGCAGTTCTTCATTGGTTTGTTGTCGGGGAAAAAAAATCTAGATATATATGGTCTTCTCAATCTATAGGTTAGCATGTTTGCTGGGAGGCCTGAGAATTATGAGCAAGTCCTTTTCAAACGAAATTTCTAGTAGACGAAGTCCATCAATTATTGATAGATATCGATCCTATCTCGTTTCCAATTTTCTGGAGGGGTTGGCTGATTTTCTGGTGAACAATTGTCCGGTTAGAAAATATACTAGACATGCCATAACAAAAGACAAAAGAGATGAAAATCATATTTCATGATTTCAGGGAAGACTAGACGGTAAAAAATTCAAACTATGCTGGTGACAACTAGTATCAATACACATTGAATCTGCAACGGAAATGCATAATTTAGATAATGACATGTAAAGATTAATAATGGAGGCTAAAGAAATAGTCCCCCAACTACCCGAGCAGCTCTCAGGTGGACACCATATTGAGGAGACTTCACATGAGATTGGCATACAGGAAAGGTTATACTTAGCTAATCATGGAGACTGTTGGTTCCATCGATCACCTAAAATTCATAAGGGGTTTAATCCTATCCTGGTTCCATCGATCACCTAAAATTCATAAGGGGTTTGATCCTATCCTATCCCTCATGAATCAAAATAAGACTTGTTCAAAGTTTACGTATGTTGTTGATGTAAATATAACTAGGACAATATTGAATTACAACTTTACTCAACATTAATGGTCAGAAAATAATGAAAGCACTATAGATAAGGATGCATCCACAAATATAAAAATTGAAATATTTTCATATTATCTATGACATAAACAAAAGATAGATGTCTAGAAAGAATTTTAAATTACTTATAATGTCCTCTATAAATATGTTGAATTATGTCATATGCCAAGTCTTTTTAAGTACTTTTATAAACACTAGTATAGTACTATCATTAGGCTAATATTACTATTTGCCAATATTAATAAAAAATCACTAACTCAACAAAAAGAATAATTATATATTAAGTTTGATTTAATAAGTTTAATACAATTCTATATCGTCGGATTTTAAATCAATGTCCTAATATTTAGAAAAAGTTATAATTTTTAACAATAAATAAACTATCGATAAGAATCTAAATAAAAATCAAACCTAATAAAAATGATTGCATAAATATTATAAAATTTTAAATCTAAATACTTAATATATTTTACAAGAAGTTCTTTGAAGTCATTTTATATAATATTCAATTTTGGAAAACTTTATTACATAAATATTTTGAATTTTATATCTCAATGGTATAAATCTTGCTGAATATAATATTATAATCATGATTCTGTCATATTTTTCAATTTGTTATTATGATGAAGGTTAAAAACAACATTGATTTCAATATTAGTTTTTAAATATTCTATTTCATTTTGAATATACAGATGACATTGTTTCATTTTGAAAATCTAAATGATGGGTTGATTCACATAAGCATTTTATTTTTTTAAAAATCTCCTTATTTGACAATATATTGAAAAACTCTATACAGATATGTCAACATAATTTATACATACACTACAGTGAAAAGTAATATAATTTAAAGCATTTATTATATCCCTATGTCAAGACAAAACTCTAAGCTTCCTTCACCATCAAATGATAGTGCTATTTACAAACCTTGGACTTTGTTACGCAGTCTATAACTTGAAATCCCTAGAGTTAAAAATATCTTGGAATGGATTGAGATGGATTTCGTCAACCGCTAGTTGGCATGGACTCGTTATTTACTTGGAGACTATTCTTTAAGAAAAGTTATATTGTAAATAAATTTTTTAATTATATTTTCATGAAAAGATTATTTTTATAATTTAAATGTGTGATCTCATGGTTAAAAAAAAAAAGGAAAGAAAGAAATTCCAGGCTACAACTAAGAACCGCGTAATTAATAAAGTGAAATCATTGACAGCTTAGAGCTAAACGAGTCGAAGAAGCTACAGGCTGGAAATCCTAAATCTTCATCCTTCCAAACGCAGGTGGGTTCCACATATTAATTATGTAATTGAAGTTTGGACTCATCTTTGTTCAAAACCAGCTATCCCTATCAGTAGAGCAAAATAAAAATAGTTAGGTTAGGTATATCGAGAACCTATATGAAGATCATGCTTGTAGGATCTATAACCTTTATGGGGTCATAGAAAGATTGCAATAATTGGAGAGGTCTCATAATAATTAATCAAATGTGCAAGTACACACACCCTTTGTGGTGTTGCTTTTCATGCCAATGAGCATCAAACTGGTAGCACGTCAGTAATGATGGCTCAAGCATATTTCTGCCACAAGTCTTCCTTAGCTTAACTCCACTTGTATGACTAATGTTTTCGGTCTTAAAGCGTAATCAACTACAATCCAATTTTCAAATTCCCTAATAAATTCTAAGGTTGCTAAGTAGGTGTGTTTCGTGTTAACATCTTCAGAATTACAAGCAAATAGACTTGAGTTCTTAAAAATACTTCATTCATCACGCAGAATAGAATGCGTAATATTACAAAAAGTTAAAATTAAAATTAAAGCCCTAGCTCGAGTCCCTTTCAGCAATATACTAGAATTATTTTCTTTTCTTGGGGCGAAAGAAAACAGCAGCTTCTAATTAGCCTGTAAAACAAGCAATAGAACTACGAATATGATATATCATTTTAAGTGAATAAATTTTGTTTTTTCACCTTGGGATCCAATTAAGCAATAATCAAGTGGCTGTCTTTGCATAAGTGAAGAAATAGAACCGCATGATTTAGGGGCATAAGTCGCTTTCTTAGTCTATGTTTTATTGTTTTAGAGGGACGCAACTTGCACCAACACGGTTCCTCTTCTAAATCATTCATTATGCATATAATATTTTTAACTCTTTATAAATACACCAACTTCGATTCATATACCACCATCCTTAGACACTCTCCGGCATATAGACCCCTCTCTCTCTCTCACACACACACAACACAAAAACATGGGTGCTCTGGACTCTTTCTCGGATTTCCTCTCAGACTTGTTTATAGTTACAAGGAAAAAGATCAGGAAGAGAAAACCAATGCAGGTACTTCTATATATCTATGTTTGCTGTGCTAATTACCTGACTAGTGAATGCTTCTCTCAACTTCTTTTCCTTCTCCTTTTCTCAGACGGTTGAGATCAAAGTGAAAATGGACTGTGAAGGCTGTGAAAGAAAAGTAAAAAATGCTGTGTCCTCCATGAGAGGTACAACCTTGAGTCCGTCCGTCCTTTACTTACTTTTTATTATAGCGTTTGTTAATTTTTTTTCTGAAACAACAAAACTTCCACAACATAAAGATGCTTCACCCATTTTTCTTTTTGAATAAGCCTAAAGTCGTCCATGGAAATTTTTATTCTTTGACATGATTGAAATAAATTTGTTTGCCTATTAACCCGACTATTGGTCCTTTCTTTACTACCTTCTGCGCTTTCTTTTCCCTGTGGATTGGACGTTGGTAACCAAAAGACATGCAAGATATGCGTACAGATTGCATATAAAACTAGAACTAGGTAAGAATAAATAAGAGTGAGAAATAGTAGTCAAAACAATAACCGAGCTTCTGAGCTTCCACTTATGGGAAACTGCGTGAGACATAACAAGTGTTCACTCTGTCCTCTCTTTGCAGTACTCGTAAAAATTGAAAGAGGTTCGCTACTTTCAGTCTCAGATACCCTTTAGTGTGTGGCTGTTCTTCATGAGTTCATGTAATCAAATTCAAAAGCAAAGCTTTCACAAACTTGACGCCAAACAAAATTATTCCTTTTGACATACCTCTCTTTGCAGTACTCGTAAAAATTGAAAGAGGTTCGCTACTTTCAGTCTCAGATACCCTTTAGTGTGTGGCTGTTCTTCATGAGTTCATGTAATCAAATTCAAAAGCAAAGCTTTCACAAACTTGACGCCAAACAAAATTATTCCTTTTGACATAAGAAATTTAAGTGCTTCACTCAAGTTTCAATTTTTAGTGAAAGAACAGATTTTTTAATATCTTTTATCACGAACTGGTGTAAAGATAGATACATACTTACACACACATATATATACACATATATATAAACACTTCTACTGGGACATGTTATTTCTTTGATTCTCTAAAGTATTACTATTACAAGTCCTGTTCGTAGAAAGGGACATCATTCATATCCTACTGTAGCGTCGAAATCATTAATATACATACATAACTGATACAATAAATGCCACAAACCAAACATATCTTCAAAGCTTAAGGTTGTAAATGAACCAGGTAGCTTCCATTAAAGTAGCCAATTCGCAGTTACTATACCTCAAACGCTAATTATTATCTATGCATGACCTGTTTTCTCATTCTCCTCCTCTTTTTTTTGTAGGTGTGAGATCAGTTGAGGTCATCAGAAAACAAAGTCGAGTAAAAGTTACCGGATACGTAGAGCCAAACAAGGTCTTAAACAAAATAAAGAGGACAGGAAAAAGAGCAGAGTTCTGGCCCTACGTGGAATATAACTTGGTATCCTACCCTTATGTAGCTGGTGCCTATGATAAGAAGGCACCAGCAGGTTATGTTAGGAACGTCTATCAAGCTCTGCCTAGCCCAAACGCGACCGACGAGAGGCTCGCGACAATGTTTAGCGACGAAAACCCAAACGCATGTTCCATCATGTAGCATATTTTTGTAGTAAGATGAGCAAATATATGTAGTTTGTGGTTTTTACACCTTGTTATATAAATATAGTTGAATTTAGTAAGATGTTTGTAGTCCCTTCTCTCCTGCGGAGTTTTGTTTGTCACTTGTATGGTTGCCTAGATACGCCTTTTGTATTTTTGTTGCAGATAATTATGAAATGAACCTTATAGATGTCATTACGTCATAGATATATTGCAGGTTTTTAATTTCTAATTATCTGGAAATTTATACGAGTAAAATTTGTTTGTTATGTCTAAAAATTATAAAGATTCAGCAGGAATCCGCATTCAGGTAAAAGTGCAGATGTTCCGGCTTTAATAATCTTAGTTAGTCACTTCAATCATGAAGTCATAAGGTTGGATGATCACGATTAGAGCTGTATAATTTATGTATAAACAGATTACTTTATCGTATTTGTAGCTAAATAATTGAATGATTTCGAAAAAGAACGATGATATAACTGAGATGTTCCAGTTGACTGACTTATCCAAGAATATAAGTACACATTTATTATGTTACTTAGTGGTTTTAATTAACCATTAGTAGAATAAAGTGATGCACAAGAAAAAGGTCCTGAGGCACCGATTCCTTTACCAACTGATCTTAAAGCCATATTGTGTACTTATTACAAGTCTAACGGAAACGTTTGGTGTTGTATGTTCTAAGATATTAACTAGAATCTAATACTTTTGATATCCATTTTGATGGAACATTATCTGCTGAGTGTTCAGCCCATTTTGTGACTTTTTGTAATCATTGACACATTTATGGTTCATAGAAATAACGAACAAGTGAAGATAAGATAGATGACAGTAGAATCAAGCTTTTCTAGAAAGACATTTTCATGTAGGTTGTTCCACACCTGTATCCTTTACATATACAATCGTGTGAATTAACTGTGTAAGTCTCTAGAACCGTGTACTAAAGGATGTAAAGGGCAAAAATATACACGGTCTTGTACACGGCTGTGTACATAACATACAAAGATGTTCATGACAACTGTGTAATCCTTTGTAACCATATATATCTGCGACTTAGGTAGTGTTAGAAGAGACACAATCACTTACACGATCATGTATGTAACTATTTATGGTGTAGAAAAACTTATTTTGAAATATTTAAAAAAAGGCATAGGTTTAATCATTAAGTGAAGTCAAAATATTTATAAAAAAAAGTGAGGAAGAACATAGACAAAGCAAGTAGAAGAGTATTTTCTTCCTTTTTCTTAATTATTTTTGGGTAGGTTTGAGAGTTTTTTATTGATACATCAACTTTGATTTTAATCTTGAAATTTAGTGAAATAATTTGTGGTTGTGGGGTGAGATATTGTTTTGAGTAAAGGTCAGTTGCTAGAGATAAACTTTATAAATCCTTATTTGAATTTTGTGGATTTGCTTATCGATTTGGCCTGTAATTTTTTTCTTGGGTTTTCTATATAAATCTTGATGTTTGCTTAATTATTAAGTTTTTTATTCTCACACTGATTTACTATTTAAAGTTGAAAGAGTGTTTTGTTGTTGATCTTTAGTTGATCTTTTAGAGAGTTGTGTTATTAACTCCCAATAAGTGGTATCAGAGTCATCATGATGGAAGGTGCAAACCAATGTTCTGAAACCCGGACCGGTCATCGAACCGGTGGCCTTACTGGTCACCGAATTGACCGGTTCGACCGGTTCAACCACCGGTCGAACCGGTGTGACGTAATAATTATGCAATAATTATATTTAATTATATATAATATTTAAAAAAATTTAAAAATTTAAAAATAATAAAAAAATAATTGTCGGACCAGTCAATTGACCGGTTTTGACTGGGTCAATTTATAATCGGTTTTGAAGGATAAATCAGACCGAACCACCAGTCGGACCGGCCGGTCTGGTCCGGGTTTAAAAACAATAGAACGGAGCATGACAAGGAACGATTTTCACAAACTGAAGTGTTGTTCTGCTTTTATTTACAACAAAATTATGTTTGCTCTGTTTCACTTGCTGTCGACTTCATTTTCATCATAAATTTGTATATATACATTATGGTTTCTAGTAAGGTTTCTCATTTGATCAGCCGATATGTCAAGGCCAAAGACATTAAAAGGGAATTTCTAGGTGAGGTCGAGGCCGAGGCATATTCTTCCTCCTACTAGACCCCATTCCCATTTCATTGCTTTAATGACCCTACCAACTTACTGCTTCTCATGTGCTACTCTAGCTTATGCAGCACCTATGATGCTTTCTGTACTTGTCCACTTCATTATAGTGTTAAAAAGATGCCAACTTTAATCAAACACAGCCATAGTCATCAAGATTCAGATAGACCTTTGCCAAATTAGAAGCTCGTTGCTTGGAAATTTCCTCTGATTTGTTATGGCATGTAGCTAAAGTACACTGATATTAAAAAACCAGTCCAGTCATCATTCTAATATGGCATCAACCCCTAGATAAAGCACATGAAGCAGGACGTGCCCATAACTTGCAGTTGTTTGTTGTAGTTAGAAGAGAATTTGATAATGAAGCAATATTAGTTTAATGTACAAAAGGGCCATGCAGAAGCTCAGTGGGTAAAACACCGCCGGCTGACAGATATCAAGAACGCCGCCCTTACCATCTCTAGGGCTCTCCTTAGCCTTTATCTAAAGGCCAAAGTTAAATCAGATTGGGAACCTAGACCAATTCCCCATCTTTAATTGGCATGAGCCTCTCAATATATATATATATATACACTATCTGCTTAATTGGAAGGCCAAAGACACACTTTAAGGCTTCAAAAGGAGGAATAAAAATGGAATGAGTTCCTGTTCCCAGATGCTCTCTTTTTATTTTTTTTTAGTGGGCGCTTTTCTTCAACTGAAATATAAACATGGCCTTCTGCATACAAATGTAGACACATAAAGCTGCATAGAGAGAGTTCTAAGTAAAATGTAACAATGTAGGCATAAGCGTATTGTTAGTCCCATTTTATTGTGTACGAGGCATTTTATTTTATTGGGTCGGATAAGTTACTTAAAACTAAATTAAAAATAGAGACCCAAAAGATCATTAGTGAAAGTTGAAAGCCTCGTCTCTATTCTGAGTTCAAATGTTGATGGAACTCTTACACTTACAAGAAAAAGAAAACAGTAAGAAAAGCAATACTGCGCTCGCTTATAAGATGCACAATCGCTGGCTTTTACATAATGAATTGCTGCTAGACTTGTGCCTGTCAATTCTATAACCCTTTTTCAAAGTTGCTCTTGAAAACAACTGTCATAACAATCTTTATACACCACCCCGCAAGTTCCTGATAAGATCATGACACTTCCCAAACTTAGAAAAACAAAAGTCGCTGACAAAAACCACACTCCAATCAAGGCCAAAGTACGACTACCAAGTCAGATTGAACATCACTTTGCGTTTTTCACTCGTACTCTTTGATGCTCAAGTCAAGTGCTTTATGTTATTCTTTAGCTATATCCCAAGCGCTATAGGGAAAAGGCTCAAGAAAAAGGGGATGACCTAGTGCAAATTCTTTGAAGTCTCCTCTCAGATTTTCTTTGGTGTAATAAATCGATTTCAACTCATGGCACATGCCAATTTGTTGATTGTTACCAACAGCCATTTGCCTTCTTTCGTGTTGATAATGACATTTGCGTTTCCTTTTCCTGTTTCTCTTTAGTGTCCCTTTCGTTTTCAGTTGCCATTCGATATCGTGTAAACGAGTGCAATTATGATACATTCTAGCGACCAACATTCTTTCTACCAACAAAACAAGATTTGATGCTCTCTAATCTTTATTGACCATGAAACTAATACGAGTTTTTACCTATTTTACAACTCCAAAAAAATGTAATTAAGCAGTTTTACTCTGCTCAACTATTAAAACTCCAATACACTCATCTTTACCTTTTTCTTTAGTACTTTATGATGAGCTCCTAATTACAAACAATTTACTAGCTAAAATTGGAAGAATAACAAGTGTATGATGCAGAATTTATCCACAGAGCTGACTTTACAAATGGAAATTTTAGTAAGAAAACTAAATTGGTTTCAAGAGTTATTATATTTTTTGCTCAAGTACCGTATAATCAGTCATATAATTGAAAATCAATCACACTAATTAGCTAAATATGTTAAAAGCTTGGCATTAATAAAAAGTCAATCAACTATATGTATACATTGCATCGCACTAACAATAAGAAGAAAGCCACCACTGTGATTAGTACTACAAGGTATACTAACACAAACATAGACATATTTTCCATGATTAATTAGCAAACGAATTTACTGAGAAGGCTTGAAGAAATTTTATCCAAGTATCGTCATCTTCCTCTTCTTCTTCCCCATATATATTGCTCCATTGGAGAAGCTGAGGGTTTTTCTCAGTCTCATCGTTCCTTGCAAACCTCCCTCTGATGCGTGGCCTGCTGTCTGCCAATGTTTTCCTGCAGGCATACTTTCATTTTGCAAAAGCTTTAGAATATTAAACTCATAACATATGCTTTAAAGTAATAATATTATTTTACACTTAACAACCATTAGTTAGTACTTGGTAGTTTAGCAGTTCCACGTACTTGGATCAAAAGTTCCATGTAGAAAAATAAAAGAGAGAAATGAAATGGAGCTACCTTTTTACTTCAGTGAACAAAACCCTTGCTTGTAAGTACTAACTCATCGAACTTCAAGGGGAAATTATGCATAAGAAAAGATATCCTCTGTGTTGACTCAATATATCATTATCTCAACGAGCATCACATAACCACAATTCCGGTCAACCAAGTGGAAGAATGGTTGTCTTTCCAGCCATCATTTCTAAGATTGAATGTTTTTAATAAAAAGCACATAAATATGACCTTGTATATCACATTTACTTTTGTGTTACATCTAAGAAACTATTGCAACTTCTATTCCAATAGTAGTGTCAAAAAAAGTTGAATTTGACATAAAGTATTAGTAGAAGTAAACACGAGTAAAAGATATATGTTCAATAGCCTAGAGCTCGTATATATGTATGAAGTATATATACATATAGTACATAAATTATCATAAATCAGATGGAGTTGTAATTAAAGATGTAACTGAATTTAGAGAAAGACCTTAATCTTCTTGGTGAAGTTCCTTTGGTTTCGCTTGCTTCTGTACCTCTCAATTCTCTCTTTCTTCTCCTCTGGACTGTATTTGGTTGCTCTGCTCATACTCTCTATAATTACACTGCTCTCGCTTGACAATGGGCTCTCTGACCTCTGACTATGCTGCACCAACATAAGATAAGAACTGATATATGTAACTCACCTTACGTCCCAGTATAAATTAATAATTCAGATTAGCCAGTAATGTTGGATCGTTATATATTTTTGAAGGATCAAAGCCCGTCGTGTATGGGACTGGAAGTTTAATTAGAACATTGAAAGATATAGATTTCATTTAATTTTGTTCATAAATTAACTTAAACATTAATTAATCAAATGACGTACCTGTAAATCACCAGTACTAAAGACCCTCCTCACAGAACTAGTCTCCATGTCCAGAAAATCATAGGGAGAAGTGAAGTGACAATGGTAACCATTGTTGTGAAGAGAACCCTGAGTCGTGGTGGCACAACTCGCGAGCGAAGCTGGAGAGCCATAGCTGCTGCAACCACTAGTAGTAGTAGTAGTAGTACTCTGACCACCCAGCGTCTCCATGGCCGCAAGTTGATAGTCAGGAATGACCATAAGGGCCTCCGAAGGCGGTGGTGTAAAATCGGGAGAGATGTGCCCGAGGAGGAAACAATCGGCGCGTGAAAATGTGGGGAATGAGTGACCGTACATTGAGCGCGTGGTTGTGGTAGAAGGAATTGTAAGAAGAAAAAGACACCGTGAAACTGGAGGGAGAGGGCTTATTTATGTGGGTGTGTGACTGTGAAGTACTCTGAAATATTGAAAAAGAAAGCTGCTAGCTGACGTGGACAATGATGTCATTTTTCTTGCACACAGAGCGTTGACCTCCTTTCTTTTTTTCTTTTACATTTATAATTTTGTTTTTCTCTTTTGTTTTTCTTCTTATTGCAACAATTTCGTTAATTCTCTTTACAATTGTTGAATTAAGGAAACTTTTAATGTAAGTTTTAATAGTAATAAAACATAAGTAGTATTAATGACTTTGTTTTTAGATCAAAGTAATATGAAAGCTCTTTTTTTTTTTGGTTAGTAAAGAGGAGCATTAATTAAGTGCTAGGATAGTCTCTGTAAAAGACAACACCACATATGTCTGCAAATAGAACATGGAGTAGATCTCTTGGAGGCTCAGCTAATACCCAATGTTTTAAAAACCGGACCGGACATCGAACCGGTCCAAGGAAAGGTTTAAGGTTTAGAGGTTTAACCGGTAGTGAACCGCTATCAAACCGGAATATAATAAATAAGATGAAAATTTTATAAGAATAAATAAA
>JAOTAX010000196.1:10073284-10083816 GCA_025629825.1 Erythroxylum guanchezii | reverse complement strand
ATTAAAGATGAAACAAGCTAAGTGAAGAATCAGCCAAGACGACAGCATTGAGAGCAACAGAAAATCTGTGGGCTAGGTGTGAAATGCATGCGTACGCTACGTTAAACGCAGCGTCCCAGAGCAGTGAAGAGGGAGGTTTTAAGAGCTAGCGATGTTTATTTGTCCCATCAAAGGAATAGTGCGGCGTGGGGCATAGAGGCGCAACAGGCATGAAGAGAAGGGAGTTAGCTGGGTGGCTTGGTTGCTGGAGAAGGGTTGTGCCGTAGGCATGAAGAGAGGGCTGGGACCAAAAACCCCAAAACTTATTTGTTCCATCCAACCTATAGTAGGCGTAGGGAGCTGAGGTAGAGAGCTAGTGGAGCATATGGAGAAGATGACCTACAATTGGAGAATGAAAATAGAGATGGAAGGCTAGTTTTCTGACGCCGGTTCAACGGGAATATCGACGCCAAGCCACGGTTAACCTATTTTTATTATTTTAAGTTTGTAATTATTTTTTTTAGATTGTTGTGTTGTTAGTATTGACTTGATTGGTTTTGGGATGGATGATCTTAGTATGTTATTTTGATTGTTTTATTTCGAACCTATTGCTAAAACATTGAATGTAATCTGTAATCGTTACTTTTGGTGTTTGTGAGTAGCATCTAATGATTGTTAATCGTTAGGAACAACATAACTTAGGTTAGATGACCCAAACGTGTGAGATTATTGCCTATATTGATCGTTTTTCAATTCATAATGCGACTGTCAAATTGAATCTAGAGATCGTATCATAGGTTATTTAGCAGTTAGGTTTAATTAATGATCATATCTTGATTAAATACAACCTAAGGGAAAATCGAGATTTATAGAGCGTTCTATTAGTCTCAGATCAATAGTTCGAAAAGAGTTGTAAAAACATTAGAATGATGGAATATACTTGATCGTGTTTAGGCCGAGATTGATCCTAGAATCGGACTTTGCGTATATTCGACACTTTTCTCATTTTTGATTGTTTGTTTTAATTTGTTTTCGATAGTTTACTTTTACTTTAATTTCTAAATTGCTTAAGATCCAAAAAACCCCCATATATTTTCCGTGCATCGATTAATTTCGTTATGGAAATTAATCAAACATTTCATGTGGATTCAATCCCGACTCACCATAACTACAAATTTTAGTATGCAATTTCAGGTAAATTTTGCAATGCACTCGACACACGCTGGCAACCACCCTTTGTTGATGGTTATATGATAAGATACTTCATTGCCTATTACCCACCAACTTAGAGAATTATACATATTGACCATCAAAACATCACCTCCTCTTCCATCCTCTTCATCATCAAAACATCATCTCCTCTTTCATCCTCTTCATCAAAACTCATTTGTGCTATAACTACACTTGATTTGTCATATGTCTTCTTCTTCTTCTTCTTTTTTTCCTTCTTTCACTATAAGTATTCCCTCATAAAGTATCCCTTCTCTTTATAACTAAAGCATTAAACAATTTTAACCTTGATTTGGATCATAATTTGCTCTTATTTCTAATATGTTTTTCCATACTTCTATCTCTAGTAATAATCAAGCCCTATTTTGATCCCTCTTCATATATTCCATAGTTATTTTCTTTTTTGTTTTAATTTTTTGGACTGCATGGCATCCTTCACATTGTTGACATAAATAGTTTATCTCCTATACAATATAAGATCCACAAAATTCTCAAGTGAATTTGGCAAAGAATACAATAGCATTATTGCTTGATCCTTATCCTCAATTTTAATCCTAAAACCTTGCAGATCTAAGATGATCCGACTAAAGTTATTAACGTGACATTTAGCCTATGTACTTTCTGACATCCTCAAAATGTACAAATGATGCTTTTGATATAAACGATTAGTAAGTGATTTCTTCTAATAGTTACTTTCAATTTATTTCCACAATGAAGCAATACTAGTTTCATCAACCACCTATCTCAAAGTTCGCCACCCAGACTCAATAATATTGTGTTGTGTGCCTTTCACAGAATCTCTCTTACTTCGACACCTCCAAATTCTCTAGTAGTTTTTCTTCTCTTTTCAATGCGACTACACATTCCTGTTGAATAAGAATTGCTATCATCTTCACCTTTCATAGAATGAAATCATTTGATCCATTAAACTTCTTAGTATACTTGTTTAGAGACTCTTGACAGTAAACCTTATCTTAGCTAAGGTTTATTGTCGAGATGTCTCTAAACAAGTTTGATACTGAGAGACATACACAAACACACACACACCCGCACACATATAATAAAGAGGCAAAGAATACAATAATTTACATTGTTAGGCCAATTAATGTGACTTATACCTACAAACAAGGAGATTACTTTTTTTTTAATTACAATAAGAAAGATGATACAAGGAGAAACATAACTAAAACTGTCGCATTCTATACAACCTTTAACAAAGTATTAGAAGAGTTACATGTAAGAAGACCGAGCAAAATAAGACTCTATTTTCTTATATGCCTGAAGCTAGTTAAATTTTATTTTACCATAATTTCAAGGTAAGTGAAACTCTATTTTCACAAATGTTAATATCACTAAAATTCTATTTTATCAAAAATTAAGGTGATAAAAATTCTGTTTAATTAGAATTATGGCCTATCCCACAGAAATACTCGTTTATATTTTTGAACTTTTAAGTCATCCCTAAAAGTTAATGGAAAACCACGTATCAAATTATTATTGAATATTTATTTTTTTCTTTTTCTTCTTTGATTTCGTGATTATGCCCTCTATATTCACAATGACCATTGATTTGACGATTTCATTGACAAATTGTTCCACTTATTGGAATGACATGTGGTTTATACTTGTTCCATCGAACAAACAGATGATTTTGAATGTGATATTGACAAAAGAAAGAGCATACTTACGAAAAAATTAAAGATGACAAAATCAGAAGTGTTTATCGTTTGATATTTAGAAATCAAGTATTCAATTTTTAAAACAAAATCTAATGTAGTTACTATTTTTTAAAATTTATATAAGTCGCTTTAAGATATACAAACATTTACATAATATTTAGTGCAATCGGTAAATTAATTAAAAAATTAAAAAAGTGATTTCTTAATTTAAATTATTTGAGTTTTAAAATTTTAATTATTAAATTAAAACCTTTAAAACACGAATATGAAATTAAAAATTAAAAAAATCAGTTTTTTTTTAAATTTACTACCTCAAATATTATCAGATGACCATGGATTGATGTGCATTATTCTTGTCATCGTAAGTTCAGTAACTGATAAACAAAGGAAAGATGTAGATTCTTTGTAGGGAAGGTACTCGGAATTAAACCAAAGCCTCATTCACAAAAAAATTTGCTAGTTCGGTTATAATTTTTAGAACAATTTACGATTATCTCCACTCTCCAGTAACCTGTCTTTGTCAAATTGACATAAATTGGATATTCAAGCTTCATCTAAAAGAAATGTGATTCTTTCAAAAGTTGTTTCGCAACAAGGTATCCTTTGTCAACCAGTCAACGGGAGCAGATATTTGGAGAATGAATTAGTATTAATAAGTAGACTAAGTTCTTAACAACAATATGGAAGTAGGAAAGAAGCAGGTAAAGAAAACGTAAAGTAGAAGATATTTTAACGTCATTCTATAGAAGTTGTCTCATTCTCAATTTCTAAAATCTGTAATTTAGGTCCCCTGAAACGTACGCGTCTACGGTGTCTTTAATTTCCTGAGTAAAGTACGGATGCTTAAACACTTTGCTTACGTGGCGATTTGCGATAGAAACTAAGCCACAAAAGTATAAAATTCTTGCGCTAGAAGGAGGGCTTGAACCTCCGACCTTGTGGTTAACAGCCACACGCTCTAACCAACTGAGCTATTCCAGCTGCAATGGTGGTAAGATACGCAACCGCTAACCATTTTGAAATTTAATATGAACCTATTTCCTCAACATTGTATCTGAGGATTTATAACTCTAGGGTAAAAATATTGCTATGTAAAGTTTATCTTACCTTATTAGAATTGAAAATATTAATGTTATTGTTATTAGAATAACTCTAGGGTAAAAATATTGCTATGTAAAGTTTATCTTACCTTATTAGAATTGAAAATATTAATGTTATTGTTATTAGAAACTCACATTTTCTTAGAACTTTAATTTTAAAAAAGAATGAAAAGTGTCAGTTGTATTAAATATTCTAAAAAGTCAAACTTAGATATCAAAAAATAGATTCAATGATTAATTATTATTTGTTTTTGTCTATTTTATTTTTAAGATTTACTAGGTTAAAATTGTTGAAAGGGTCATTTAAAATTTTGTATTAAATAAGTTAATAACTTTGCATAACTATTATTGGAATTTTTTTTGAAGAATATTAATACCATTGATCATATAAATTAGAACTTGTTAATATTCAAGCCTTTCAATAAGAAGAGGAGGATGAAGGATGAGATTTAAATAATTTCGAGGTTGAAGGATGACGACCAAGATTTACTATGATGTTGAAGAAAAAGATAAAAGGAAAGCAAAATATTTTGTTAATTCTATAATTGATAAGGATAACTAGAGTCCATATTTGTTGTAACCAATATTATTTGGTTTGTTACGTATTGTATATCTAGCTTGATGCTTATCCTACAAGATAGTCATTATCCAAACTTATCCTACAGTTTAGATAGACATTATCTAGACTTATACTGCAATTTTGTAAACTTTTGTAAACTTTATATATGTATCTTATGCTCAACGTGAATGAAGTGTATTTGCCTTTCTAAATATCTTTCATATGGTATCAAAGCTTTTTGTGGTCTAATAACCTAAGAAGCTACAATATCTATCGAGGTAACTATTGTGCCTTCTTCTATTTTTTTTCTTCATGGACTACTTCTAATATTTCAGATCTTCCAAATATCACACACCAGTTGTTTATCAAATTAAATTATACCAATTATCTCATGTGGAAGGCACAACTTCTACCTATATTACATAGTTATGATTTAGCAAAATATTTTAATGGCACCTGCACGACACCAACTTAACAAATTAATGATTAATCAAATCCAGTTTGTCTTGACTGGTATAAACAAGATCAATTAGTTCTTAGCTGTATCATTGGCTCTATTAGTGAGAACTTTATTCCTCAAGTTGTTGGTGTTTCTAACTCTTATATGCCATGGAAAAAATTAGCCAATACTTATGCTTCGAGTTCTAAGGCACAAGTACAAACCATCAAAGCAAAATTCTTTAAGCTAACAAAGGAACATAATGAATCTATTTTTTAGCATACTCAAGGAACAAAAGGAATGTTAGTTGGCAACACTTAACAATTTTATCATGGAGGATGATTTAGTTCAGGTTGTTATTAATAGCTTGGGTCCAACATTTATACCCTTTGTTTGATCTCTTGAAAATTGTTTAGATGCTATTTTTTATGATTTATATGGATTATTGGTTAATAAAAAGGAGAATCTTGCTACAAAAATAGATGTGAAGCCACTTATACAACCTATAACTCACTATGTAAATTCAATTGTCAGAGGATCTTCATCTTGTGGTAGAGGAAGAAATCAAATGATGACACATGGTAGAGAATGTTCCAATGTTGGTACCTATTTTGGTGGCAATTTTCAATCTTCATATGAACTTCCACATAATTCTTACGTAACTAGCAATTCGGTAGACAATATTCAGTTTCATAATTGTAACGGGTTTTGTCATATCTTTAGGCAATGTCCCTCAACAAATCGTAAAGCTACCAACCCACGACAACAAAACTTAAACCAATTCAAACCAGCTTCTAATTTAGCAACATCAACTATGCAACCTCAATTTTGGATCCTAGACACTGGAGCAACTCATAATTTTACTTAAGATTTAGAAAATCTTACCATTCATAATGAGTATCATGGTCCTGAAGTAGTCAAAAATGCTAATGGTAAATTCCTTCCTATCTCTCTTGTTGGTTCATCTTTTTGTCAATCTTCAGATAATTCTTTTCAGCTTCATGCATTCCTTCTTCTTGTAAAATTTATTATCTATTTCTACTTTTACTAATGCCAATAACATTTATGTTGATTTCTTACTCAATTGTTTAATGATTAAGGATATTCATTCGAAGGATCTCCTTTATTTAGGCCAAAATGATAATGATCTATTATACTCTATGCTCTTAGAACCCATTCGACAACCTCGTAGTCAAGTTGCTACAATGACTTGCACTATATAGTAGTGATGTTTTCATTTAGGAGCACACACTTTAGCAAAATAAAATTCCTTTTATTTCTCCTAATAAATCGAGTCTTTGTCATGTTTGTAATGTCAGTAAGAGTCATAAGTTACGTTTTTCAGTCTCTCATTTTAAAGCTAATGGTCCATGATTTAATTTGTTTTGATCTTTGGGGTCCATATTTTATTTCTTCTGTGGATGGTAATCGATATTTTGTATTGTTTTATGATCATTATTCTATATATTGCTGGATTTATTATTTTATTAAGTATAAATCCAAAGTGCTTAACGTTTTTATCAAGTTTTGTTATATTGTTGAAAATTTTTCTTATCGAAAATAAAAACTTTCAAACTGATTGGGGAGGGGATTATCAAGCCTTATAATCATATTTAGTTGAAAATGTAATAACTCAATGTAGCTATTATCCTAAAACTCTATAACAAAATGCATGTGTGGAAAGAAAACACCGAAATATTATAAAGACTGGTTTGGATTTATATCAACATTCCTTCGTTCCCACAGATTATTGGACTTATGCTTTTAATACTGTAGTTTACTTAATAAATCGATTATCGATACCTATTCTTTCTCATTCTAATATGTGTCAAATTCTTTTTCAACAAAGTTCTATTTAAATGATGATTTCCAATGTTCAGGATTCCTCAACAACCACTACTTTTTTTACCATCACGATTCACTCACACTTCTACCTCACCACCATTACACAGTCTTTGCTGATGTAACTACCTTAACCACCACACCCGCACCAACCATAAACCATCCATCCACATTACCTACTCCCAACACAATACACATTATTGATAATTCCTTACCTGTGCCATCTACATCACTAGATAACTCTTCTACAACATCATTTTAAATGCCTTTAATTGTTGGGTATAGAGGAAAAATGGACTTCAGATGGTTTGTTACTCACTCGGTCCAAATACATAAAAGATTTGTTAAACAACGTTCATATGAAGGATGTAAGTAGTGTTACTACACCATCTTGTGATAAAGTACAATTGAGAATTTATGATGGGACTTCTTTTTTGGGCACTACTCTTTATCGAAGTATTATTGGAGGCTTGAAATTCCTTTATTCTTGATATTTGTTATGCAATCAACAAAGTTTCTCAATTCATGCATCCACTTACTGATCAACACTAGACAACAGTTAAACAAATACTTAAATAACTTCTTAGCACTACTAATCATGGCATTTTTTTGAGATGCTTAACCTCTTTTCGTATCTTGGCTTATAGTGATTCTGATTAGGGACGTAGCGTTAATGATCGTAAGAGTAACACAACCTTTGCTATTTATTTTGGCAACAATTTAATATCATAGGGATCAAGAAAATAAAGAATAGTGCCCAAATCATCTATCGAAGTTGAGTATCGTGCTGGTGTTACTGTTGTAACAAAGTTATAATGGTATAATTGGTTATCCAAGAAATTGGTATTCCTTCAACATCCTCTCCCATTTTGTGGTGTGATAATTTAAGTGCTACTTATCTCACTACTACACCTATTTTTCATACATGATCTAAATATTTGGAAATTGACTTTCATTATGTACAAGATAAAGTTGCACAAAGAATTTAAGTGCGTTATATTATAACTATCGATCAATTGGCCAATGCTTTTAACCAAACCGTTATCAAAGCATCATTTTCATCATTTGAAGAAAAAGCTAACTATCTTGTCAAGACTTGTTCAACTTGTAGGAGGGTGACAAGGATAACTAGATTCCATATCTAACCATTATTATTTAGTTTTTTTATGTATTATATATCTAGTTTGATATTTATCATATAAGATAGATATTACCCAGATTTATCCTACAATTTAGATAGACATTATCTAGACTTATCCTACAGTTTTGTAAACTATATATATGTATCTTATGCTTAACGTGAATCAAGTGTATTACCTTTCTAAATATCTTTTATAATCATGTTCTTAAGAAAAAATTTAATAATTGGAGTAAAGCGAAAAGAAAATAAATAAAGCTAAATATGCCTCCAATATTAAGGAAAAAGTATTAAATGGTGTTTATAATTTTTTTGCATTTTGTGGATAGTAGGGTAATCTTTATTACATATATGAATCATAATTACAAATATCTATCGAATCCAGATCTTGTAAACGTTCTCTCCCATCTTCTGATGTTACAAGCTTTTTAATTAGTTTGTATTTTTTTTCCTAATTGAACCTTAGCCAAACTATGTGTTTATATTCTTTTGCTTGATTTACTTTCTCAGTAATTTCATTGTTGATAGTTATGTAATAGTTGGATTAAGTTGGTTTATTGGTGATGATATACCTTTTATTTATTATTAAAGTTGTAAAAGTATATAGAATCTAGTTATTTTGGGGATAAATTTAGTAGAAGCATATATTATCCAGTTATTTTAGGGATATATTCAAATTTATGAATGATATGCATATGATATTGATCCCATGTGAAGAAGTTACTTGATTATAGATAAAACTTTTTAAGGGTTTTAGTTTTGAGTTAGACCAACACATGTTAGTTTTAGTCTCTTAACAAGTTATTTTAATTTACTTCTGTTAGCTATTTTTAAGGAAATACTCAACTAATATCCCTTATCAAAAGCAACATTATAAGCTTAGAAACCAAATTAGAATAAATTTATAATTAATAGATCAAAAAAACTCCATAAATTCTTAAACTAACATGTACTTAAGTAGTGTTTACTTTTTTCCACTAAAAAGTGTTGACATGGAATCGTGGTTGATTGGATTAACATCTTCAACGTTGAAGTCTCATTTCTTTGTAAATAAAAAGTCACTATTGATTATTGATATTCCTAGCTTTAGTTTCATGTTTAAATCGAGACAATATCAGTAAAACTATCCTGATTTTCTTAGAAAAAGAGTCAAATCTATGGTAAGCTTGAAAAACTAAACTAACTAGTTCTCTACTTGTCAATGTTTAGTATTTTCAAGCATCATCCGTTTCAGTAGAGAATAAGAAACAATAGAGAAGGATATGCAGAGAGTATTTTATGTGCTTCATATTATTATTCTCTATTCTCATAGTGTGTACAAAGGAGATATATATACAATGTTCTTTATGTACAAAAGGAATAAAAAATTCTAACAAACATGAAACTAACTTTGAAATGAAGAAAACAAATTAAATAAACGAACGTTGAGCTATTATTTGCATGGAGTCCTGCAATACCCCCCTGCAAGTTGAGGAATGTTAAGAATCAAACATTCCTAGCTTGTGTATGAG
The DNA here is from genome assembly GCA_025629825.1 of Erythroxylum guanchezii. Taxonomy (NCBI): domain Eukaryota; kingdom Viridiplantae; phylum Streptophyta; class Magnoliopsida; order Malpighiales; family Erythroxylaceae; genus Erythroxylum; species Erythroxylum guanchezii. The sequence continues at coordinate 10,074,339 of JAOTAX010000196.1, read as the reverse complement.
ATCCTTGTGATGAGGAGTGGGCAATGCCTTGGTTTAGATGCCTACGAGTTTCTTTCTAGTAGGTAAATAAGTTAAGTGAATAAGGCCTTCAAGAACCTTTTTTTCTAGTAAAATGACAATCCAACTCCATGTGCTTGATCCTTTTGTGGAAAACTAGATTTTTTACGATGTGAAGAATGGATTGATTGTCACAATGCAAACTAACAGGTTTTAAATTTTGGACCCCTAATTATGTTAATATTCGCACAAGCCAAGTAATTTCCAAAGCTGTATGAGTCATGGCTCTTTATTCTCCTTTAGCAGATGACTGGGAAACAACGCTTTGCTTCTTTGATTTCCAACTAATGGGAGAATTAACAAGTAAGGCCAAGTATCCTGTGACTGCTTTTTTAGTGGTGGGATAAGTAGCCTAATCTAAGTCACTAAAAGCTTAGAGTTGTAGGCGATTTGCTGCTCAGAGAAGAATACCTTGGTGAACAACATTTGTAAGATAGCATAGAACATGTTCCAAAACAAGAAGATGAGACTGTCTAAGTGTTTGCCTGAATTTGATTGAGAGTTTGCACAACAAAGGAGATGTCAAGCCTCGTGTGAGAGAGAAAGTTGGGTTTCCCAATTATTGTTTTGTAATGAGCAGCATTTGGAAAAGTTCTCCAGAAGTTGTTGAAAGTTTTAGATGTAAAGGAAGAATGACTAATAAGTAATTATGGAAAATAGTTGGTTGATAAGGATTTCATGAACAGTATCGATGATTGTAGCAAGAGATCTCCTTTTTAAAGAAGAATTTCCCCAAATTGAGTTAAGTTGATGAGACGATTCAATTTAAGAGTGATCAAGGAAGAAACAAATCGGAAACGAGTTTGTAAGAAATCAAAAGTGAATAATAAAATCATATCCTAAGTGGAGACTCAGGCATAGGATGTGAAATATACTACTAAGAGTGTATGCATTTTGTTTAATGTAAAGTATCCAACTACATGAGTGGATTTTAAATTCAAGGTGACCCTATTGCAAATGTGAGGAGAATATAGGTCTACATTACATTCGATGTACAT
>JAOTAX010000196.1:10059201-10073184 GCA_025629825.1 Erythroxylum guanchezii | reverse complement strand
ATCCCTTCACTTAATAATCAAAACCTACACAATAAAATTCCCAATTTATTCCAACCAAATAAACAAATTATCAAACTGAAACCTAAAAAATTTCAACATGTTTATTGATTATGAAAAAGGAATCGGGGCCCAACAACGAAACCACCCAAATTTCTCCTGATCTCAACAACCCAAGCCACCCCAAAATTTCCCTAACCAAAACCATTACCCATAACATCAACCGCATTACCAACAGACCCAGCAACAACTTCAAGTTTCCCAAACTTGAGACAACAAGCTCAACCCTAGCCACCTGAACCTAAATCCAACCTTGAATCAATAATGGAAACCTTTATGCAAAAGCAAAGAGACCTGATTCAGCAACTTACTACCCGAATGGACCAACTGACGGTCCATAATAAGATGCTTGAGACTAAGATTGCACAGTAAGCTGCATCACTAAGGTTTGACAAGAGTAAGCTACCAACACAACCAGAGGCTCCTAAGGAAACCAAGGTAGTGGTACTAACGAGTGGAAAGGTTTTGAAACCTATGGTGTAGAAGAACAGGGCCAAAAAGGAATTCGAAGGAACAAACTAGGATGCACAACTTATGCAATCCAACACACAACCTGTGCAACAATCACCTGAGCCAGACAAATACATACCACCACCACCATATAAGCCACCAATCCTATTCCCTTAGGGATTTCATAGAGCTAAGCTAGACCAACAGTTTGGAAATTTTGTTGACATTCTAAAGAAGCTCTATATTAACATCCCCTTCACGGAACCCTTACCCAAATGCCTGCTTATGCCAAGTTCTTGAAGGAAATCTTATCCAACAAAAGAAGGCTAGAGGAATATGCGAATGTGGCTCTTACAGAGGAATCAAGTGCTATTCTTCAAAACAAACTCCCTCACAAGCTTCAAGATCCGGGACGTTTTCGATACCTTGCCAAATAGGAACCATAAAAATTGGGAGAGCATTATGTGATTTGGGGGTAAGTGTGAGCTTATTGTCATTGTCTATCTATCATAAATTAGACATCGGAGAGCTTAAACCAACCACAATATAATTGCAGCTAGCCGAAAGGTCCATAAAATTTCCCATTGGGATATTGAAAAATGTGCCCCTCAAGGTTGGAAGTCTTTTTTATCCCGGTAGACTTTGTTGTACTAGAAATGGAGGAGGATACTAACATACCTATTATACTTGGGAGACCCTTTTTAGCCACAGCTGGAGCAATCATAGATGTTAAGAATGGCAAAATGACTCTGAAGGTGGGAGAAGAAGAAATCGAGTTTAATTTGGGAAAGACAATGATGGCCATGGATGACAAGGATTCTTGTTTAACGCTGGACCTTATTGACAAGCTGGTTGGTGCTAAATTTAGAAAATCTCATCCAAAGGATTTGTTGGAACACTGCTTATTGAAGGCTGTAACAACTACAGGGGATAATATAGAATGTAAAGAGAAAGAATCAGAAGTTTTCGAATTCGCATAGATGCTCGACGCACAACCTGTGCAGAAATTTACACAACCTATGCAACCTAAATAAAAACTACCACCTAATTCAAACAAAGAAGAACCTTCAAATATGAAGTTGAAACCGTTGCCTCCTAACCTTAAGTGTGAATTTCTGGGCCCTAATTTGACCTATCCAGTCATTGTTAATGCTCTTTTAAGCCCTGTGCAGGTTGATAAACTCTTAAGAGTGCTTAGAGAACACAAGCAAGCAATTGGTTACAAAATTTCATACCTTAAGGGAATCAGCCCATCTTTTTGAACACATAGGATCCACTTAGAGGATGACACAAGACCTGTAATTGAACATCAAAAGAAGCTAAACCCAAACATGAAGGACATGCTCAAGCAAGAGGTTTTAAAGCTATTAGCTGAGGGTATTATATACCCCATTTCTGACAGTAATTGGGTAAGCCCTATCCATTGTGTGCCCAAGAAGGGAGGTCTAACAGTTGTGAAAAATAAAGGTAACAAATTAATACCAACTAGGACAGTTACGGGATGTTGAATGTGTATAGATTATAGAAAATTAAACAAGGCCACCCGTAAAGACCACTTCTCTTTGCCATTTATTGACCAAATTTTGGAAAGACTTTCTAAACATGATTATTTTTGCTACTTGGATGGCTTCTCTGGTTTCTTTCAAATTCCCATTCACCCTAATGACCAAGAGAAAACTACTTTCACATGCCCCTATGGTACCTTCAATATACCATATTGAAGAATGCCATTTGGGTTGTGTAATGCACCAGCTACATTTCAACGTTGCATGACAGCAATCTTTTCGGATTTTATTGAGGAAATTATGGAAGTCTTTATAGACGACTTCTCCGTTTATGGACTAACATTTGACTCTTATTTAGCTAATCTTGCCAAGGTTTTAAGCAGGTGCGAAGAGGTTGATCTAGTGTTGAATTGGGAGAAGTGTCGTTTCATGGTACAAGAAGGAAATAGTCCTAAGTCACTTAGTCTCCAATCGTAGAATAGAAGTGGATAAGGCTAAAACCGAAGTGATAGCGAATCTGCCTCCACCAACCTTAGTAAAGGAGATCAAAAGTTTCTTGAGACACATAGGCTTTTATAGGCGTTTATCAAAGATTTTTTCTCATATAGCAAGGCCTTTGACTAATTTGCTGAGTAATGATGTGTCATTCAATTTTAACCAATCTTGTCTTTATGCTTTTTACATAATTAAGCAAGTCTTAACCTCACCACCTATTCTTTAACCCCTGGATTGGTCCCTCCCATTTGAAATCATATGTGATGCTTCGGATTATGCTGTGGGAGCTGTTTTACACCAAAGAAGGAACAAGGTGGCCCATGTGATCTATTATGCGAGCAAAACATTGGATGATGCTCAAATCAATTATGCCACGACTGAAAAGGAGTTGCTAGCTGTAGTCTTTGCAGTCAATAAATTCAGGTCATATATCGTGGGCTCGAAAGTGATAATCTACTCAGATTATGTAGCCATCCGCTATCTACTTGCGAAAAAGGAGGCTAAACCAAGGCTTATAAGATGGTTTCTTCTCTTTTAAGAATTTGACCTCGAGATTCGTGACAAAAAGGGAGCTAAGAACTGGATCGCATATCCCCTCTCGAGGCTCACTGCAGATCAGAAGGAACCCCTTCAAGAAGAACCACCAATTAATGACTCCTTCAGTAATGAGCATTTGTTCTACTGTGCAGATTTACCATAACTTTGTTGTTCACTACAAAAAATTGCTGCAGTAACATTACAAGTTCGATGGTATACTGGCTATGTGAATTATCTTGTTTCAGGAGTCTTACCACGTGAATCTACTTTTCAGCAGAAGAAGAAGTTCTTTTCGGAGCTTAAGCATTATATATAGGAGGAGCCTTTTCTTTTTAAGCGTTGTGGTGATAGGGTGATACGAAGATGTTTAGCAACTGAAGAAGTAGGAGTTGTCTTGAATCACTGCCATGCATCCCTCTACGGAGGCCATTTTAGTTCAGAAAAGACGACAGTAAAAGTTCTCCAAGCAGGGTTCCATAGGCCTATACTTTTCAAGGATGCAAGAAATTTCATGCAAGCATGTGACAAATGCTAGAGAGCTGCAAATATTTCTCGAAAACATGAGATTCTCCTTAAAGGAATTTTAGAGGTAGAACTTTTTGACATTTGGGGGGGATAGATTTCATAGGGCCACTACTATCTTCTCTTGGTAACAAATATATTGTTGTAGGGGTCGACTATATCTCCAAATGGGTGGAAGCAATCGCTGCACCAACTTGTGATGCCAAAGTGGTCACTAGATTCCTCAACAGGAATATTTTCACCAGATTTGACACTCCTCGGGCAATTTTCAGTGATAGGAGAAGTCATTTTATCAACAACTCATTCGCCAACCTTTTGAAGAAATATGAGGTATACCACAAGTTAGCATTGGCCTACCAACCTCAATCTAATGGGCAAGTCGAAATTTCAAATAGGGAGACTAAGAGCATCTTGGAGAAAACAATAAACACCTCAAGAAAGATTGGTCTTTGAGGTTAGATGATGCTCTCTGGGCCTATAGAATAGCGTACAAGACTCTAATTCGGACTACTCCACTCAGACTAGTGTATGGGAAATCATGCCACCTTCCAGTCGAGCTAGAACACAAAGCATACTGGGTTGTTCAGAAGCTTAATTTTAACTTCAAGGTAGCTGGAGAAAGGCATTTGCTTCAGTTGAATTAATTGGAGGAGCTTCACTTAGATGCTTATGAGAATGCCCGAATCTACAAGGAAAGAACTAAGAGATGGCATGATCAACATATTATCCAAAGAGAGTTCAAAGAAGGAGACTTAGTCTTGTTGTTTAATTCACAACTCAAGCTATTTCCCAGAAAGTTGAAGTCGAGGTGGTCGGGACCGTTCAAGATTGTTAAGGTTTATACTCATAGTGCAGTAGAAGTTGAGGATCCCAAAATTGGAGTATTTAAGGTTAATGGGCAGAGGTTAAAGCCTTATGTGGCTGGATTTCTAATAGAAAAAGGGTCACTCAATCCCTCTCCAACCCTGACCTTTGAGCAAACATTTGGCAGAGTCAAGCTAAGGACTTTAAATTAGTGCTTCTTGGGAGGCAACCCAAGTTTCACACCTTAGTTGCTTTTTTTTTTTATTTTTATTTACCTAAAATTAACGTTCCTCTTTGTTTTAATTGTAGGAAACTAGACCTTACAAGCGAATTCTGATGGGAGGAATTACACTTCTAAAGAAAATGATCCAAGCTCATTACAGGGAAGTTCTTTGTGCCTCTTTACTTATAACTTACCATGTTATCGAATTTTGGGGTTGTTTGTGTTTGAACTTGATCTGCAGCATTTCTAAATTCTGGCATGCATCATCCTACATAGCCTATGTATGCGGTCGACTACTGACATTTTTTTTGTCTTTAACTGTGCATATACATGCTTACTTACCTACTTCAAATTGTACCTGCGCACCTTGACATTAAGGACAATGTCCTATCTGAGTTTGGGGGTGTGACCATAATTTTGTAAAACTTTCTTACCATTACTTTTCATCTTTTTTGACAAATCATTATATAGTCATTTTTCTTGCATAGTTAAACATCATTAAGAAAATTTGATCTTTAAAGGTTTTGATTTTGGCCTCACTTTTGGGAAATTGAGAATTGCTTGAGACCTAATTGGGTTTACCTTTAGAAAGTTTGTGGATAGATTCTTCCGGACTAGTGCTGGGTTTCCAATTGTTTAATCCTCCTCATATTCTTTGATTTGAGTATTCCCATCCATTTAATTTGAGTTTTGATTATCCATGAATTTTTTAGGCAAGTTGGAACCTAGTGAGGTCTTGCCAATCCTAGAACAAGTTCTCTAGGCCTATTGAGGCGAAATGTGAGCACAAATTTGATAAGGAAGTGATCAAGGCAATTTTCTTTGAATTATGAACCACAATTCAATTTTGGCTTAAAATAACCCTATATTCCCCTTAGAGCCAAGTTGAGCCTAAGTAAAATCCCTATTTCTTTGGCACCCTCATTTAACCAAGCCATAAGCTAAGCATTCCATTCCCTACCTTTCATGTGGAAATGATTATTTAGGAGTAGGATATATGGGGGGTTGAAAAAAAACAAAAGAACGAAAAAAATCAAAAAAAAGAAAAAAAGAGCAAGCAAGTGAGGATTTTGCAGGTATTCTGTATTTTCAGTTTCTTCAAAGGATAAGGGTATAAAGTTATTGCCCCTAGTATACAAGAAACTGAGTTTAGGGGAAAGTCAATTATTTGGAACTTGGGAATTCATTGATATTGAGTCAAGTCTTGTGATTGTTACCGTTTTTAATAACATGTTGTCATGTTTGAGTTTTGTCATCCCATATCAACATCACCATGCATACTCCTTGTCACTTGTATTTCAGCAAATGATGTTGTTGGTTCCTTAACAAGTTTGACACGATGGTATACAAATCAACCAACAATATATATGAAGTGGTGTTGGTAAGATAGTCCCAATATTCTTATGGTCCTCAAGGAAATCACGTTTATAAGATGATGTCACAGGTGGCCTAAAAAATCTTTCCTCTTTGTTTCCAAAGTTAAACCCCAACAACCTCATTACAACCCTAATAAGACCTTTTGATCCTTTGAAAAGGAGTGTTAAAAATTAGTGGAGATGGGATGGAGAATTTTTGCCTATGGGATTAGTTAATTTGATAATACCATTAGAGTCTCTTGGGTTGTAATTTGCCTTTGAATTTATTTGGCTTTTCTCTACTTTTTTGAGTTGGTTGGTTTCTAATTAGACTTGAATCAAAGAGTGTGTGTTTGAGCGAGCTTTGGTATCCTTGCACTATGAAGGTGGGTATGGTTTGATAAGTGGCTAAACTTTAATCAGTTACTGCAATTATGAAAATTCTAATTGTTGAGTGCTCCTTAACCTGTTTTGAACAATTTTCTTAATTTTGCTTAGGGATAAGCAAGAGTTTGAGTTTGGGGGCATTTGTTGAATGCAATTTCTCACTTGAATAGGTGGCATTTTCCCTTAGTTTCTGCATACAGTCATTAGGTTTTATACATATTTTACTTGTTAAATTGTTTATTGCTCTAAATCGACCAACACGAATTGAAGCGTTAACAGCCTTCTTATGAGGTAGGATCAAAACCATTACACAAGTCAAAGCAAGCACAAACAAAGTCTTCATAGCTTACCATCCCGTGAACTTGCGTCTAAGAATGAACCCGCCGCTGTTGGCACAACATTTCGAAATATCATAGCATAGCCCAAAATAGTAGAAATTGTAGACAACAGTACGAAAACGTGGTCAGATGATTTCGTAGTGAGGAAAGTGAGAGAAACAGTAAGGAAGGTGAAAGCAGAGTACGTCAAGAATCTTCAAGCAGATAATGCATATTTCCATATGATGAAAGAGAGGTCTGAGAAGACGATAAAAGGAGAGGTGGTTCCTTTTAACTTCACAAGTTGTTACAGGTTTCTAATATATGATATCGACTTCGGATGGGGAAAACCGACATGGGTCAGCTCGAGGAAGTGGTCGTTCAATAACTTTGCTAGTTTCTTTGACACCAAGGTGGTGGTATAGAGGCGTGGATCACTTTTTTACGGAAAGAGATGGCTAGGTTTGAAACAGATCATGAGCTGATTGCTATTATATCTCCTAAGCACAAACATTAAACTGTTAGAGTATTCATATTGACTAAACATGAAATTGTTAAAGAGTTTATAAGGGATAAGGGTCAACTAACTAAATAACTAGTTCTAGTTATTTTGACAATGGTTGACCCAAGCCCAATTATTATTAATGGACACTACACTATGTCCATATTAAAAATTTTGATATGATATCAGAGCAGGTTTGGTCCAGATTCTTAATCTTTCGGTTGTCCGTCTGAATGTACAGTCCCAGCGGTTCGGTTTAGTTACCGCTATGTTTATTTCAAGTGACAGTTGGATGTCCAGTCCTAGTTGCACTTGAGAGGGAGTGTTAGAGTATCCCATATTGACTAAACATGAAAATGTTAAAGGGTTTATAAGTGGTAAGTGTTAACTAACCAAATAACTAGTTCTACTCATTTTGACAATAGTTGACCCAAACCCAATTATTGTTAGTGAACTCTACAGTCTGTCCATATTAAAATTCTAATATAAACAGCCAGCGAAGTTGGGTTTTGCAACTCTGATTTTGCTATTGTCCCAAATTGTTCTCTTGTTGGCTTGTAATACCTTCTTTGGCTGCTGTTGTTTCATTATGATTATGTGAAGGGACTCCTTTTTCACTAAATAAAAGTAAGAATAAAATTATGTGGAATAATAAAAGAATTAGAATCTTCTATGTGCATTATTTATTAATTATGCTTCAGTTTTTGTTGTTTCTTTAGCTCTAGATTCTTAACTTGATTTTTATTTTTGAATGAAAGTAAAACTTTTTAAATTGATAATATTAATATCATTGCACTTTTGTTATTGATAATAATTAAATTTTAAATAAAATTTTAAAACAAATTAATTTTATGAAAATTAAATAATTAATTTTATTTAATCTTTTATACAACATGTATTAATAATAAAGTTATTACGTTGAATTTTAATTGCATTTAGAAATGATATGGATTGCCTTAAGTTACTAGACTCTTAGCCCTTAGGAATCTATGCCTTTGAAGAGTTTTTGTTAAAAAATCAAGTAATAAGAAGCAGCAGAGAAGGATATGAAGAGAGAATTTTACGTGCTTCATTATTATTCTTTGTTTTCATAGAATGTAAATAGGAGATATATATACAGAGTTCAATATGCACAAAACGACTAACAAACTTCTAACAAACGTAAAACTAACTCTGATAATAGTTTAACATCAAGCTGTTATGTGTATGAAGTCCTGCAACAACCCCCTGCAAGCTGAGGAAGTTTGAGAATCAAACATTCCCAGCTTGTGTATTAGATCTTTATGGTGAAGAGTGGGCAATGCCTTGGTTAAAATGTCTGCGAGTTGGTCTCGAGTAGGTAAATAAGTTAAATGAATAAGGCCTTCAAGAACTTTTTCTTTAGTAAAATGACAATCCAACTTAATGTGCTTGGTCATTTCGTGGAAAACTGGATTTTTGGCAATGTGAAGAGCGGATTGATTATCACAATGCAAAGTAACAGGTTTTAAATTTTAGACCCTTAATTCGGTTAAAAGTCGCACAAGCCAAGTAATTTTCAAATCTGCATAAGCCATAACTCTGTATTCTGCTTTAGCAGAGGACGGAGAGATAATGCTTTGCTTCTTTGATTTCCAACTAATGGGAGAATTACTAAGTAAGACCAAGTATCTCGTGACACTTTTTAGTGGTAGGATAAGCAACCCAGTCTGAGTCACTAAAAGCTTAGAGTTATAGGTGATATGCTGCTCGGAGAAGAATACCTTGATGAACAGTACCTGTGAGATACCCTAAAGCATGTTCCAAAGCAAAAAGATGAGGCTTCCTAGGTGCATGCATAAATTGACTGGGAGTTTGCACAACGAAGGAGATGTCGAGCCTGGTGTGAGAAAGAAAGTTAAGTTTCCCAATTATTGTGTGATAATTAGTAGCGTTAAGAAGAGGTTCTCCCGAATCTGCTGAAAGTTTCAGATGTAAAGGAAGAGGCATGGAGACTGAAGAGTTGTTGAGAAAACCTATATCTGTGATAAGTTTTTGAGCAAATGTCCGTTGAGTTAAAACAATTACAGTAGGCAAAGAGATAGCTTCGAGGTCGAGAAAATAATGAAGCTCCCCTAAATCTTTAATGCCAAAAGTAAAATCCAAATGGGATTTAAGTTGATAAAGCTCAGTACTGTCAGAGCCAGTGACTAGAATGTCATTAACATAAACACCAACAATATTGAGGTGGTTCCCACTGTGCTTCAGAAATAAGGATAATCATTTTTAGACTGTGCAAAACTGAGTAACTTTAGAAAGATTATCAGTTTGGTAAACTATTGTCGTGAGGCTTATTTAAGGCCATAAAGAGATTTCCGAAGTTTGCAGACTTTATTGGAGGGGTTAGGGATACCTTTGGGCATTTACGTATAGGTATCTTAGTCTAAATCGCTATATAAAAAGGCAATATTCACATCTAGTTGAAAAATTTTCCATGCTCTAAATGCTGCCACAACAATGACGGCTCGAATAGTAGATAGTTTAACAACAGGGTAGAAAGTTTCACGGTAATCTATTCCCCCTTTTTGAGTATCACCACGGACTACTAACCGAGCCTTATATCTTTCAAGTGTACCGTCAGATCAAAGCTTCACTTTGTACACCCATTTGCTGGAAATAGCCTTCTTACCTAGGGGAAGATCTGTAACTGGCCAAGTATTGTTAGCATGTAAAGCATCAATATCTTTATTCATAGCTAAAATCCAATTTGGATCTTGAGAAGCCTCTTTATAAGAAGTGGGTTCTCTATATGTAGTGAGAAATGAAGAAAAAGCAATAGACAAAGAATGGGTAGTATAATCGATTTGAATCAAATTGCACCAATGAACAGTAGAAGAAGGAACGAAGGTCGAAGGAGTAGTTGTAGCTACATTGGAGGCTTCTAAAGGAAAATGACAGATGTAGTCTTGAAGATAGCAGGAGGTTTTGTGACACGATCAAATCGTCGAGGAGGTAGAGAAGAGAGACTATGAGAAGAAGTAGAAGGGATGGAAATTGGGTTTCGGTATCAGTGTGAATAGGAAGCTGTATATGAGAGGGAGTGTCTGGATCAAGAAAAATTGAGTTGGGTAATGGTGAATTGAGCGAGGTCGAAGATGAAGAATTGTATTTGTTGTATGGAAAAAATTGCTTAAGGAAAACGACATTGGTGCTGATAATGATTTTTTTAGTTTTTAAGTTTTTAAGTTTGTAACCTTTTTTACCAGTAGGATATCCAATGAAAGCGCAAGGGTCAGCCCTGGGTTCAAACTTAGCTTTATAAGGTTTTAAGGTGGATGCAAAACATAAACAACCAAAGGATTTAAGGTGACAATAGGTAGGTTTGGATTTATGGAGTCATTCATAAGGTGTTCGAAAACATAAAACGGAGAGAGGCATTCTGTTTATGAGATAAGTAGTAGTGAGAATGCAATCCCCCCAAAATTGTATAGGGAGGTTGGATTGAAAATAAAGGGCTCGGGCTGTTTCCAGAAGGTGTTTATGTTTCCGCTCAACTCTGCCATTTTGTTGAGGTGTTCTAACACAATAGGTTTGGTGAAGAATCCCTTTTTGAGCAAAATAAGTAGGAGCAATTCCTATGAATTCTAAAGCATTATCTGATTTGATCACTTTAACATGAGCTTGAAAATGATTTTCAATATAAGAAAGAAACGTTTGTAAGGTGGGGAAAGCAGTCACTTTTATGAGAAAGAAGGAAAGTCCAGGTATAGTGAGAATTATCATCCACAACAGTCAAGAAATACATTGTAAGTGAGATTGTGATAAGGACCCCAAATATCAGTATGTAACATGTCAAAAACATAAAGAGCAAGAGAAGAACTAGAAGGAAAAGAGTTGCAAGACTGATGTGCTTGAGGACATATTTGACAGATTTTATTGGACTTAGAAATAATGGGCATACAGGTTATATGTCTCATAATAAGATAGGCCATATGACCCATTATACAATGCCAGAGATCGGCAGTATCATAGCCAGTAGTTATAGAGTTGCAAAAGCTATTGTCTGTTCTTTTAACAGATGTATCATAAGAAAAATTAGTAGCAACAGGAGAACAATTAGAATCAGTGCAAGACATATAATAAAGTCCTCTTGACTCTTTACCAAGGTCCAGTAGCCTGTTCATCAAAGGGTCCTGAATAAAGCAAGAAGTTGGAGTAAAGATGAGGTTAGTGGCAAGTTGTTTAGTGAGTTTACTAGCTGAAAGTAGGTTGAAATGAAGACCTGGCACATGAAATACGTTTTTAAGAAGTATATCGTCTCGCAACTTGACATCGCCAATATGTTCAACCCTTGCCTTAATGCCATTAGGAATAATGATGTGACAAAGAGAAGAAATGTAGTGCCCCCTTACCGCAGGGTACGCACCGGGACGCCCGGAGGTCATTCTAATACATATCATACGATAAGGGTGAGGTATGCTCGATCACTACATTCACTTCATATGGCATCATATCATTTTTTGCTTATAAATCATCATACGACAACTCAAATATTTTTAAAACTAACTTTTCCTCATTTCATTTCTCAAAATTGAAAGTGTACATTGAGTCTTTCTAACCTTTACTACATGTACAATAACAAAATCTAGTACAAAAGTACTACATGAAAGAAGGAAATAGGTACAATCTAACTAAGTCATCCAAAACACAATCTACACGGTAGTGGAGCCACTCAGTAACTAGCGTCGTCTCTCGGTCCTAAAAAATCAACGTTGCAATTTTGGTGAGTTTTGCGAACTCAATGACGTAACCATCATCGATGGCTCACTCAAATCATGCAACACATCATTGCACATAACAAAGATTTCACGGAAATTACACTTCACATCAATATCACATTCGCACTTAAACATAGGCAAATTTGGCATTTCAATAAAACAAACATACTTAACAAAATGCATATGAAATGCTCATGAGACCCTTTTCCATTTATTATGTTGTTGTGACCGAATGCCTGAACTGTCCCGCATCCAAATGGATTCCGGGCTCATTAATCGTTGAGCCAATGGCTCTAAATCACTTTCGAGCTCGAGGCTCGGTTTCACTCGTTGAGCTTTGAGCTCTATCGTTGGCTACTCAGGTCCAACTGCCATTATCTGATTATGCATTCATGAATGGAATGCATGGATCACAATCAGTCACATTAAGAAACACATAAGTCTCATATTCACATACAAGTAGCACTTCGATAACGTAAATCCCAGTACACAATCATCGGACCTCCTGTCCGGAATCCATATCCAAATCACATTCATCCATTCATTCATTCATTGAAAACATAAGCATAAACAAACAGTAATTGAGAGAAACCATCTAGGTTACTCACCAACTGCTCCCAAAGTTAGTGCCTGAAAGTTCCGGTAACATCTGTGGGTTAACGTTCCAGTTGCTCCTCTATAACAAATAACATACACATATATCACAATTTGCACAATTAAGGTGTTTAATAATGCACATGAATGAAATGAAATAAGTACAATGCGTATTCATGACAATCCCGGGTATTTATCCACCAAGTTCATTGCAAAAGCATTCTCAATAAAGTAATTTGGTTTATCCACCAAGTTCATTGCAAAAGCATTCTCAAAAGCATCCATCATGACAATTCCAAGTCTCTCTTTCGGGTCTATGATTCACATAAAAATTAGAAAGTGACAATAAAGTAATTTGGTCATACTCTCTTCTTGAAAAGTGTTCCTCTATGTCTTATGATTCCATTGACACCAAAATCACTCAATTTGATTTAGCAGATTGGGAGATATACCTCAAACACTTTCGGACCGTTATTATGCACTATACCCAATGTCCATCAAGAAATTGAACATCTTAGGGATTAAATCAAGATTTAGCTTCTTCATATGATTTGTAACCCCATTTCTCTAGTTTATTCCAAAAGAACAATCACCTCATTTGGAATCCTATAGGTCCAATTATGATCAAAACATTGACCTATGCTCAGTAAAACTAATCCCATTGATATTGTTCCACCAGTCTCCCACACTTTCTTTTGATCAATCTCTTTCAACTTAACACCAATTAACACCAATTTTTGTGGAGATGTATGAAAATGTGTTAGGAATCTATTGCTTCAAGAACCAAGTCATTTGGAGATCTAGAGAATGAGTGATGGTCAAAAGAAGCAACCAAGTTTAAGATTGATGTCAAATTGAACATAGTTTGGCGCAATTGCCATAACTTTTGCTACAAACTTTGGATTCCTTTCATTCTTGGACCATTGGAAAGAAGACTTCGAGATCTAAAACTTTCATGAAGACCACAAAGTCTGATTCGACCTTTAAAAAGGTCCAAATTGCGATGCACTGAAGTTGTTCCGAGAAGGTCCGTTAAACATGTCCGTTTAACGGACATGAATCGACCAAACAGCCCCATTTCACCTGAGGAAGTCCGTTAAACGGACACCCATGTCCGTTTAACAGACACACACTACCCTGGGGGTATTTTTGCACCCGAGAAGGTCTGTTAAACGGACTCCCATGTCCGTTTAACGGACATACATCTCACACCCACTCTTCAAAACCTCTTCCAAGCTTCCTACACTCATTCTATCATCAAATACATCCATAATCTCCTCCAATTCACTTTTTCTAGCATAGAACCACTTCATAACATCACAAGTTTAGCTCAAAATCATCTATACTCCATTCATATTCCCTAATTGATCATAACACCCAAAATAGAACACAAACATACACATTACTCCACAATTCTTGCTGCACTTAATTTCCTAAGTTCATATCAATATTTGAGACTCTTTAAGACAAAATTTAAAATCAACATCTTCACAAGAAAT
>JAOTAX010000196.1:10034819-10047932 GCA_025629825.1 Erythroxylum guanchezii | reverse complement strand
TTCCTCTTTTTTTTTTTAACCTTAAACTTCAAACAAACTTCTAATTTTTGCTACTCCTTTAGGTTTTACCCATTTTGCTATAAATTCCTCTTGTTTTACTCTTTTTTTTTTAAACCTTAAACTTCAAACAATCTTTGTCTTTTGTATCAACTCTAGTGTTTCTTCATTCTTTTTCCCACGAATTCCCTCAAAACCTAACAAACCTTCCTTAGACTATGACTTTTGCACATCATACATCTACCTCCTCTTCCACTAACTACATTAAATTGAACATGTAACATCCCACTATCATAGAGTATATACCGACATTCCAGAGAATATTGGAGCACATGCCTCACAGAAGCGACACGTTAGAGCAGTCACATCATCTTTTCATGGCATCATATATAACATAAGTATTTCGAAGAACTTAGTTTCCTCATGTTATTTATAGCCATAAGTTTACATTGTCGTTACATTCTATAATCCATCTATTTACCTTACCAAAGACATCTGAGATTCTTTGCTTTTGATTCACAAATATAAACATTCATTACACTCATAATTCATGTTTATACAATACATAACATGTGAAAGTTTATAGCTTTATATAATACGTACAACATAAAACTAGGTGCTGGACCAAAAAAATCTCACTAGATGCTTTAGAATTAGCTGACCAGACTTTTGAGCCATTTTAGGTTCCAAAACGGACAATACTAGGCTACTACTAGATTGCCTTAAAAGTTAAGTCACGATAGTACCTGAAAATCAACGTTGCAATTTTGATGAGTTTGCAAACTCAGTGAGTGAGTCATCATCGATGTATTCACTCAAGTTAGGACACAACATCACAAACATATAATCCAAATTCTCAAATATATCACATTCTTCAAAACCAATTCCCATTTATCACATCATTTAATTTGGATACCAAATCACGATATATGTATCTCAAATTTCAACCAACACATTATGAACACAAACATTTCATATAGTAATATCAAATAATCCAATCACTCATCTCAATCATTCAGTTTAACATGTACACAAACATTTCATATTATTGTTTCAACATAATTTAGTAATTCTTGACAACTATCCATATGACACATACATTATATATATAAATGCAAATGCACATGTGATTCCACTTTTTTTTGTTGTGACTGAGCGTCAATTTAACTGTCCCGTATCTGCTACGGATGTCGGGCTCATTTCAGACATTGTCCTGTACCTATTATGGATACCGGGCTCATTAATCTTTGAGCCTGTGGCTCTTTGTGCACATTTCTAAGCTTTAAACTCCTCTCCACACTGGTCACTTTGTTCACAACTCTTTTATCTGATCATGCATATCAATGCCATAAAATGTATCAAATCATATAATATGTCATCAACAACGTTCATTCAATGTACATAGGCATTTATCGCATTCATCGGATCTAAGTCTGGCATTCAACATTTTGTTGATCACTCATTTCCCACATTCACATACAAGTAGACAACACTTCCAATACATTCCCAAATATTGAACTCCTCGGACTATCAATATCCAAAATTATCACAATCTCATAGATAACAATTCAATAATTGGAATTTAAACAAAAACAAATCAAATATAGTGAGAAAACATCTAGGTTGACTCGTAGTATACTCCAGATTAGCTATTTCCTTGACAATCTGGTCATGTCTGGATGTTGTTGATCAATTTGTGCTTCTATATCATGCAATACACATATATCTGCATATTACTAACTTGTTTAATCAAATGAGAACTTAATCATACACATGTATATATGTTATGTTTAATCCATGCTCAATTGCCTATCCCAGGTATGTAATCTTATTCACAAATCTTATTCATTCATTCATCATAGCTTATATGGATCCTGTTTGCAATTAGGTTTATGCCTTAAGAAAACTTGGTTACTCTAAATTCATCAATCATTCATTTACCAATCCTTTTCTAGCATTATATATTCACACAATTTCCTAATTCTCATTCATTCATACCTAATTCACATCTATTACATCCTTTAGATCACATTTGCATCTATAAGAACACCTTCATTCCTTTATCAACTCACAATTTCAGATTTAGATACATTGATCTTAAGCAGTCCATTCCTTAAGTTATAACCTTAATTAACAACCTAAAATTATCAAACCTTTAACCAATTAATCCAACCACAATCTAGGTTCATTTCAAGCCTCAATCAAGTCCACATACACCAAGGTAAAGTAGCTTATCCTTAGTTGGTTGAACAATCACACAAAACATAATTTTTCATTTTAGAGCATTTCCCATGATCTTAGGGTACCTTTCCATGATTGTGGAAAGAAAAAACAAAAAGTTTCTCACTTCAATGCATTGCCCACAATCATGGGAAGGAGCTTATGTAGCTTCCACGATCGTGGGATGGGTGAACAAAAAGTTCACCATCCATTTCCTTCAATTTTGTTCTGCACTCTAACACCATCATAATAGTCTATTAATTATACCTCAGTTATACCTTAATTATACTTCTAAAATCGTCCATTAAACAACTTCTAACCTACGGTTTCATACATTAAAACGAAATCAATTCATCCATCAAATTTCCAGCACAACTTCATCATCAATACCATAACCAAGTTCATCTTTAAATAATCATCATGAATGTTATGCTAACATATGTCACAATAGATGAATAAATCACTTTCTTGTCTAACTCAAAACCTCCTCAATCATCAAGCTAATTTAGCCCTCCAAACATACAAGGATAAAGCATACTCCAAGAACAAGATGGAATGAGAAGGATTTCTAAATACAAGATGAAGGCTATGAAATTTTGGCAAAAATTCAAGGGTTATGGAGATGCTTTAAGAGTGTCGTTGGTGTGAAGAAAGAACAGGGTAGTAAGTAACTAAAACATGGAAGAAGATGTCTTTCAAGTGTGGAGGTAGTGGGGTGCAAGTGTGTGGCGAGGGGTGTGACACATGTCATACCACTTCTCCTATAAAGAGCTATGTCATATGTCTTCTTCTCATGCTACCAATTGTCACCTAATGTTTGGTCCATTTGTCATGTAATTCCTAGGCCACTTGTCACTCATGTACTCAAGCCATTTATCTCCCAATTAGCTAAGCCATTTGTCACTTATTCCCAATGCCACATGTCACCATTTCATAGGCCTAACCAACTTAAATTCCCATCTATCAATTTGTCTTGTCCTTTAACATTTTTCCTAGACTAGATGCACATATCACCTTATCAATTATTTTATTGTAACAATAAATTCCCATTTCGCTAATTATAGTCCATTAAACAAAATTCAAGTCATAATCAACACATAATTACATCATAATCATTTAAGATCTTTCATGCCCCGAGATATGTCAAATGAGTGCATATACCATTTTTACAATGTCTCTAAATCATGATTCATATATAGATGTGAATATGATGCATGTAAATGAAATGCACTTCATGAGTTCTCATATGATATGACTCAATCTAACAATTAAATCCTTAAGTGTGGAAACAGATTATTACAGAACATTGCAGCTGTATTGTACTCTATTAAAAAATTTCATCAATTTGTGTAATTTTATTCTTTATGTAGGATATAAAACTTGATGTGGTTTGTATTCTAGCTAGACCTCTACCACCCTTCATTAGAATAAAACAATAAACTTTTGAAACCCTAAAAATCCTTATTGAGTTCTCACTTTTAATAACTGACTTTATAATTTTCTTTTTTCAATGTTGTAGGAAGATTTCCTTATTTTGACCATGAACAAGGTTTACCTTTGACTATTGGGATCCCTTCATCCACTAAATCTCCTCATCCATCTCTTCCCTATTTATAAGAGGTGAGCAAATCAAAATTTCTCTAGAATTTCCTCTATTTTACACCCCATAATCCTTGAATCCATGGCCAAAATATATAGACCAATGGATGGATAGACATGTTATACCCTTCTTACCATTATATTTGGAAGAGGCAGGGATTTCTTCAATTATAATTGCTCTTTCTAAAAACCTAATAGAATATCAACCTAATTCATATCCATTGTCTTGAAATTCTGGAGCCTTCTGTGATTCCATTATTTTTCCTTTCATGAATGCCTCAATTTTGCTTAAAGATGTTTTCTCTCTAATTGGTTTACCTATAGTTGGGGAGGACTTTTCTTGTTTAGTTAAGGAAACTTCTAGTTTGGATTCTAACACTTTTAAACAGCTATGCTTCATCTAAGAATCCTATTTCGAAAGAGGAACATATTAAATTCATTTGGTATCTATTGATTTTTTTTTGGCCTTGTAAACAATAAACTAATATTTAAATTCCTCCTCTTTTGTAGACCGACGGCCTCTAGTAAAATTTTTTCTGTTGGTTATATTTCCTTAGGATTCTTTTGTAGGAATATAGGGAGATGTCTATCCATACTTCCTCTACAGAGACTTAGTTTATGCGTATGGTTTGTTTAACTATAAACCCTTACTTATTTCCTAAATATTAGGGACAGAGAAGGCCCACCTTCTATATATCTTAGATTTCTAGACTTTTTTGGCCTTTATATTTTTGCTAGTATATGTAACAAAACTTTTAAGAATTTCTTTATCTTCTTATTATCTTTGAAGTCCAGGTCAATAGACCACCTTAACCCTTTTGAAGACTTTTTGGAAAGCCCTTATTGGCTAAAAACTTTCAAAACTTTTTAATCCTCTTATTTGACTGTTTACCTAAAAACTCTTTCTTGCTTACACCAACCTAAAGGCTTTTGTAGTGAGTGGTGACAAAGCTTTCAAACCTAGTCCTTCTACTATGGCCTTAGGTTTTAAGTTATATCTTCCTTATCTTTAAAGCCGACAACTTAGACTTTCTTTTAGAATTCACCATATTGTGGATTTTTTGGATTACCTAGTGGGAGTCCCCTTTAAAGCCAACGCTATCAATGATAAATTTCTTCAGGAAATATTCGAGCATTATTGCGTTTTGAAATTTAAAATGTTCATGCCCAATATTATTAATATAGAAGCCCACCACCTTTGGCAGTAGAAGAATCTTCAAAGTTTAGTTCCTTGTCCAAATTCTGCCATCCTCAAAGATACTCCTTCTAACAAAAGAATATTTAAATTTTGACATATACCATTGACATTTGCTGCTACAGATTTTAGAATTTTAGATGTTGAAGTTAGAGAAGAAGGAAAGAATATTTCTTATAAGGAAGCGATTGTGGTTGCTAACCCTATTATGAAGAAAAAACTCAAAGAAAAGTTTTTTTTTTTTTGCTTCAAGCTTTAAGAAGGACAAAACACCAATTCCCAAGAGACCTACTAGAAAGTTAACTCATTCAACCATCAAACTACTTGAAGAAACTAAAATTACAAAATTTATGAGTAAAGAGACTACCCTATAGAATATAATTCTTCCACTCTTGAGAAGATCACGGAGGACATTAGTAAATATATCTTACTCTTTTTAACTTCTCTTACTTTATTTCCTCTAGGAGTTCTTACTTTTGGTTTTTGTTTCATAGATGAGCCAAAATCTAAAAGAGCCAAAGATTCCCCTAAGCAAAATATTACTAAAGTCTCTTTACTATAGGTAAAGTATAAATTCCTTTCATTGTTTATAAAAATATGCCAAATGCTTGACACATTATTTCATGTCTTATAGGTAGGAGACATTCAGATGGTAGAGAAATCTTTATAAGAAGTCTTTGATTTAAGCTTCTTAAATGTGTCTCTTAACACTCCCTCCATTGTTATGCCAATAATTAGTTTTGAGGAGTTGTCACGAGTTAAGGATTCTCTAAAACTAACTATGCAACATGACCTTCAATTTTGATTGAAATTTAGAACAATTCCTCCTTAAGCATGCTATCTTATATTTGCTCTATAACCCCGTTATCTATTGTTAGAGGAATCCTGAGCAAAACTCAATAATTTTTCTCTTCTTTCCAAAATTCATACCACAACCAAATTGTTTATTCCAAAAAAAATAAGCCTCTTAAAGAAGCACCAAATTAATTATGATGCAGAAAAGGATAAAGGTAAAATAACTCCTGCTATAAATTTACAAGCTGAAGAATGAATTTAAGTTATTAGAGTATCAAGCTACTGAGCATGAAAGAGATACCAAATTTGATTAGAGATAAGCAAGAAGCTCTAAAGCAACATGGTAAGTGTCTTAACCATGAATTTAATGAGGTCAAGCAAATAACTCAAAAGATAGGGAACTCGTTAATGTTGTAAAAGGATGAAGTTGACCTTTAGAAGCAAAAAGTTCAATATTGCTAAAGAGGCCCAAGTCTTCATATCAAACAGTGGGGGGAGATCCTATCTTTTAACCTAGATCAACTTTAAATTTCTTTACCTTCTAGAATTAATTTATTAACAATTAGTCAGCTTTTATGGACTTGAACTTTATTGTTTGAATGTTTATTTTGGTTTTTTGTTATTTAACTTGGAAAATTTTATTCTTGTTCATTTATTTATAAAATTTCTCAAACGATAGGTATATAGGTTTTAAAATATTTTCCATTAACGAAATGTCTATAAGGTTCACCTTCTAAGTTAGATAACCTATGAGCGTTACCTTTTAAAACTGTATGAATTCAAAATGACCCTTCCTAATTTTGTCACCTTCTCTTTTTGCATAATCATGTTATTCGTCGAAGTTTTAATTCCATCATCATTACATCTAAATACTCAAATGTTTCCAAATAATTCTTAGCCACTCTTAAGGACAGAATCGTCACTTATATATAGAAAACAACATTAGACCATAAGTTAGAATGAACATGTTGACTCCAATAGTAGTGATGGAAGTTTGATACACCTATAAGGTCTCAAACAAAATTTTATGGAATACTTTGGGATTCTCCTCTAATATTTTTTAAAGATTTCAATGACTAATTTGGTTGAAGCTTCAGTTTTAGCATTAGCCCAAGTGAAATATAAAGTAAAATTTAGTAATTGTATGCCATAATCTATAGCAAAATCTTTGACTTCTTGACTAGTAAACATGGTTTTAAAGTCACTTGTTATTAATTGCAGGATCCCAAACTAATGAATAATCTATTCAATAATGAACTTTACTACATCAGTCTAGTCAACATTCTTCATAGGCTAGGCCTCCACCAATCTAATGAAATAATTCATTACCAATAGATTAAAATTATGACATTTAAAAAAGGTTGATACATTTTCCCAACAAGATCAAAGGCCTAACCTTTAAATATTTATAGTTTAATTATATAGTGTAACTCAAAAGTAGGAATTCATTGAACGTTTTCATAATTTTGGCATTGTTGATAGCCTTCTTACAATATTAAAGATCATTAGTAACCATGAGATCTTATGAGTCATCTCATCTTTATACCAGATTGAGGTGCTTTACATATTCGCTCATGAACTTGTTTCATACTATTAGTGCCTCTAACATCCCAAGGCATCATGGAAAAGTCCAACATTGCCTTGTTGAAATAAGACTCCTTCAATCAACATAAAGTTATATGCTTATAGTTTAATTCTAAAAAGCACTTTCTTACTAGGCTTCTCTAAAAAGTCCTTGATTTTCTCCCTCCAATCATGAGTGATCTTTTTTATCAATATTTAAAACCCTTAAGGAAATTCTATTTTTATAAATAGACATATGGGATTTCTGTATATAACGATAGATTTATGAACTAATTCTTCAGACATTTTTATCCCAAATGCAATTGGGGAGAGTTCATTTTCCATGTAATTTTCCAATTAAGGAATATATTGGAATTCTACTTTATCAAAGAATTCTTGTAATTGAATAGAAACAATATAATAAGGTGACAAAGTCAAACTAACACACTTATATTCTCCCGTTACATATTGTAACACTAGCTGAGAATCTACCATAATGAGAACTTCTTTATTTCCAATATCAACTAGAAGTTTTAGTCCAATCATCAAGTCGTCTTATTTAGCCTGATTGTCAGTGCACAGGAAGTCCACCTTAAGAGAAAGAAGAATCTTTGTTCCGTTTGGTGCAGTTATAGTGATCCCAATACTAGCTAACTTCTTTGTACTAGAATTATTAAATTTTAGTTCACGTGGTTTTTCTTTCATAAGTGAGTAATAAATGCTCCACATCTTCTTAAACTTCTATCAAGTTGGCCATTGCCTAACCTTTTACTAACTTATGGGCGTAATACACCAAGTTAAAGTCTATAAGAGTCATAAGTCATTTTCTAATGTTCAATGCTAAGGTTGGCTTATTCAACATGTATTTTATTAAGTCAGTTTGTGAAACCACATAAAGTTTATTTTGCAACAAACAATGCCTTAATTTTGACCAAGCAAAATATAACACCGATCGTAGTTTCATAATAGGAATATGCTTCTTTTGTTGGTGTGAGAGTTCTAATCAAGTAATAAATAACCTGCTCTTGGCTTGCCTCATTACTTTGGGCCAATAAGCTCTTAATAAATTCTTCTACGACAAAAATATATAACTTTTAAGCTATTCTCTATTTTAGCGGCATTAACACAAGAAGTTTAGTCAAGTATTCATTGATCATATCAAATGTCGTCTAATACCTTTCTTCTCATCTTAATTCCTTATAATTTTTTAACTTCAAGAGCTCTAAGAATTCTTTTTTTTTACTGATCAAATTAGTAATGAATCTTTCCTGACCTAAAAAACCTTGGAGTTCTCTCTTATTTTGAGGTGATTTATTTCAAAAATGGCATTTACTTTATTTCTACCCAATTCAATCCCTCTATTGTAGACCAAGAAACCTAGGAAATTTCACACTTTTATTTCAAAAGTGCACTTTAGAGGATTTATCTTTAATTTGTGCATTTTCATCCTATGAAAATTTCCCTTAAATTCTTTATATGGTTTGTGCTCTTTTTTAATTTAATAATAATATCATCTATATGAGCTTATGATATATGACCAGTTAAGTTATAGAAGATAGTATTCATATCCGTATAATAAGTGGCTTTTGTATCCTTTAAATCAAAAGGCATTATGACCCATTTACAACATTAGCTAGCCACTTAGTATATCTTGCTAGTGTAATTAAATCAGACTTACATAAAATCTTATCTTATTATTCTTCTTTACTACATTTACAACATTAACTAGCCGCTTAGTATATCTAGCTAGTGTAATTAGACCAGCCTTACATAACTTTTGATCTCTTTTTTAATCTTTAACTTAACTTCTTCAGACAATTGCCCAAGAGGCTGACAGTAAAGAGGAAATTCTAGTTTTATATTAAGTCTATGTTCCACCAACCTTTTATTCAACCTTCACATCTTGATATAACCCCAAGAAAAATAATCTTTGAGTTCCTTCAGGAGCTTAACTAGCTCCAATCTCATTTTTGGTTCTAGATTATTGCTAATAAACACTTTATAGAATTCTCCTTAATCACTCAAATTCACTTCTTCCAATGGTTCTTAATTTTGACTCCCTAAATTGTCAATCTCTCTAGGAGTAGATTTTAATTGTTGGACACAACCTTTGTCCTCCACTTGAAATTTTTCTTCTTCAAAGATCAACTCAACATTTCACATTTCTGCAATTCATCGAAATCCTCTAACATTTGCAACATTTAAAAATTAATTTTTTATTATAGCTACTATAAGAACTTCCTTTTGGAAAAACCTTCTCATTAAGTTCCTTCATAATTGGAACCTTCATCGACCTATTAGTAGGCATGACGACAGTTGCTCTTACCATATTTCTAATTCTATTCAAACCTTTTTCTTTGTCCTTATTTTTTGAATAGTCTCCATGATATATTTTTAATTTGAACTAACTTAACATAATCTCCATAGAATTTCATCTCTATGGCATCAACTTTAGTACAGAAGGGTTGCAAATTGCAAACAATTTCTACCTTATTGCTCTTTTGTAAAAGAAGAAGTTGATGAAGAGACAAAGGAATGCATAATTTGGAGTGGAACCAATCTCGCCCTAGTAAAATTTAATAAATGGAATATATGTCAACAATAAAGAAAGCAATCAATAAAGGATTTTGCCCTATCATGATGTTCTTCGGGAGAATTTTCCATGCTCTAATAGTCCTACTAGTAAATAAGGCAATAGATAATTCAATTGGGACCAAGTCTTTAACTTCTTTGCCCAAAACTTGCATCATTGTAGTTGTCTAACCAATTATCAACAAAAAAATCTTGAAGTTGGTGTACCATTGATGTGAGCTTTAATGTATAAAGGTCTTATATGTTGTGTAATGGTATCAACTAGCTTTTTTAGCACCACCTTCTTTAGAATTCTTGGTTTGACAACTAATAAAGATACTTTGCATTATCTTTTCCCAGGTAGGATTCCACCTTTTTAACAGAAGATTTACCAAATGAAGTAGGGAGTTTTATAGAAGAAACAACATATGGTACATGAATGAAAATTTTTACGAATTCATCAAAATCCCTATCTTAACTCTCAAAGTATGCTGGCTTCTTATGAAATCTAGGATTGTGAATTTCTTTGTTCTTACTTTGCCTTTCACTGGCAGCTTCTATATATTCTTTCTTATTATTTAAGTACAAAATGTTTTTATTATAGGGTAGGTCTTATAAAGTATGGTTTCTTTAGGCTTAGATTCTTTAATCATAATGCCTTGCTTCTTCCAAACCTAGTAGGCGTTTTCTGTTAATGAAGAGTTCTCTTTTGAATTTGGGTTAAGGGTACCAAATTCTAAGGATGCCTTATTTATTTCCGTTTATGAGATGGTGGCACTTGTAATGGTATTACAAATTGAGGCTTTCTGTACTGAAAACTTAAAATTTAAGGATCATATCTTTATCTAAACATATAGGTGAATTCAGTTTTGTGATTTTTCCTTTGTAATTTATGCTTTTGTTGGATTCTAGGAATCCACTAATTTTTATTCTTAGCTTTGGGATTTAACCTATAGTTGTGAACAAAAAAACCTATACTAGAATTTGTAGCTAATGCCAAACGATCTTCAACAAACTTTAGCTCCCTCTTGACATTTAGTAAAAGATGTAGATCGAACTAAGTTCCATTATCAATTGCAACCGGTGGGAATAGATCTTTATCCATCAACATGGTTTGGTCAACTTCAGTAGACGAAAAATTTCCCTTGCTGATTCGGTCTTGGATAACATTCTTAAACCCCCAATATGAATTTGTTAGGTGACTTCATATATTGTGGTATGTGCAATAGTCTCTCCCTTTACTTTCTTCCTTTGTTAGAGCTCTAATTTTTAACGATAAAGTGATAAAATTTTCTTATAATAAAAAATCAAATATTTCTTCCATTCTCAAAGTGTTGAAAGTGTGATGACTCTTAAGTAGTTGGTGCTTGCATTTTCCTTTCAACTTCAAAAGTTTTATGTTTTAGACAGGGACAAACACAAGTTTCAGGGATATTAACTTTGGCCACTTTCAAATCATATGAATTTGTTTTTGTAAAATAAGTAGCCACTAAAATTGTTTTCCTATATCCTTCTTCCCTTAGCAGTTCTTCATGTTTGGAAACTTCTGCTGCCAACTCATTCGAATCACAAAATTTCCATACCTTAAAAGTTTTTTGAAGTTTAATATCATGGCCCCTTTGAGGTAACTTCATATAGTAGGTCTTTGGAAGTGTAATCTCATGTTCTTGAATTGGTTGATGATCATGTTAGCTTTCTTGCCACTTTTTTGAGTAACCTTAGAGAATTCAACTATACTAACTGTAGGTTCATTCCAAAAAAACTGAGTATGAAATATCCCTTCATTTCAGTCCATAAAAGGAAAAAATTCTTGGGCAACAAAGCATACGAGGAGAAGGTTGTGTCTGTTAATGAATTTGGGAATAGTCTAAGCCTGAAATTATTGAAAATTTCATAACTAACTAATTCTTCATGTTGAATGGTGAATCTAGTAATGTGCTTAATGGTTCATTGGTCATGTTCCACAAAATATAAATTAAATTCAGGAATTCTATAGCCATGGGAATAATGATACTTGTGGTAAATATGCTCCGGATAAGGCTTATAGAATTCTAGACAACAAAGCCACCTTAAACCAAGCCTATATAGTTCTTGAATGGCTTCTATAATAGATTTCATATCAACTTGTAGTCTCATTAGTGGAGGATTGATAATAGGATTGTAGTTTACAGCCACAAGGTTTCTTCTTGAACCATAGTATGGCCTATTAGCTTTAGCCTCCAAACTAAATCCTTATCTATAGAGAGTTAGAGGCCTGACTTCCTATGATCCATTTCCTAGATTAATACACATAGGTGCAATAGGAATGCCTTCTCTTTTGTGAGGAGGAACGTATCTTTCATCCTTATAAGAAGAAATCAAGGTGAAACCAGTCACCAACTTCTATTGCATTTGGTGCAGGATGCACAGTAATCTATACCAACATGACAAAATTTTATTTGCCTTATCTGTTAGTGTCTTAATTGCCTTAATCATAGAGGCCAAGTTAGACTTCAATTATGGAATCTCATTTGTATGAATAATATCATTTCGTGTTGATGGTGGTGATGATTTTGAATTCTTGCCAACTGGATAGTTAGTTAAAGGCGTTGCTACCTTCTCTAAAGCTTCGATTATTTGGGATACAAAATCTTTATTCCCTACTATAGTAGGGACTTCTTCCTCTATGGTTAGAGGCACAACGATTTCTTTTCCATTTCTCATACAAAAAATCATATCCTACTGAATGTGTTAAGTTATTGCTTTCTTACACGATCAATATGGAATTCGAGCATGTCAAGTAGAATTTCTCCTAAATTTGTACTTGACTTCTTATAGATGATATATGTGACCTTTGGTAACCTAAAAAATGAAATTGTAAGCCAATAAAATGCTAAAAAGTATTGAAATACAATCTAGGCTTAATAGATGATTTTATTTAAGCAAAAGAAAAGTACAGCCGAAAAGGAAATTTGGGATGACAATAAGAATGAGTAAACAATACAATAAAAAATTTAAATTATAACAAGGTATTCTTGTTAGAATAGTTTGATTGTTTGTGTGTATTGATGCCTAGAGATATCATTTATGTTGTGATACTAGTAAATTTATATAATCCTCTTAACTTCAACTTTCTCAAGTAGTGTTTTTATAACTGCTCAACTTCCTACATTCTAATTAACTTCCTTTCACAA
>JAOTAX010000196.1:10019282-10032309 GCA_025629825.1 Erythroxylum guanchezii | reverse complement strand
AGTAATTTTATTATCAGGAGTTTGAGGTAAAAAAAAAAATTATTTTCTTTTTTCAATTGATTTTTATACATCAATTATATATATATATATATATATATATATATATTATTAATGTTTTTCCTTTTGCTTCAAATAGAATTTTTTTTTGGATTTTGAATTTGATGCGATCATTAATAAAGTATGGGAGAGATGAGCACGTACACATTATCGAGACTTTATTAGTGCGATACACAAGGCTGGTGTATGTCTGCCTTATATTTCTGAACAAATATGGAGTCGTTGGCAGCAGAATTAGACATCATTTGAGGTAATGTCCACATCAGAGTGTAATTCTACCAACAAACGTAAAGGACCAGGGGCAGAGAGTCTTCTTATACATACGAGAGGATCTATTACCTACCACGAGCATGCAGAAAGACTTGTAAGTATTTACACTTTACATTTATCTTCTGATTTTTTTTACTTTGTTGTATGTTAATTTAAATTGATGTGTGAATTTTGGAATAAAGACATGTGTGTTATGGATAATAATAATGTTATAAATATCTGGTGTCATATATTTATGTGTTGTTGAGTTATTTTCATTATTCAACAGGGGATAAACATCATAAAAATAGAGAAAACTCTGCCAAAATTTTTGTAAATTCTACTTCACTTATAACATTTTATTCTTATGCAAGAAAAGTCTATGGGCATGAGGCCTACACCCTGTCAGCTCTTTTTGCACACTCACACTAAGAAGTATGACGGTGTGATATTCGTCAACACCAGATATAGAGAACTAAATGTATTGAAATTTATGGTTTAATATTAATGCTTAATAATTATCACTTACTAATATAAACGTTGCCTTCTGCTAAGACCAAATACCAAAAAGCATTCAACAACAATCTTAGCAGTCTGAAGATGTTGATGAGACTCAAACTTATCTTCATGCAGTAGGTGGTAGGGACCATCGTGGAAGGATATTTGGCTTAGGTTCATTTGCGAGCACATTTTATTCGCAATCCTCCACGTCCAATACAGCAACATCTAATAGGAGGTCGACAACCAATGAAGTCTAGGAGCTTTGGGGCATAGTGTAGTGGCAATTCGGTTGCAACAGTCGATGGAGTACATAGTTCAACTCCGTAATAAGATGGATGGGTTAAAGGGGAGGGGTAGCACCTCAGCTCAGCAATCAGAGCATCCGCGGTCACCAAATCAATAATGTACTTGTTGTCATTTCATTTGAATTATAAATTCTTATTATGTACAATTTAATGTTTTATTATCAACTAAGATAATGTTAACTTTATATTATCAATCAACTTTTTATTTAAACAAATTCAATGTATAAACAAATCAAAATATTATGCACATATAATTTATAACTGTTTAAATTATGCATCAACCATAAGATCATCAAATAAAATTTAATGACAAGATTTTTTAAAAAATTTGTTAATTTACCAACAAAAAAACAAAAGTGTGATGGTAAAATCAATTCTATTTACCAACAGAAAATAACAAATCGTCGATAATATTGACAATAAGTAACATACGGAATAATCAATTTCACCGCCAACTTTACCAACAGGATTTGCCACAGAATAACCGTTGGTATACTTACTGACGGAACAAACATAACCGTCAGTAATGTTGTAATAAAATTACTAATGGAATAACCAATACTGTCTGTAAATCTGCAGATGGACAAATTTTGACCGTCGAAAATTTATTGAAGGTCGACAGCACAAACAACCGTCGGTATATTCATCGACGGTTACATAAATTGTACGTCAATAAATTTACCGACGGACATGTTATTCGTCGAAAATTATTACCTACAACCATTTTTATGACGCCTTGGTCCGTCAGTAAATTTCATTGCTAAACTACCTTGCCATCAAAATGTTTAGATTTTTTGTCAGTAATATCTGTCGCTAAACGACATTTTTCTTGTAGTGATTTTTAATCCATTTTATTGTGTGTAATATTTAAATTTTTTGTTATATAATTTATTATACTAAAATATAATAAAATAATTAGAAATTATAAACAATTAAATATCATTAAATGTTATTTAAAAATGTTTTTAAAAATACTAATGTACAAAATAAAAAATAAAAATATTGGTTTAACAACTAAGAATCGTTTTCATTGCCACTACTACTTACATAATTTGGGCCAAGTATTTGTTTGACCATCTTTCCTAACTTGGCCAACTTTTTTTAGTACATTGTAAGTTTTGTTTATGACGTTGTAACTTTTCTTCATTACGTTCTAATTAAGCCTTAGGTGATTGGTTGTCCTTTTGAAGACGATCAACATATGCTGGTGTTGATGAGGACAAAGCAATTGGCTTAAGCCCAAACCCAAGACCTTTGATGTAGCAAGATCTTATACCAAGTACCTTGTTATAAACTTCATCTATATTGGGCTCATTTCTCTAAGACATTGATGTTTTTAACAACTCCACATCTTATTCTAAAATTTAAAAAACAAAATCAAAATGAAATTAAAATATTATTAGTTAGTACTACATAAATAAATAAACTTAAAATTTTAACAATTTTTATACTTACATAATTATTATGCACTTGTTCAGACATTCAGCCTTCTCCTTCTTTATAGTGTGTCAGTTTGTAGAGCATGATCCTATAATACTCTTCTCTATATAGTTCCTTCTGTCTCAGTTTTATGGAAAAAAAATTCAAAACACAATAAATAATATTATATGTATTGATATAATTATAACTTGTAAACAAAGAACTTATATATTCATTTCATACGGCAACAAATAATTTGAAGCCTTGGTTGTGAGGAGTTTTCATTTTTTCCTCTATTAACCTTGGCCTTCTCACACTTTTCCTAAATAAAACACTTTTCGTAAATGAAGAAAAGAAATATTAATTAAATTATGTAACAAGATCAATGGAAGCAAATGTGAAGAGAAAGAAAACAAACTTTAACGTTGAAAAAGCCCTAATAATCACACATATTGCTCCAATTTTCTTCAGACATCTATTCGAGAATATGCCTTTAGGCCTCCTAGTATGAAGGAAAAAATTTGTAACATTTATGTAGTCGATAACGATGATCTTTGGCCCATTGTTTCAAAAGTGAAGTGACACAATTTGAGACATCAGGATTGCCAATATCGATGATATTCAGCTTCATTAGTGAACAACAATTAAAATTGAAATTAATCTTTAAATAAGTCAAACAATATTGCATATAATTAAATAAATAGAAATTTTACTGAAACTTTATCCAAAGCATTTTGTAGCAAGTTGTCTTTCTTCAACTTTTTGGCATGCCTGAGGCAAGACAATTTAGTTATAGCAATTACACCCAGCTCACTAAACAATTTTGACAATTGAATTTTATCTATAGGGCCTATGCAAGTATACCAATGCCAAGAGAAATTTTTTGTCTTAAAGAAAGCATATTAAAGATAATCTTATACAAAATATTACAACATAATATATATCCAAAGTCTTCCATAGTTGAGGAGCTTTATTCATTTGATATGAAACATATAAGTGTCTTATTAAATGCATTAACTTACTTATTGAGAAGAGTTCTAGAATTATCTTTGTGATAGTATTCCCTAATATGCTCTAAGACTTTTTTAAAAATAAGGCATTTATGCTATAAATGCTAAGGGATTTATTGGCATCAATGTTGAACAAGGATCTTTCAATATCAATATTCATGAATGATAAGGAAATCAACCTGTTAGTTAGTGATTAAATGAGGGATAAACATTCTTTTAACTTAAATATTACATCCATTTTCTTTGGAGCAACCTAAGGTGTTCTTGGAAAAATTTGAAGTTAGTTTTATTAGCTTCTTGTTCTGACACATAATTTCAAAGCTATCTTTATATTAATGTTGCTTATGCTAAGAATTGAAATATGGAAAAACTTAGTATTAACGTTAGCATATCTTGGCCAATGTTAGCATATCTTGGCCATTGTATTATAGATTTCTACATTAAAAAGGATCTGTAAGTGTTTAGAGCTTTCATATAGTGTGTAGGGAGAGTTTTTATGTAATAAGTATACTCTCTCCAAGATTTTAGATAAGTTTAGGGTCAATAATAATGGTAGACATTTAAAGTAATCCTTTAATTATTCAAAGGCCTATTACTACTCTTGGGTCCACTCGAATTCCTTAGCCTTTCATAGGGTTGTAAACAATTCTTCTAAGTTAGAAACACGATCTCCTCCTATATTTATTTTACAACTATATTATTGGCATATGTTCCCATATTTCTTCCTAGCTGTTTTCAAAAAATTAGTTGACTAACATTTGGTATATTGCTTGCGTATTATTTAGGCTTAACATCACTAATTTATAATAGTAGATAATAAAGGTACAAGCTAAATGATTTATTTTCTTCATTTGTTTCATTCATCTTGGTCTAATTGTATGTTAACATGCCATTCATAAACTTAGGTTCTATTGACCTAAAGTAACATCCACTGATTGAGCAATCTTTGAAAATAAGAAGTTATCTTCTAGACATGCCTTATTTAGGTATGTGAAATCCATGCACATTCTTAATTTTCTATTTACTTTCTGAACTATAAGCATATTGACATTCAAACTAAAAAGTAGTGAATCTCTTGTTAATTTTATAGCTAAAAGCAGAACATATGAAACGATTTAACACAATCGTAACAAAACTTTCATCGAACACTTTAAAAACATCATAAATTCATCTCAAAGTAACTAGAAAAATCATGTCTTTTCCCTTTCGTCACTAACTTTAAGACATTCCCACTAAAATCCAACCATTGACACTCCAAACAAATGCAATCAATTCAAAAAAATATCACACAACCCCTCAAGCATGCCTTGTAACCTGACACCAACAAATGTTAGTCAGTAGCAAAATATTTGGCTACCAATTTACAAAATCCTCATCTTTTTGATTCAACATATGCTAAAATGACGTTGTTTTTGTCAAATAATGCGTTAACATTTGGTGGTGATCGCAAATTTCGTCGCCATAAGTTGTGCAGCAGAAGAAGATTTGGCTACCAATTTAGTAAATCGTCGTCAATACTATACTTTTTTAATAGATTTTTAAATTTGGCTTAATTTTTTAATATATCATAAACATAATTACTATAGAATTTATATAAAATAAATATAGTTTTGTGGCCACATTAAAATTTGAAATCATATATATTAAAAGAGATTAATAAAAAGTATAAATGAAAGTTTTATTAACTAAAATTATTTTTACAGTCATACAATCATTGTCAAATTTTAAATAATATTAAATTTGATTTTTAAAAATATGATATTAATATTTAATATTGATTTCCATGTTTTAATATATTGCAATTTATTTTTAATTAAATTTCTATTAATATTATCATATATGGTAATTAATATAATGTTATATGAATGTATAGATATTAGTTGTAATTACTATAATGATTTATGAATTATTACATAATATATAAATTTTCTTATATCTAACTTATGTAATATATTACTCTATTTAATCACAATGCTCTATTTATTATAATAAAATTTCATATTGTTACATATAATTTATATATTAAAAATAATTATGTTATCTAAAGGTGAAGCCAAATGGTAATGGCATACCATTTGGCGATGGGTTTTTGCATCCTCACCAAATGGTATATTTCTTCCAACTGAATCAAAAACGATGTTGTTTAGCTTAACAACAAACGACGTCATTTTCTACTAGGTTATTAACACAAAAACAAAGTTATCTTTGTTTTGTGTTAGCCAATTTCGATTTCCTCTTCGTAATCCATCGAGGAACCATCCAAAACCTCTTTTGTGGTCATCTCCTATCTTGTGGTTGTCCCTATTGCAGAAGCGTCGTGTCTTGGGTTGGTATATATTATTCTTCTTTTCCGTTACCAAGAACTCTCTTTGTTGTGCTTTGTTTTTCTGCTACGTTTTGGAGTTTATGTAGGTTTTCCGTTCTCCAAATGATGTATGCGTTTCCCTTTCTGTTTATGTTTGGAAGATGGTGAATTGAGTTCTTGTGTTGGATGTGTGTAGGTAGATGTTTTTTTCCACCTTCTATGATTGTTTATGAAAACCTGTTAACTTTTTAATGAAAGGTCTGTTATAGAATCAAGGCATAATTTGCAATAGATGCTTATGTTCGAATTTACCATATGATTGCTTTTACACCTAATCTGTACCACTTATAGTATATACATGTATCCATATAAGGACTATTTCAACTTGTTATGAGGTTGTGATTACAAATAACAATTAAAAGTGAAATGGTCAAAACCAGAAATATTAGCAAGGCATCAAAACATATATAGGTAACAAATGTATAAGTTTGAATATTTAATTCAACTCACTTAGGCATGGTTAATTACTTCATATGAAGAACAATTCCCATCACATTGAGTTTTCTTCCTACTACCTTTCTTAACTTTTCTTTTTTGGTACTTTTTTAATGAATACATATATCAATAAACTAAATTTCTTAATTTCAACCATAACACAATAGGTAAGGATGTTTACATACAGAATTTGGATTGTAATATAGTTATAAGATAAAAGAGTAAGGTTATGGCTTAAAGGAGCTAACTAGGGATATAGAATTGGGGTGGATTATTAAGTTAACTCTTGTAAACCAATGAAAGACTTTTTTATTTAATCTTATGGCCTTTTTTATTCTTATACATGCATATATCGATCAGGTCTTAAAATGTTTCAGGCAAGTTCTACAGATAAATCCTAATAAAAGACAATACATTTCAAAGGAAATACATATTGATTTGAGTGTTTCAATCTTTTATGTCTCAAAATCTTAAATTTTATTTGAAATTAGTACAACTTTGCATGATTCCTTATCATTTGATCATTAAAGTTTATGAAAGTGCATAATGCTAGTTAATTTAACCGTTCGACATATTTTTACTCTTATTCTTAGAAGACTGATATTTTAGCCTACACACGTTTCGATTTATTGAAAATATATTTTATGAAACCATATATAATATATTGGACTAGCTCAAAACTAACCAACTAATTATGAAGATAAATTAAAGTTAAATCACAATTGCACAACTATTTACATTATAGGATTCTAGAAGGGATGTTTATATACATAGAAGCAATCATATTTTGAAGCTGTAAGGGATATTTATGCATCCCCTAAACATAGTACATACACACTTAATATTCTTAGCCTTATCATATGATGTTGTCTCACTTGATAGGTCACAAAATTAACAAGACTAGAATGTTGGAACATTCAAATAAGAATTCTTCTATTATCTTTTCAGAATAAAACTGTTAACATTAATTCATCGTGGAATGTCGACATAAGGATTAGTTTCTGATGGTAGAAATGAGCTCCGTTGGGAGGAATTTGGTAAAAATCTCAATAATGAAGAACCAATTGATATAGAACAAATCTCCTCATCAAATACTAATCACCACTCGCCTTCCATTGCCGATCTTCTTCATCAAAGTTTTTAGTATAATCCAAACTACCTCTCTTTCTTCAATATTTGTATATACTATATGTTGTGTTAAACTTCCTCCAATGTTAAAGAGAACATCGATGGAAATAGAGGTGATGGTGATGTCCCAATGTTTTGTACATGATTAGGGAAATCGGTTGTTTCAGAATAGTCTTCGATTGTAAAAATTATGTTCATTCATTATGAGGATGATGGAGTTTATCAATCGGTTATGCACATGTTTGAATTTGGGTTCCTAATACCATCTGATTAGTTTTGATTGTACTGTTTACTCATTAGGCGAAATGCTTACTGCGTACGGTTCATATAATACCATCAGTCAGACTGCATCTGGAAAATCTTTCATTGTTTCTTCTAGAAATATAGTTAAAGAAAATAAATTGTTGTAAGAGGGTGCTAATAAACCAAACCCTGAGGGAAGATCTTTAACTATTTCAATTGATGACTTGGAACGTGTAGCGAGGCTTCTTGGGAATCCAGACATTCGAAACCCTTTTACCAGATCTCCTAAGTCTAATGTCCCTTGGAATTTAAAAAATAATTATTTCTTTCACAATGTAAATATTAGGTGTGAAACTTTATTTATTATTTGATCTGTAAGAATTGTTAAACTTCTAATTAACATCTTCTAGTGTTGACCATATATCATTATATTATATTGCTTACCATATTTTAATATTTAAACGTATTATTATTTTATTGTTAATAAATATTAATGATTAAGAATAGTGGTTAACTTAAATTTATGATATTTTGGTCTTATTAACATTAAAATTTTAGGTATGATTATCTTTTTATTTCCGAAAAATTTTTACTTTTCTAAATTTAAATAACCTACCTTGTGTTTTTCAACAATATGTTTAAAACTTTGAAAGTTTTAGGTATGATTATGTTTTTAGATGCCCCATTCTATTTTCTTGAAATTTTTGTATGAACGGAGGTGTAGTACTATTTAAAATAGTATGATTTTAAACAAATATGTAAAGTTTGAATACATTAGCTATTAAACACATTCATAAACAAGGAAAATGAAAAATACGAAAAAAAAAATCATATAAATGTCATTATAATTAACCTTAGGATTATTAAGTACACTTAGCATTAAAAAATTATCTTTTAATCATTATTACTTTTAAGAATACTATCACATATAAAAATTCGTCAAAGTTCCCCTAAGAAATTATCATCTAATATAAATTATTTAACATCAAATTTGGCGATGATTTCACATTTTATCGCCAAAAGCATAACATTTTGTGACGATTTAGCGATTTGCGAAAGGCTAGCCATCTGGCTACGAAATTACTAAGTCGTTGCAAAAGGTAGCTCATTTTGTGACAATTCTCGTAAATCATCTCAAAAAAATACTCATTTACTAACAATTTTAGAAAACGTCACAAAATGTCAGACTTATTGCGATGAATTTTTAAATCATCACCAAAAGATTGCTTTTAGCGACAATTTTAATTCATTCCCAATGAAAATGTAATCAAAAGTTCCATTTGTTGTAGTGTGTCAATCTAACTCAACTCTCAAACTAAACTCATATTAATTAAATTTATCTCAAACTAGTAATTTAAGATAATTACAATAAATGATTAATTTAGGTCAAGTTTAATTTGTTCAGATTTAATTTAAAAGCTGAATTGAGTAGTTATATTAACAATACTTAATTGGTCCATGTTTGATATTTATGTATGTGTATTTTTTCATCATTTAAAAGAATGAAAATTTTGAAAAATAAATATCACAAAAAATATTTTAAAAAATTTAAAAATTAAAAATTATTAAAATTACTTAAATGAAAAAAACTTTCATATCTTTTACTAATAAATTTGAGATTTAAAAAAAGGGTTTCTTCAAAGGAAATTTTGAAGGAGTCACGATTGGAAGTTTCGATCCGAATTTGGAGGAGTCACGACTAGAAATTTCTGTTTGTTTAGGTAAGTCACCGATCTCTTATTTCTAGTCATTTCTAGGCAACACTAAAACGACCATCGTGCCTAAAGACCCTAAAAATGTAGGAAATGAGGGAAATTTGAGACCAATCAGCCCATTTTCCTAGTAAACGAAAATGAGTCACCTTTGAGCTTTAATCCCTCGATTCTTGCAAACCGAGAAGATTTTTGACACAAGATGAGTGTCATTGGGTTCCTAGAGGTGAGCTCATCATTTTTGGGTAAGTGGTGAAGGTCACTGCCTCTCCAGCGTCGATGCATGTAGCCCATGCTTCGATGATGGTGACGATTTTCCAACTAGCCCAGAAATGGTTGGAAATAATTTTTAAAATTCCTAAATATTATGTAGATCAATTTCTATAAAAAGCAACATATTGAAATTATTCATAGTTTGTGAGACAAAAATTTAGAAAGAGTTATATTTTATAGTAAATGCATGAATTTGATTAAATTGAGTTGTTGATTATAATTGAGATTATCTAGATGTATTGAGTATAAGTGAGGGTGTGTGGGTAGAAATTGGTATACTTGAATTATGATTGGATTTATTATAAATTTTTACAATGAAAATATGAACTTAATTGGGCAAGGACATGTAATTTGGAGGCCCAAATTGAGTTGTGCTTACTGGTGGTCATAAAAGTGTCTTTTCATTACAGGAATGACCCTTCTTTCGGAAGGAGGATGTCCGTTTTATATGGAAAACTCTGTTGAATTTTCAATAAGCCCCTCATAAAACATGACATTTTTGTTTTTAAATAGAAAATAGAACTCCTTAATATTAAGTCATGGTCGTATTCTCGCAGTATCTAAAATTAGTTTAGGTTTTAAATCCTAATGATCATTCCTACTTTTCTTTCTATAGATCGATCAGGAGTAGAACCCTCCACTTCGAGACACTAGGTTCAGAGAAAAGGAGTGCATTCTACCTATGATTTAATATTTATGGTTATGAACATGAATTAGAATTTTCATGTTCATCATGGAAATCACCATCATTATCATATGCACGTATGCTTGTCTTGATATGTGATGATGTGGATGATTGTTGTGGTATGAATTACCTAGTGGGTGTCACTAGGTTGTGTGCACAGTGAGTGAACTGATCGGATATAAATTTGGGTTAGTATTGGATCCAATGATTAAGATATGACGCGGTTGGGGCGGTTCGGTTGAGCTTGCTCTCAGACGCCAACCAATACATGGTACATGAGAGTTAGCGTGATTATGGCGATTCGCTTGAATTTGCTTTTGGACAGCAATCATGTAATAGTGGGGTTGTTATGGTTCGATTGAGTGTGAGTGGGGTTGTTGTGGTTCGATTGAGTGTGGCTCTCGAATGGCAATCCACTACGTTAGACTAAGTGACCCGTGTGGAACAAAAGAGCCCTATGACTATAGTAAATGGGTAAGGGGAATGTGATAGGGCCATTCGTCAGTCCTCCACTATTAGTTGTTATTTGTGATTGTGATGATTATGTAACATGATATTGATATGGGAAATGCATGCATGTTTATGAACAAAATCATGATGTTATGAAATTGTATTTATGGATGTAATGCCTTGTAAATATATATATATATATTCACTCAACGAGGTATAACTCCCCTCAAATATTTTTCAGGATATTCTTTTCAAATCTCTTTTAACAGGGTACTTCGTCAGTCTACTTTCTCTCTAGCGATTCGATATATGTTTGTTGGTGACCTTTAACTCTAAAGCCACAGCAGTCTTGTATATATTATATTTACCTTGTATTAACTATTTTAACACTATAGCACATTGAGTATTGTATATTGTTAAAGTTGTTTGATTATTATCAGCATGAGTTTAATCATTTTGAAATCACATCTTTATTATGGCTATAAGGATTTGACGACATTTTAGGTTCCAGGAAACCTTAAGTTTACTGATCCTTTAGCGCCAATCATGATCCAAGGTTAGGTCGTGACATTTATGTCTAATCTTAACATTATATGATGAAATGATTGAATTATACAAAAAAATGTACTGAAAGGATAGTCAAAATTATTTTGATATTCCTATATATTTGGGTAGTCATGATGTATTGCTAAACATCATCTTGATTTATAAATATAGATTGTTTAATTAAAAATTAAAGATAAATTAAAAGAGTTTAATTTATCTAATCCTAAATATGATTTAGAGTTATAATTCATATCTATTGTCAACATATTTGAACATTTAATAGGTCATACACAAAAACTGAGTATCAAATTAAACTTGATTATAAAGTTTGACAAAATTTATGATTAAATTAAAAAAATTTAATAAATAAAGACGAATATGAAATTTGGTGTGCCAACTAGTATTTAATTATTTTAATTAAATTAATAAAAGGTGCAAGTCCTATTATAAATAGGAATATGCTTTAAAGGACCTCGCACTTCTTGCTTAAACATATTTATAACAATTGTAAAGATCTCTATAGACATTATATGAGTAGTGTTAGAGACCAAACATTTGTGTTGTTATAGTGGTTGAAATGAGTTGATGTCATAAACGGTTCGAGAGAAATAGCAAGAAAATGATCAAGCTTCAAAATAATGTATGAATTAATATTTATACTTTATCATAACTTAAGTGTTAATCATTTTTATAAAATTTAAAGTCATTATGATAGTAGTATCAAATTCGATTTTAATTATAGTGTGATTAAATTATTTGATTGATACTGTAATTGCAAAGTTACTAACTTTGAATCTTAAAATTATATTAGATCTGATTTACAAATAGCTTCCTAGCCCCTATAATCAAATTAGATTTGATTAAAATTGCAAATTTAGAAACTTAAAATCTGCCAAACTTAAGAGCTATTAAATTAAATTAAATTTGATTTAGATCTGAAATAAAATTCAGGTATGCAAATCGTATGTTTCTGGAAATTTGAGAACCTCAAAGATATCAATTGGTGTCTATAGCTTTAAGATAAACAAGTGTGGTCAGAGCTTATGGAAGAACAAAACACACCGGTATTAATTGTGTTTTAGGGTATTATGGATGTTACCGTTATTGTGAATGTGGTTATGGTTTTTGTTGAACAAACTATCTTATGTTAAGGTTTGAAGAAGTTGTGAGAAATGTGTACCATTTTTCATTACTTCGTGAAAGGCTCGGAAGCCCTAATATACAAGTGAAATTACGATTTATGATACATCTAG
Organism: Erythroxylum guanchezii; assembly: GCA_025629825.1. NCBI lineage: Eukaryota > Viridiplantae > Streptophyta > Magnoliopsida > Malpighiales > Erythroxylaceae > Erythroxylum > Erythroxylum guanchezii. The sequence goes on along the minus strand of JAOTAX010000196.1, from coordinate 10,019,678 downwards.
TAAGTTTATTTGATCATATCAGAAAGGATCACTTTGATTGAAATACATATAACAAATACTTATTGAAAAAACTGAAGGGGGTTAATTATTTCGCAAACTTTCCGCAAATTTCCTTGGCACCAATAAAATATAAAAACAAGTAAAACCGAAATAATAAAAACACTAGAAATTTAGTAACGCAGTTCAGCACACTACATCTACGTCTGTGAGGCCCTCACCCAGATTAATTACTTTCACTGTAGTTCGACAAAAATTACACAAGATTGATCTAACCTCGTACCATTCAATCTATGTAACTATCCCACAACCTAACGACCTGTGAAAGTTTTTCACGCCCAATAACACGACCAACTCGTGTTAACCTCGTCAGAGGATTTGCCTAACTATTTTTACTCA
>JAOTAX010000196.1:9985106-10019182 GCA_025629825.1 Erythroxylum guanchezii | reverse complement strand
ACGACACTCTCTCTTCTTCTTCAAATTTTTACTCTTTTGTTTCTCCTTTCCTTCCCATTATACCCCTCCTTCACTTGGCCTTTCCAAAATTACCCTTGGTTTTGTCTTATATGGCTCTAACCCTTCAAACCACTTAAGCCAACTAAATTCTAACTTAATCCTAACCTTCAATTTCTAATTAATGACCCAACTCAAAAATAAAAAATAAACCAATAAACAAACATAAATAACCAATTAGGCAATTTATAAGAAATTAGAAAAAAAATCAAGATCCAACACTGCCTACATCTGCAGGGCCCTCACCCAGATTAATTACTTTCACTTTAGTTCGACAAAAATTACACAAGATTGATCTAACCCCGTACCATTCAATCTATGTAACTATCCCATAACCTAACTACCCGTGAAAGTTTTTCACGCCTAATAACACGACCAACTCGTGTTAACCTTTTCAGATGATTTGCCTAACTATTTTTACTCAAAAGCAAAAACAAATAAATCAAGGAATGACAACTTTCAAATCTGAAATTGTTCACGAATAAAATCAAGTTGCTACACCAATAAGTCACGCATCCATCAACGATAATACTCCTCTGTGTCGTAACCAACAGCCAACCTCAAGAGCCCAAAGAATCAGCAACTCCACATTACGGGTGAACTCCTTGTCAAAAAAATAATTGTATTAAATATAACTTCTGAACATTACACTTACAAAATTCTTGTCATACGACAACAAATGATTTGGAGTCAGCATTGTGAGGAGTTTTCATTTTTCTCTGTTAACCTTGGCTTTATCATGCTTTTCCTAAATAAAGAGAATAAATAGTCATTAAATGCAAAAACAAAATTAATGGAATGAAATGTGAAGAGAAAGAAAACAAGCCTTAACCTTTGCAGAGGCTCAATAATCACACATTTTACTCCAATTTTATGGAATCACGTCTCCTTGCCTCCTCATCTGAAGGAAAAGAGTTGTAGTATTTATAAAGTCGATAATGATGATCTTTTGCCCGTTGTTTCAACAGTGAACTAACACAACTTGAAACTTCAGGGTTCTCGATATCGACGACATTGAGCTTCATCTGTGAACAACACGTATAAGTTAACTTACTCTTTAAATAAGTAAAGTCGTATTGCATATGATAAAATGAATTGAAAAATTATTGAAACATTATCCAAAGAATTCTGTAGCAAGTTGTCTTCCTTCAACTACCTGGCAAGCTGAAGGCAAGACAATTCATTCTTGACAATGACTCCTAACTCACTGGCTAATTTTGCTAATTGGATCTTGTCATTAGGATGACGTTGTGTGGGGTCAATATGCATAGACAACTTTTTGTTCACTGCAACATTCATACGTTGCAACTCAGATCCGTTATTGATACCTCTACCTCTTTTTCTTATGTCAATATTGGAACCTGACAACAAAAGAACAACGATAAGAAAAAGCACATTAAACATGTAAATAAATATTTGAGCATAATTGTAAATATAGGTGGTTAACAATAATAGACCTGAAGATCCCTCAACACTAATCGAGGTACATATAGGTTGTTACTGACTGTCTTCATTGGTGGATGAAATCAGTGGTTATTGATCGATAGGGTCAGATTGATTTGGTTGTTGTGGGGGAGGAACATCTTCTTTAATTGTCACCCTCTTTCCTTTGTTTCTACCATGTCTCATTATATTGAATATCTATAAATGAAATATTAATATAACACATAATCTTTACTTAAACATCAACATTCCATATGAATATAAGTCTAACACAAGTCAATTACTTACCTTTCTTACATTGCCAATTACTTGCGTTTCTTACATTTATATTTTATTATGAGTGGAATTTACCCTATTTAGTACATTTGATGCTAAATTAAGGAATCAAATTTCTTGGATAGATGTTTTATTTAAAAAGATTACTCAAGGTTAGGAAAAAAAATTCTATATCCATTACTTAATTCTGCTATAGTCCCTGTTGAGGATTCAGTGACAAAGTTTTAGAGATATGTTAATATCATATATATAACAAAATGCAATGACATTTTTAATTGACTAATGTCTCATAAACATTAATGATAGCACATAAGATATATGTCAACAACGAGATAACATGATGCAAGAGGTTACTTGAGTAAAGCTGAAAGGTATAGTACTTTGAGGGAATTATTTTTCTCAATTTAGCCTACTAAAAACATAAACATAGACTATAATTGAGGACATTTTCCGTAGGATGATATGATAATAGTTGTCATTACAAGAAAAATGATTGTATGATTTTTTTTGCCAATATGTGATATGAAAAAAGAACATATATATTTCTAATTTATGCTTATGAGTATATATTACTGAATGTGGATTCAACATTACTATAATGTTCAAGGCATAATAAGAAGTAGATTGATGAGTAAAATTAATTGATTTATTGTATTAGACCAAGGTAGACTTATGCTTAACATAAGTGGAAAGAATACAAAGTTAAATAAACGAATCCTTTTATGTCATGTTGGTTAACTCAACATTATGAAAATAATAAATTTATATACAAGGATATCTATATCCTTTTGATTATAAATTATATAAAATTGTTAAGTTAAAGAATAACCATATCAATCTTTGGTGAAAGAATGATGATAGTATTGAATTATTAAATCTTATACACATGATGTGTTGGATGTGATAATAATTCATTAAAGGATGATATTTGTATTTTATTACATTACTAATGATTGTATGTGATATAGTCATATGTATTAAATAAAATGATAATTTTGAATTTTGAATAGTTCAAAGTGTTTAAATCTAAGTAGAAATTAAGCATTAAGATTATTAAATCATTTAGATCAATATAGTGAGATTTAAATTTTTCAGTTATCTATAAGGAATGAGATTCTCTAATGACTACCTTCAAAACAAAATTTCATAAGGGTATGGATTTATGTAAAGAGAAAATTTTCATAAGGTTATGGATTTTTCAATTATTTATTTCTTTTATATCTATACCTTAAAACTTACCTTCATTAGTTCCAATCAAGTCAATTAGAAAAAATTTATATTAAATATGAAATGGTAAGACTTTAAAAGAGTCAAAGTTAAAGATTTTAGGATGTGATTTTTAGTTGAAGAATATATTATCTAATAAGTTTAAAACTAAATTGGATAATAAAAGGTTATGAGATATCTAAAAGGTTGGATATAATCTTATAGCCCATTGAAAAAATTATTTGTTATAATGTATACGTATAGGAGAATGGTTCTCAACATAAGTAGTGGGAGTAAGATGAACTTTGAAAAGTTCAAATATCATGACAATATATCCCATTGGAACTGGTACTTTTGTTGATACATTTGATGTATAGTTGAAAGGCTATGAGACATTAAAAGATTTATTTTTATGATGAATCCTAAAAGTTTGTTTTAGAGATCATTGTGAATTTATCATGTTTATAAGAAGGCTAGTGGAAGCATAATTGTCCTCTTCAGTGGAAGTATGTAGAGACATATTACTTACAAAGAATAATAATTAATATTTCTAACTGTTGAATTTATGATTGTCCAAGAGTAACTTTCATTAGATATGAAAAGTTAGCAACTTAGTTATGAGTATTAGAGTTGTAGAGATAGATGTGGAAGTTATTTACCTATTCTAGTCCAATTACATAGATAATGTATTGAAAGTGTTTAATGTTTGAGGTGTCTCACACTATGAAATATTAAAGATATCTATTATTATATGTATGAGTTGATACTTAAGTTTAAAGTTATAAGTATATTAACTTTAGAAGTTAATACTCATTAAGGTTTATTTTACTTAGAACAATATTATTTTGAGATTGGAAATATTCCAGTGTAGCATTAATTGCTAATCAGGTCATAATACATTTTTCATTTCGTGAAAATGATTAATTATATCAATAAATTCTTTACTGAACTTGATATAGTTTTTTGCATCATTCAAAATAGTAATGTACTATAGAATATTAGAGCGATTAGGCATGAGAAAAAAGTTAGTCTCATTAAAGATCTAAGTATGTATTTAGGTAGTTTCCGTAATTAAATTATAATTAAAATGAAAGTTGTAAGATTTGAGCTAGTACTCACTATAAAGAATCTTATATAATTCTCTCACCAAATCATTATCTCAGCAGTAGCATGATCGTCATATAGAAATCTAGTTAAAGATACTTAAATGATTGGCTTAGTGCAAATGGGAAATTATTGATTTACGCTCTATAGCTACTTGGTTGTATTTTAGTGACATAATTATTTAAAGACATTCTTTATGGTATACATATTTAGAAGTATATGATAAATTTTATGGGATAAATATACAGTGCAAATGAAATTATAATGAGATCATAATTATGATATTTATATTACATTTATGTATTATCCCTAAATTGTTCGTAGTCATTGTTCTATTAAGAATGGACATTAATAAAACATAAAAAGACTAACACATAATATATTTTTCCTTACGAAGGAAGTAGGCGATCTTATAAACTAAAGTATAGAGATATCTAAACAAACGTGTGAGTGCTTATTAGAGTGCAAATTTACTGAACTGAACTTATATGAGAATTCTATTTTAAACATTACTTGTATATCTATGAAAATTCTCATCACAATAGTTGTATAAGTGATTATTTGACTTGAGATCTCAAAAGTTATCTTATATAGAGATTGTTATACTTTGATACTATTTATGACCTATTCTAGCCAAAGGTAACTTTAGTTGATAGTCATTGGATATAGCATAAACTATGTGGATATAGTTGAGTGATCAATATAGGATTCATCACCTTAAAGTGATTATGTAAAAGATTTCATTGTTGTCAATTAGTATTGATTCGAGAAATTATTGGCTAAGGAAGAATGACACTTTGAAAATAGTTTACAAATGTCATTAATTAAATCAATTATTAATAGTAAAGAACTAATATGATTGGACTTAAATAGAGTATATACATCATTTCTATATTGTATGTCTAATCGAAATATTGTATGAAGAAAATATTGAATTATACAAAAATAGTTATGCAAAGATTAGTAAAAATGACTTTGACATTCCGAAATATTTGAGTGGTCATGATACGTTGTTAGATTTCAATCTTCATCTATGTATATACTTGTTTAATTAAAGAATAATAATAAATTAAAGGAGTAATTTATCTAATCTTAATATAATTTAGGGTTATAATTTATATCTATTGCTAATATACTTAGAAACCTAATGGATCACATATAAGAATAAGTTGAAGATAAAAAATATATTTTAATCAAGTTGAACTTAATTGTAAAGTTTGAGAAATTTTATGATTAAATATGAGTTATTCAATAGATAAGGACCAATATAGGATTTTTTAAATCTTATTTGGGTCCAATTAGCATTTAGTTAGAATTAATTGTAATTTTATTAAATTTAAATTGAAATTAGAATTTTATTTCAATTAAATAACTAAAAGGTCGAACTCTTATTATAAATAAGTTTAGGCCCTAAGGAAGCTAGCACTCCTTGTTTAACCCGGTCTATAACAGTTGTAAAGTTCTATCAACACGTTCTGTGAATACTGTTAGAGGTCGAATACTTATACAACTACAATAGTTGAAATGAACCGATTTTAGAAACAGCTTGAAGGAAACAAGAAAAGTATCAAGCATTAGAATAAGGTACGAATTGATTTTTGCTACTTCCGTTATTGTTGTTGGTTTAACTGTTATGCTTACTTCTATTGGACGTGGGGCTGGTTCAGGTACTGCTACAGGCTAAGCTATAAAGGTATTGTGAGACAACCTGAGGCAGAGGGAAAAAAAAATTGAAGTACTTTATTGCTTAGTCTGACTTCTATGGAAGTTCTAATACTTTATGCAATGGTATAGAATTTAAAGTGATCTTAACTTTCAAGAAATTGTAGAAAAAAAAATTGTAATTGTTCCACATGCTCGCGGGATCGGATCCTGTCTTAATTTCCAAACACAAATCATGATACATACATGGAGTAAGAAAATTTATAACTGTTAATAACTTTATGTATTAAAAGATAATAATTCTGATCTTGGTAAAACTATTACTTATTTTCAACCAAAAAGAAAAGAAAATTAGTTCCAATGAATTTTCACTCATTCCTTACAAACTAAAAGAAGATTGGTGGCCAACGCATAAATTCTTACATTATTCTACTCTTTTTTTCATCTTTTGCCAGTCTTTGACTAGAATTTAACTCTATGTGCCCGAGACATTATTAGAGAAGAGGTAAAGCTATAGACGCCTAAGAGAACAAATGTCATTGAACTCTGACATCAGATTTTTGTAATAGCCAGATGCAAGCCTCCCCTACGACAAGGCACATTATTTCTCTTGAAACCAATATGTTGGTCAAGTAAGTTGAAGTTGTCATTGTTACACTCGTGTCCAGTTGGCCTCGAAATGCTTAATTAACCTCATGACTACAATGTATCGGCCTCTTCTACGACCAACCCCGAAAAAAATGATCCTTTTTGTCTTTGAATTGATAACGAAGCTATTCAAGCTCTACTTGACGGATTATACTATATGCCTCCTGTTATTTCCAAGTTAGACTAGAGGACAAAGCCTTTCCGATAATTTAGGAGATTACAGGATTGAGTCACTCATGTTATAGTATAGTTGGTCTCAGGGAAAGCCGAAGATTACTCGTTTATTCGTTTCCACAGGCAAATAGTTAATCTGTTTATCAGGTAATAACTGGCAATTGCCATCTCATGACGCATTCCTGTTTCGGAAAACAAAATTCGAATTTGCCAAGTCCAGAAGTTGCCTGATCTTGGTGAATTGTGAATGATCGTGGTTGTTAACATTTGAACAACTCTGGAATGGACGTGTAATGCGCTATATACTCTCCCTACCATGATAAGATCCAGGTGATCTTCAATGTGCATTCAATGCCCTCTTGGCCAAGGATATATGAAAACAGAAACTTAAATAAGAAATCGTTACAAGATTTTTTCTTTTGAAAATTGAAATAAATTAATAAATAATTCTAAGTTGAAGCAAAGGTCAAAGCCAACTACAAGATCAAAATCAATACGTCACCTAAATCTCCATCAAACAAATAAATCAGAAGAATAACCTTCGGCACAGAAAAGTTAGGATAAAAGAAATAATAAGTTGGATTACAAGGAGTTTGAAGGCTTACCACTGTTGATCTATAGCAACACCACCATTGAGGTTGTGATATAAGATGTCGTGTTCCATTATCCTCAGTTTTCCTAAATTCAACTGGCAACCTCCATAAAGCAGCAAGGAGGGAATTAGTGCTCAGATTGCCTTGACGTTGAAAGACTCCAATTGGGAATGGTATTGAGTGATAACCTTCCGAAATATAATCAAACCAGTAATTAGGTCAAGCTTTTTTTGAAAGAATAATTAGGATAAGTTACTAGGACAACTTTGCTCAAAGTCATGAGCTTAATCTCCTTTGTTGAGAACTTTGAACTGCTATAAAGTTTAAAGTTATAGTTAATGACCTTGAGGTAAGTTCATTTGTTTTTTTTTTATTTCAATACAAGCGTGAATATATTGTATCATGATTATTTATCTTATCCATCTTATAGTGCTTAAAGTCAAAACCTGAATGTTTTGTTTGGTATATCTTTAAAAGTCTTGCATTTCTTTTTTTACTATATTGCATATATCAAATTAACAAGTAAAAACTATTCTATTGTATAGTCAGCAAAGCTCAAATGATGAGGTTTTCTTGTCCATTCTATAATTTCCTCCCACCTATTATGGTGACAATATAAATTAAATAATCTTTACACTTGAGATTACAGATTATCTATGAATTCATTTGAAAAAAAAAGTGATTGACATTCTCTCTCTCCTAGTTGTAGAACTTGCTCTAGAGATTTGAGTTTGTAATATTTCCTCTTAGCCTTTCTATGGTTTTAAGCCTATTTTTTATAGATAACCAAAGAATAAAGGGTGCCTGTAGGAGTATTCAAACCATACTAACTTGAACTAGGCTTATTTCTACATTGACATTCTAAATGACATCTAGAACCTTTTTAAACTTTCTTACTCCTAGTTGTTATAACTAGTCCACCAGTGGATCTTTTAAAGCTTGGCTAGTTATACCCCATGGAATTTGTGATTACATATCAATCCTAAGTCAATTAAACACCTCAGAGAATAACGTCAGTTGAACAACTACCATGTCAGATGGATGGAATTCATTGAAACATTCTCATATGTCATTAAGTATAAATAGGGTAAGGAGAATTTTGGTGGTTGATGCGTTATTTCGAAGGTGAGTTCTTCTCACTTCTTTAAATGCGAGGTTATTTAGACTTGAATGTGTAAAAGGGGCCTTTTAAGATGTTTTATTGGGATTATGGTTATTTATTTTTTAAAAATAAATTACATGTTCCTATGTGTTATATGCAGGAATTATTTGTATGTAAGGCATATAGTGGAATTTGATGGGGCACTCTAGTATTAAAAAGACCTTAGATATGTTAAATGAGTAATTTGATTTGCCTAAAATGAGACATGTAGAGCAAATGTGTGGTAAGTGCATCACTTCTTGGAAGGCTAAATCTAGGTTTCTAACACATGGGTGATATATACTTTTTACCTATACCTAACAAACTTTGGGTTTATATTTCCATTGATTTTATGATAGATTTACCTACGTCTAAAAGAGTAAATATTCTATATTTTTATAATTGATAAGTTCTTTAAGACGGAGCATTTTATTCCTTGTGATAAAGTAGATGATGTGACTAAACGAAATACTATGATTACAATAGTTTCTCAAAAGTATAGTGAGAAACCAAGATACCAAGCTACCAAGCTCCTTAGTTGCTTTTGGAAATTTTATAGGGTAAATTAGGAAAGGATTTTTTATTTTCTATTACTAGTAAATAGGACATTAACTACATTGCTGAGTGAAACCATTCAAAGGAACATAAAGAATTAGGAAGATAGTATACAAATTTTGTTTATACATAAAAGAAGTTTGCATTCATCTACAGATCAGTCGCCATTCGAAGTTATTTATAGATTTCGTATACTAATTTCTTTGGATTTATTACATTTACCTATTGATGAAATAAATAGTTTAGATAGAGTAAAGAACGTTGAGATAGTAAGGCAATTTCGTGAATTTGTAAAGTAACATATTAAAAAGAAGAAATAACATTATACAACCAAAGTTAAATAAAGTGGAAGACAAGTTAGCCAAAGTTAAATAAGGTGGAAGACAAGTTATCTTTAGACCTAGTAATTAGGTTTAGGTTTATATAAAGAAGGAATGGTTCCTATTACAAAGATGTTCTAAGTTAGAACTAGTGGGGATGGTCTACTTTAAGCCATTAAGAAGATTAATGATAATGTTTTCAAACTATAACTTCCAAGCGACTACAATTTTAGTGTTATATTTAATGTTGTTAATCTTTCTTTTTTTGATGTATGTTATGTACCATCATCATCGTCTTTGTCTTTGGTTAGTCGTCCATCATGGTTAGTTATTCCTCCTTTCCATTTGATTTTTTATTTTTTTGCTTGTTGTTGTTAGGGAAGCTTTTGTTTGGGTTGGTTTTAGTTGATGTCATTTGTGTTATCTGCATTTATTTCAATTGTTACTGATTCATTGTGCGTCTGAATGTGTTCCTGTTGGTGAAGAATGTCAGGTACCAATGTTTTTATTAATAGTTAGGGATGAATTTGTTATGCCTACAAAATGTTCAATGAAAGGCTTAAAGGGATAATCTTGTTTTGTTTTAATATGGTAAGTTAAATGGATTCAGATACAGTGTGGATAGGATTTAGATACAATATTTATACTTTTATAACAACAAGTAGTGTAGTAACACTTAAAATTGTTAGTTTACTGAAAATACATAATTAAACTAGTATATGATTTCTCGAATCTTAATTGTTAACAATAACAGAAGGTCAAAACATATATTAGGAAAACAAAGTCGCAATGATGACAGTGAACTAAGTATAAGTTGATTAGTTTTAAAACTAAAAGAAATTAAATGAGACAAATCATTCATGGTATGGCATTGGTGGGGATAGATACGAATTTGGCATGTCTTTTGCACCTTTAGAATTAGTTTATATTGTACATTAATTATAGTCTTACCTAAGGACTAGGGATTGAAAATAAAAATGCAATACCTACAATAGATATTTGGTCTTAAAATTAAATTGAAATGCCAAAGCTACATCTTAGGGCTTAAAAATAAAATAAATATAAATGAAATGCCTAAAATGAATATTAGCTGCTGGAATCTAAAGAAAATGCCTAGAATAGTTCCATAAGACTTGAAATGAAAAATGAAATGCCTATAGGTAGTTCTTATGGCTTAAAACTAAACTAAAATGAATATTAGGACTTTAAAATGGAGAAAATGTTTGAAGTTGTATCATAGGACTTGAAATAAAAATGAAACTCTTAAAGGTGGATCTCGGGACTTAAAAAATAATATTTAGATAGACTTTCATAACTTAAAAATAAGATAAAATAAAATAAGTAGAATGAATATTAAGGCTTTGAAATGGAAAAAATGCTAAGAGTAGTGCCATAGGATTTGAAATGAAATTTATATATCTAGAGCCAGGTTATAAGGCTTAAGAAATAAAATGAAATAAGAAATGACTAAACTAAATTATTACACTAAGATAAAATTTGAAACATACTTGTTCATTTGTGAATATTATATTAGTTTGATGCTTTATTTCTTTTAGGCATGATTACAAGTGTTATGTTCAACATCGTCAAAATAGGATTATTAATCCCATAATGTGAATTGGAGTTATGCTTTTAATAATGAAGTGGATGTTTATTTCTATATGTCTTATAATTGATTAAAATGAATGCTATAAATGTTTGGTGCCATTAATGGCTACATTGTTAAGTAAATTTTTTTGTTTAACAGGGGGTAAATATCATAAAAATAGAGGAAACTCTGAAATTTTTGTAAATTGTAGTTCACTTATAACACTTTATTTTGATGCAGGAAAAGCCTATAAGCAGGAAGCCTACACTACGTCAACTCTTTTTACACACCCACATTAAGCAGCATGATGGTGTATCCTTCGTCAACACTCGATGTAGAGAACTTAATGTATGCAAAATTTATACTTTAATATTAATTCTTAAAAATTATCATTTATTAACATAAACAATTAAAATGATAAAACCAAATACAAGAAAGCATTTAATGACAATCTCAGCACTCTGAAACTATTGATGAGAGTCAGACATATCTTGATGTAGTAGGTGGTAGGGGCTACCATGGAAGGATCTTCGACTTAGGTTCAATTGCAAACACATGCTATTTGCAAGCCTATACTTCTAGTACAACTAAATCTAATAAGCAGTTCACATCCAATGATTAGAGAATTGTTCAGCTTTAGAGCATAGCAGAGAGGCTGATGGACTACATAGCCTAATTTGGTAATGAGGTGGATGGATTGAAGGGGAGGGGCCGCAACTCATTGCAGCAGTCAGAGCATCCACCTTCACCATCTACAAAGCTTAGATGGATAAGTGAATGAAGATGTTTCGCTACTCTCAAGTCATTTGTTTGAATTCTTAATTTACAGTTGTTTTCAAGATACTTATTGTTGTAGATAATAATTTTTTTATCAATGAGGATAATTGTTATTTTATATTACCAATAAACTTACTGTTTAGAGAAATCAAATGTAGATAAAAATCAAAATATTATCAACAGAAAACTCGGGAAGGAAATGATAAAGCATCATAGGTACATTTACCAACAGAGTGACCATTTCTATTGGGAATTTTAGTAGCTAAATTTAAGGACAAAATAAGATGATCTGTCGGTAAATTTACCAACAGATAAACAAATTTCGGTTGTTAATTATTCCAACGAATTTGCAAAAATTTGCTCGTCGCTAAACTTAGCGACAAAATTATAGTAGTCTGTAGCCAACTTTAGTGATGAAATTCCAAATTCTGTCTCTAAATTTTGTGACATATTTGAAATGTTTCGTCACAAATTTAGTGATGGAGTAGGAATATCTGTTGCTACATTTTAACTACGTTGCTTCTCCGACTTCTCTTTCTGTCGGTAATTTTTGTCGTCGAATTGATTGGCAAATGAAAAAACTTTATTTTCTATCAATACTTTCCATTGCAAAAACCAATTTTTCTTATAGTGAACCATTTGTTACCCTATACCCACCAATCTCATAAACTTGAATAGTCCATCATCATACAATTGTTCTTAACAAAGCTTTAAAAATGGCTTGCAAAACCTTTAGCCCTTCATTTCAAAACCTCCTTAATGTATCTAAAACTGTTTGGCATATGAAATAACATTTACTATATGAAGTTCAAGAAAAATGAAATAATTTATATTGTTAAATAAAAATAACGAATAAATCTTTACCCTTCTCATCTCATTGTTTCCTAGGATCATGTCCCTAATCCTAAACTTAAAATTGTGACATTATAAAATATGTCAAATATCAAGCTACAATTAAGTTTAGCAACAGGTTAGACATGGCTCAAGCTTGACCTAAAAATTTTAATATCAACTTAGCCCAAGGCTCAATCAAAACCAAAAATTTTAGCCTGAGTTTGATCATAATCGAGGTTTAGGAAATTTAAAGCTTGATGGGGCTTATGTTTACAGCTCAAACTTGATATAATCGAGGTCGTGCAAGCTTGAAGCTAGATCAGACTAAACAGAGCCTAAAAACTGAAAAATGTTTTTACCTCAAGCAAAGATTTTGTTAATATTATCTTTCTAAAGGCATTTAAAAATTTGCAAATATTGAAAGGATAAACTAGATGCTTAACTCAGACTAGAATACTAAATATTTTATTACAAATTCTAAAAGCAAGTCAACAACAAATTTTATTCAACTGATAAACAGAGTTTATAAATCCTAAATCTACTGTAAATATAGAACAATGCAAAAATATCAAATGATGGACAAGTCATTTTAGAAGAGGCTTAATTCACAGAGTCAAATAATAGTACTTCCAATTAAGACTAACTTTATGGAGCTTTGAAAAAAATAATAAAACTGATGATTAAGGAATAGAAAGATACAAACATTATAAAGACCTAGAAAAGAATATGAATCAATGTCATCACATCAGAGATAGTGTTAAAGGAAAAAAAATTATGAGGAAAGAAAAACTATAAATAGATTGCAAACAATTAAAGTAGAGAAGTAAACATAGTAGAAGTGATAAAAATATCTAAAAAGAAGAAGAAGACAAAGATAGCTAACGCGGAATTTAAAGTGGGGTGCTACTACTATTACCTACTCAAATTGAAGTGATAAAAAAGATTGAGGTTTGATAGTGGCTAAGGGAAAAATTTTCAAAAAGACATAAATGGGGAGTGAGAGATGCAAAGAGAAGCGTTATAAGAAAGGATATTTAATCATGAAATGAAGTCGTTCTGTTATATAAATAAAATATTATTTCATGTATAGTTAATGTTCAAAATTTTGGCAAGATCAAACTATGAAAGCCTAAACCTGAGTCTGGCTCGTAACCTAATTTTTTAATTAAAATTTTGATTTCAACCTAAAATCCAATCAAGTTAGGTTGAGCTTAATAAATTTAGGTTAAACTAGCTCAAGCCCTTCTCCCAAACTTAGTTTGAACCCACCAACGAAGATTGTGAGAGATTACCACCTAATGTGAGAGCCAGATCCTTAGGCCCACTATCGACCTAAGTTTAAATACATGCTAACATATCAATATCAAAATTCGCAGGTACGTAAAATGTCATAATCTAATAACTCTCATAATCATAATAATTTAATTGTCTCATATATAATGTCAAGATAAATAAAATAATTTAATAAACATTCAAAATATACTAAAATAAAAGCATTCCTCTTACTATCCATAACAAGATCTATTTAAAGTGACTTATATAACTCACACTCATTCTTTGTGTCAAAGCTCCTTCTTTATAGGGTCCTCAGTTGAAAAATATATAAAGTTCAGTAATGCTTACTAATTGGATAATAGTTATAATAAAAACAAATAGAAAACAACATCCATTTTATTTTACATGAAAAAAAAACTTCAATTGTGCATATATGACACTTTTAATAGTACTTGTCGAAGAAATTATGATGCATGTTTCAAAAAATATCATAATATAATCATCATTATATTCATTTATCAACATTACCCTATACTTATTTAGAGTATGCACTACATTATATGTTCAGTCTTATTAGATAGTACTATCTCATTTTGATTATGGTTAGTAGCACTTAGTTAATTAAATAATGTATGTCCTCTTTTATCACCTAATGGTTTGTGTCTAATCAAATATTAACTTACACATTCTAACATTAGATGATATGTCTCAATTAGTAACCATATACATCACACATATCAAATGCAATGCATGTCCAAAAAATAAATACAAAAAAAATAATTACATACACATAATGCTTAGATCACAATTGATATCTCCTTAACACTCAACCATAAATAATTTAGTTATGTAAATTCATGCATATAATTAAATCATATTTAACAAAATAATTAATCTAAAAAGTCTTAATTGACATATACTACCATTTTTTTCAAAAATAACTTTAAATCTTCTTTGAAGTAAAAATAAAAGCGTCACACTTTCCAAAATGTATTGAAACCAAGAGGAACCACCAGAAACATTACAAATGCCTTTGAAAATCTTGCTCCCAATTATTTTTGTCACCCTTTCTCCTTTCCTTTATGTTCTTAAAACATTTTTCTTTAGACACTATCAAAAATAAAAAGTTTATCATATTTTTAAAAGTCAATTCATGATAAATTCAGTCAACTGATATCCTCAATTTAGTTGATTGTTGTATATTTTAGCGTGACACTCTCTTGAGCTTTTACTAAAACATTTGCTCAAGCCCTTTCTTAAACATCTACAAATAATAAACATGCTAAGATAATTCAAAAACAATATTTTTCAAATTTAGCAACCATCGATTAACGGAAAATACAAAAGAAAAAGAAAGTTCTAGACTTTTTATTGAAATTTCAAAGGGGTGTAGTAGTTTCACAAAATCTTCAATTTACTATAGTCATTTCTAGCATAATCAAAAACTAAAAAAAATTAAACGTACAAATGTAAATCAATACCGAAATTTGATGATGTAGTTCGGCATACCTTGCCTACGTCTGCGGGGCTCTCATCTAGCTTAATTCTTTTACTAACGACAATAGTTTTGTACAAGGCTTTACTAACCCGATACTACTCAAGCCTTGACATTATCCATCGTCCTCACAAGCTGTGAAAGTAATTCAAACCCAATAATACGATCGCCTCGTACTAACCTCAATAGAGAATTTTCTCAACAACTTTTTAATGAAAGACAATAAATGAATAACGCAAGTGATTAAACAAAATTCAACGTAAATGAAAAAACTTGAGAAAGAAAAGAAAAACAACTTCTCGATAGGTTTAACTCAACTGAAATAGATCTGAAAGTTGTCTCCACACACTGTGGCCTGATTCACACAAATAGCAATATTAACTTACAGTTGCAGCAGGAAGACATCAAGTAGGACAGACCACATTGACAAACCTTCATAAAAAATCCAATAGAACCCACACCACGATTAACCTTGGAAAAAAACACACACAATATGCAAAATAACCCAGTCGTGAGCCATACAACAAAAAGATCAACTCCTAGTCGTGAACACTCCAAGATGTCGCACCCATAAAGACATCAATCAATAAACTTTTCAGCCTAAGATGGAATTATATCAACATAAAGCTCACCACGTTAGTGCTTTCTTGCACTTTGTTTTATCACCAAAACAATGAAACCATAGCCCCATTTTACACACCTGCGACAAACCCAAAATAAAGTAAGGACAAAGTCACACACACAAGGAGTCCAGACTTGGAGTCACGCATGCAAGAAATCCAAACTTGGAGTCACGCACGCACATAGCAAGATCTGCAGCATATTAGCTTAAATCAATTTACATACAATTCATGTATCACATACAACATCCTTACGTATATATCAACATGTATACATACATACATACATACATATATATATATATATATCCAAACATAGGTAGAAGCATAACTAAAACAACCATACCTCCAGCCATTGCTATCTGACAAAAGCTTTATCCACTGATTAAATCCCACTGCCAAAATAAAGTGTTTCTGAATCTTCTAACCTCTTAAACTCTCAAGTTAATGGTGTAAACTTTTCTTAAAAATGAAAGTTGAAGGTTAGAGACCCAAAAACCAACCCATAACTGTCCATATATTGCTCTGCCCATTACAGAGACAATAGATAGCAACAGATCATCACAATGTTGTGGAAACGTTATGTTGGTTATGAATCATATAGACCATAAGAATATTCCAACATTCTCCCACTTAGTCCATATAATTTAGCATTGACTTTATGTACAAACAAAATATATGAATTATGGCACCAAGTCCTCTTATAACAAGTAATATCTTCCATGTTTTACATTATACTACATCTCTACACACAGTCCTTCAACTTAATGAATAAACGTTTATTCTAGGTCCAAACTTAATGAAGATTCTCAATATAACAAAATGAATATCTATAGGTGCACAAACCTTATAAGAAACATCACATTGAATAAGAGTTTTATTGAAAATAATGTACATTCAATGACATTATTTTACAAAAGCTAGTCCCATTTGTACTACATGATCCTTAAACTACTTAGGTGGCATGCCTTTAGTCAAAGCATATGCAATCATCAACTCAATGCTAATGTGCTCAATGATCACTTTATGTTCCTTAACACGTTCTCTTATAGCTAAATACTTAATATCAATATTCTTACTTCGACTTACACTCTTGTTGCTTTTAGCCATAAAAATTGTAGCTGAGTTGTCACAGTATAACTTTAATGGCTTAGAAATAGAGCCCACAATTTTAAGCCCAGATATAAAACTTTTCAACCATACACCATGCGAGGTGACGTCAAAACACGATACGAACTCAGCTTCCATAGTAAAAGTAGTAGTCAAGGTCTGCTTTACACTTCTCCAAAATATAACTCTAGCAGCTAACATGAAAATATACCCTGAGGTTGATTTTCTTGAATCAATGCAGCCAGTAAAGTCTAAATCAGAGTACCCAACTACTTCCAGATTTTCATTCCGTCTATACATAAGCATGTAATCCTTCATTCCTTGAAGATATCTCATCACTTTCTTTGCAACCTTCTAGTGATCAATACTTGGATTACTTTGATATCTTCCTAATATTCCAACTGTGAACGCAATGTCTGGTCTTATACAGACTTGAGCATACATTAAGCTTCCAACAGCTGAAGCATATAGAATGTTCTTCATATGTTCCCGTTCGAACTCTTTTTTCGAGCATTGACTCAAATTGAATTTATCACCCTTCACTACGGATGCTACACTCGGTGCACAATCTTTCATTTGAAATTTCTCTAAAATTTTGTTGATATAGGTCTCTTGAGACAATCCCAAAATGCATCGAGATCTTTCTCTATGAATCTTAATGCTAGTGACATAAGATGCCTCACCCACATCTTTCATATCAAAATTTTTTGAGAGAAATTATTTCACCTCACATAGTAAACCCTTAACATTGCTTGTATGTAAAATATCATCCACATATAGCACAAGATAACAAATCTTGCTCCCACTAACCTTCTGGTATATACACTGATCTATGAGGTTTTCTTCAAAACCAAATGAAGTGATGACTTTATGAAATTTTAAATACCATTAACGAGATGCTTGTTTTAAGCTATATATGGATTTATTGAGCTTGCAAACCAAATGCTCACCATCATAAGAGAAGAATCCTTCTAGTTGTTTCATGTAAACCTCTTTCTCTAGTTCACCATTGAAGAATGTCATTTTTACATCCATTTGATGTAAATCAAAGTCAAAATAGGTTACTAATGCCATAATTACTCGAAGAGAATCTTTCTTTGATACGAGAGAAAATGTCTCTGTGTAATCGATTCCTTCTTTTTGAGTAAATCATTTAGCAACGAGTCTTACTTTATATTGCTCAATGTTGCCTTGTGAGTCTTTCTTTGTTTTAAAGACCCATTTACGCCAAATGGTTTACATAGATAGGAAATGTAACAAGATCCCAGACTCTATTAAATGCCATAGAATTCATCTCATCTTTCATGGCATTGTACCATAAATCTGATGCCTTAGAACTTATGGTTGTGAAAATGTTTCAGGATCATGTTCGGCTTTGATGTTAAAGTTTAATTCTTGTAAATACACAATCTAATCACTAGAGATACCTGATCAACTTACTCTAGTAGATCTCCTTACTGTTGTTTCAACATTCTCCTCAGGAGCATATTGTGTAACGGGTTGATTAACAATTTCTTGTTGTTCCATATCAATAACTTGATCTATTGAATCGATATAAATAATGTTTGCAGGTAAAATAATTGCAGAAATTATTAAACATACATGCTCATTAACCAAAAATATGAGACCAAAATTTGCTATGTTTTATCAATGTGAATCATACATGAATTTCAAGAATCTAGTGACATAAAATTTGATTGTGAGCTAAAATTTTACGTTGTTAGATCCATTTGATAAAACTATCAAATTATATTCCTTTTATTAATTCTCATGGGTAAATTAAGAAATATAATTTGATATGTTATCCTAATTAATCATATACATATAACACAAATTCCTGTAGGAAAATTTTATTCTATATATATGATTAACTACAACTAATGTTTATAGTGATCCACAAACTTAAATATATAATTTTAATCAATTGAAGATGTTGTGACTACTCCCTAATTAATTAAAATTATATGAATCGCCTCACATTACTTTAATCGTAATTAAAACTAAATATTGCATCAAATAAGTAATAATGCAAATAAATCAAATAATCATGCACAAATTATTTAATCTACTTTTGCATGTATAACGTTCATAAATTTATACATACAATTGCAATTAATTACATATATAATGTGTGCAAATAGATGTGCATAAAATCACGTTATTTAATCTTGCATATCTAATTTAATACAAATATTAATCATACAATTGAATGTATAATTCTTAATATATTAGACATACAGATTAAAATAATTAATATTCACAAAAATATTAATTCCAAATTTGTCATTAAAAATCACAAATATAAGTTAAGTGCTTGATTAACCCATCAAGGAACCAAACATTAATTAAAAAAAGATCGTTTTCAACCTCCAGTCGGATTGGTGTGACCCGGATCCAACCCAAACCAGAGGTTGCCTAGACGTGCCAGCAGCGGAGAAGAACCAGAACAGGGGATGGAACGACGATGCAATATGATAGGCAAACATGCAACGATTGGAACCAAAAATTTGTTGCATGTCAGGGGACGCTAACAGAAACAAACAACCATGTACTTGACGGTAACAGGCGCATTTCCCCTCTAGCCATTGTTGCAACATTCAAGACAACATTTATCACCCAAATCAAAATCCATCCAACGCCACCATGTGGGCAATCAAACATATCATTCATGCATACGGTAGACATGTCCAAAAACAAAACAATAACAGAGCATGACAAAGGATATGCAAGGTAGAGATATACAATGGGCTCTGATACCAAATATTAGCTTAAATCAATTTACATGCAATTCATGTATCACATACAACATACTTACATATATATCAACAACATGTATACATATATATATATATATGTATATCCAAACGTAGGCAGAAGCATAACCGAAACAACCATACCTCTAGCCATTGCTATCCAACAAAAGCTTTATCTACTCATTAAATCCCATTGCCAAAATGAAGTGTTTGTAAATCTTATAACCTCTCAAACTCTTAAGTTAATGGTGTAAACTTTTCTTAAAAATGAAAGTCAAAGGTTAGAGATGTTCCCGAAACATTGTGATGGTCTGTTGCTTTCTATTGTCTCTGTAATGGGCAAAGCAATATATGGACAATTATAAGTTAGTTTTTGACAATAGGGAGCAACAAACCATCACAACGCATCGGGATGTGAATCATATGGATCACAAGAATATTCCAACACAGCGCGATGTCCTTCAATCCAACAGTGTGATCCACACACACTTCCATTAAAAATGGATTTCTTTGTCACTTGAACCCTTATCCAAAAATCTAATTCAAATAAGAAGTATTATTTAATTACACCTCATTTTAATTTGGATTTTAATCATTATCTTAAAAATTCAATAATAAAAAATGTCAAAATTAAATAGATATAATAAATGTCTTAACATTTACTTTTATCTAATGACATGAATACCTTAGGAGCGGTCAAACTATGATGCTAAAACTGTATTGTTGTGAACGTTAAATAAGATTGCGAATTTAGAATATAAATAGATGCTTAAAGACAAGAGACAGAAATTCCACGTAACAATTATTACTTGCAACGAAGATGGAACGATGATATATAATGTGTATAAAGTAATGATTTTATAAAAAATCCAAATACAAATTGTTAAGTGGCGTCCAAGAAACGCGGCAAATTTGGGTTGTCATTTCAACGGCCACCTCGTGAGAAGGCAATGTTGCTTAAGACAAAAACAGCTGAGATAACTATAAAGTGGTATATTATATTTACATTAGAAATGACGAGACGTAGAATGTTTCCAGTTTTAAGGATACGATTGGAATTAATGGCATCCATTTTTTACTAGGAAAATAGTCAAATCAATAGACTGCCGTCCCTTATTCTTATCCATCACACCAAGGCTAAGATGTTGGAATCACGTCTGGTGGTGGGGTTGGAATTTTGTGCTGACCAAGGATTTGCCCAATAACCGAAAACAAAGCAAAGACAACTACATCTTGAAATAAACATGTACTCTCTTCCTTCACCTTAATTCTATTTTTTGTTTACTTTATACTAATTTTCTTTTTTTAAAATCTTATGACAAATAATATAAAAAGAAAAATTACCTTCTTTATCGACAATGTACACCTTAGCCCAATTTTAATTGTCATCAGCAAAAGTTGGAGGTTTTGTCAGAATTTATAAATGTTAAATTAATACAGTTGTTGTTCTCACACACACTTGTCGTGCAATAATCATAAAACCAATTGATAATTTGACGTTGAGTGTTACCAACATTAAACGATATTGCAATATATTGAAAAACAAAGTCTGCATTAAATAAAATACAGTAGACAAGATGGTTTAAACGCAAAATTTAAGGTAACGAAATATGTATAACCTAACAGAAGGTCAATAAATTCAATTAAAATTTTCGAAATTAAGTGTAAATTATTTTTGTGGGGGGTCCAATTCACAACCTAAATGTCTGACAATTTTAGTGGTTCCCACACTCAGCTCGCACATATTAAATAAGGCAGATATTGATTAGAAAGAAACCTTAAAAGGGGAGGCATAACTACTTGATGTGCTTGTTTGTCTAATTATGTCGTTTTTTGTCATGTTCAAATTTTAGTTTTCGTTAATTACTTATATGTGGAATTTGTTGGTTCGATAGTTGTGGGAAGTCCAGTAAGTGATCCAAATAATTGAGCAAAAACGTTTTCTTTTAAGGTAGGAAAAGCTCCGAATATTGGAACAAAGTAAAATGAGCTTACTAAGAATTTAAACGTTGAATAATTTCGGTCAAACCGAGTAGGAGCATCAGAACTAGTCCATTAACTTAGTTTTTATACAACTCAAGTGAATCCCGATTGTCCAATAAGCATGGATGATCATGTATAAAATGCCAATCATTTCACAGCATGCATAAAAAAATAAAGGAGACCGCAACTTAAACGTTAATATTGGCCATGTTTGGTAATTAGTGGATTGTATCAATTGTTAATTGATTTTATTAGCAGTTAGTTAACAGTGGACTATATCAACTGATTTGACAGTGAATAACGTCAGCTATTTATTAAAAATATTTGATAAAATTAGCTTTTTAGTATAAGTTGTTTTTGCGTGAAATGACTTATAAGAGTATAATTTTTAAAAAATTTTTACAAGGACATGAGTATTATACTTTAGTATTTCTTTGAATATTCTTATAAGAATTTAGAATTTTAGATATTTAATTTTTCAAATTTTAATTTTATAACTCATAAAATAATAATAATAACCATAAAAGAAACTAAAAATGTTGATTTCTGCAACACTGTTTTCCCCAAATTAACAAACCACATCATTATGTTTTTTCTTCGATGATTTTTTTTGGATAAAAGTGAATTTGGAAGTAACTATTACACATTAGTAATATCAAGATCGAATACAAAATTACAAATGCTTGTTGTATTGCGATAAGACATACCTTTAGTGGCCTTGGGTGGAGAGCAATGATCAATAAGACATACCTTTAATGGCCTTGGGTGGAGAGGAATGATCAACTTTTGGTGTATTATCTTAGCTAGGGTCATAATCAACTTTTGGTGTATTAAAATCATCAGCTTCATGCAAATCGCTCCTAGTGAGGAGCTTTTTAAAAATCAAGTGATTGGGTTCAATTCGTCAACCTAATCAGCTGATTACCAACATATCCCTTAGTGGTTTGACATGATCAAACAGCTAAAACTTGTCAATCTGCCAAAAAAGGGCAATAAGATATTTACCAAACAGGGTCATTGTTATCTTCTCACTATTTCTTGGACAACTGGATAATGAGCCGATCTTGGCTTTCCTTTGTCTTGGTAGCATTCATTACTTTTATGTTATCACAAGTTTAAGAAACCTAATCTAACCAACAAAAAGAAATAGAGAAAAGAGATAAAATTTCCAAAGTTTACAAGCAACTAGAAAAGGGATTCATGCATTAAATTATTATATTTCAAGTGCATCGTGGTGAGAAAATAAAACATTATTTTAGTATGTTAAAGTCTCCAAATGATATGTCCCTTTTAATCTGCTAAGGAAAATAATATTAAACCTAAGAAAAGGTAAAGGGTGTCATGAAATTCATATAAAGAAGAAACCCGTATCGAGTTCAAGGTAAAGGGTGCCATGAAATTCATATAAAGAAGAAACCCTGATCGATTTCTTAATAAATACTTGTTACGATATCTTATTAATTAATTTTGCGCATTATTTGTAATTAGACATAGTTGGATATATATGGAATATCATTATGGTAAGTTATCCACCTTAGGTGGGATTCATGAAGCAAAAGGTTCCATTAAGGATAAAATCCGACTGAAGATAGGATTTATTTGGGATAATATCACCATATCTTAATAAGGATAATGTGTAGATTTTTTGGTGATTTTGGAGCTATCTTTGGCAACCTATTTCGATGATTTGTGTCATCTAAGGCAACTGGATTTTTCAATGATCTTATCCATCTTGGGTAGCTGTGTTTTCTCCATTGGTTGTGTGAATTTTCTGGGTAGTTGAGTTATTGTTTTTTAGGGGGGAAATTAGTAAAAAATTAATCAATTTGTTCAACTGTATTTCTTTGTTTTGTGTAAGCGATTACATGCTCTATTGAGCGATTCTTGGTGGCTATGTTTCTAAATATATGGGTGAATAATTGGACTACTGCTTAATCATTTTTTGTGGGAAATCCGTGCAATAAAGTGATAAATTATGTAATTGTATTTTTAGATGTTTTGGTGATGAAACACATGTTTATTTGATGATCTATTTGTGGCTACTGTGCGTGGATCTTTTAGTGATCTTTTTGAAGGTTCACAACAGAAATTTTTTGAATGACTTCCCATGATTTCGAATTGATGAGGTTGCACATATAAAGGAGTGTCTTTCATCTCAAGTGCTTTTCTTTGTTTATGTCTTCATTGATTTAATCACTTGAGTTGTCTTATTCTCATCTTTATTATCAAACATTGTTCCAAAAATCCTATGTTGAGGTTAGCACGAGATGATCATGTTATTGGGAGTGATATACTTTCACAGAATGTGAGTACGAGGGAATAGTATCAAGGGTTGAGTGTGTCGGTTCAGTAAAGCCTTAAGTAAAACTATTGTATCACAAGTGAAAGTTGATTAAGCTGGGTGAGGGCTTCGTAGACGTAGGTAAGTCGTGCTGAACTGCATTACCAAATCTTGCTTGTTGATTTATTCTTTGTGTGTATAATTTTTCTTTTTACATTTTTTTGAAATATTGATAGTTGCTGATATAATTGCTTTGCATAAAGCAATCAACAGAGAAAGTTCAAAGCAACTGAGGCATAACCGAATTTTGCGAAACCACATCCTTTCGAACTTTCAATTGGTATCAAAGCTTGGGTCACCTAATCAGAACTTGGTACGTCAAATTTTTGCAGATCAGTGTTTCGCAACTATGGCTATGAGAGAAAGGGCATCAATCACTAGACCACCGTTACTAGATGGTTCTAATTACCATTCTTGGAAATCTAGAATGAAAGTATTTATTCAAGCATGAGGAACCAAAATATGGACTTCGGTGTTGAATAGCTGGTCACATCCAATGACAATTAATGAAAAAAATGAAGCGGTACCTAAAGATCCATCTGAATGGACAAGGGCTGAAGAAGAGAAAACACTTGATAACTTTCTAGCAATACATTTAATTTTCAGTGCTATAAATGATGGAATTTCAATATAATACTAGTTTGTGAATCAGCAAAAGAAGCATGTGATACATTACAAACAATAAATAAGGGATCAAAATCGATGATAGCTTCAAAACTTCACATGTTGGCTACTAGATTTGAATAGCTTAAGATAAAGGAAAGTAAAACTATTAGAGACTTCCATGAGAGGTTGCGTGACATTGCCAACCAAGCACATCAATTTGGGAAAAAATATTCAAATATGAAACTTGTCAAAAAGACATTGAGATCTCTGCCTCCTAGATTGATACCAAAAATTGCAACCAATAAAGAAGCCCATGATATTAATGAATTATCTTTGGATAAGATAATTTGGATTTTTATCAACTTTGAGAGGCATTTGTTGCAAGATAAACAAGAGAAAAACAAAAGATTGGCATTGCTAGCTGAGGTTAGAAAAGTCGTGAATGGCTTAGGAATGAATCTAATGAGAATGGGAATATGAAGTTATTGACAATTTTAGCAAGTGGTTTAAAAAGGTGAAGAAAGATAAATCCAAGTTTAGACAACATAGTGGGAATTCATTAAACAACAATTTCAAATAACAAGAAAAAAACTCAAAAGGGTGAAAGAAATGTGAAAAAATACAATATAATGAATGTCAAGCCTTAGAACATGTGCAAGTAGAATGTGCTAACATTTTAAAGAAAAGAAAAGGAAAATCTTATACGAGCACTTGGAGTGAGAATGAATCTAAAATGAGTATGGTAGTGAAGAGGATGCTATGTTAGTTGCTTTATACAACAGAAATCTAGTTACTTGCTTAACAGCAACCAGAGAAGAAACTGACAGGAAAAACTTAGTTAAATTAGTCCAAAATTCCACAAAAAACATAGATGAATCAGTCCAGAATTCTATTTCAAATTATGACAGTAATAACAGTGATTTAGAATATAAAAAGGAGGATATTTGCAAAACTTATGAGTTAATGTGTACAAAATGAGTGCAAATGTGTAAGAAGAATGAGAACCTACAGAAGGAAAATTATACCATGAAGAATATCAGTCAACATCTCAAGAAGAAGTTATTATCTACAGTAGATGAGCTTGATAAAACAAGGTTGAAGTTAGTCAATACTAAAAAAAGGAATAAGGATGTTAAATGGAAATATCGAAAAGCTAGAATAATTGT
The DNA here is from genome assembly GCA_025629825.1 of Erythroxylum guanchezii. Lineage (NCBI taxonomy): Eukaryota > Viridiplantae > Streptophyta > Magnoliopsida > Malpighiales > Erythroxylaceae > Erythroxylum > Erythroxylum guanchezii. The sequence goes on along the minus strand of JAOTAX010000196.1, from coordinate 9,993,455 downwards.
TGGAAAATTGGTAAGAACAAAGGGGACTTTCAAGGTGTTGGTTACAAAGGTGAATGTTCTAAGTTGAATAATAGGCAAAATGGTGAGGTAAATTTGTTAAAGGAGAAACTTAAAAAAGGAATTGAAAGTTTGTGCCTATATTTCACTTTTTTGGGGTAAACGGACATATAAGACCGAATTGTTACCAGCTAACAAAGATGATATCTCAGAGGGCTCAAAACTGAAAATTTAGACACTCTTTTATGAACTTTCAGAACAACAAACATTACCAAAGCATACTTGGGTTAGTAAGGGTCAACTACAAGCACTTGTAGCTTTTAAATCCATGCAGGCTGCTTCTCATAATGGTTGGTATTTTGACAGTGGGTGTTCATGTCATATAACAGGTGAAAGAAGCTACTTGATGTTATATGGATGGTCATGTTACTTTTGGTGATGGGAAGAAAGCAAAGGTGATTGGTAGAGGAATCGTTTGCATGGATGGACTTCCTCACTTCAAAAACGTGCTTCATGTGGATAGTTTAAAAACCAACTTGGTAAGTATTAGTCAACTTTGTGATGACGGGTTGTTAGTTAAATTTACTAATGATGGGTGCAAGGTATTGATGAATAAGGAGAGTGCTTAGTAAGTGGCAAAAGATTGGCAGATAATTGTTATATGTTGCAGGCTATTATTTCTTACAATTCAGTCACATATGATAATATGTCTCTATGGCACCAAAAGATTAGTAAGATGGTAGAAGAAAACCTTTAAAATCAGTCTCACAAATCATAACAGAGACATAATGAAGCTAAAATCAATAATTGTCCAGATTTACAATTAATAGCTGCTGGAAAAGAAAATGGTTCGACAGAGGACCAATTGGTTGCTTATGAGGGAGAAACCAACCAGACATCTAATAATAGAGTTAAAATAATGGGGAATAAGCCCAAGTTTGAATTTCTTCGAGTGGCACATGGACTGTGTACTTTACATCCTTGAAGTATATTAATGTTGGTTATTTACAAAAAAAGAGGTTCAAAAGAGTTAACATCTAGGCTTTCTGAGTTTCTAATTTATGGGTTTTCTAAGGTTTAGGTGATTGGTATGTGTTTGGCTTTTTCTTACTTGTTGAATAGTATATTTGATTTGAAGTTGAAGCTCTGCTTGATGGTTTGAGAGCTTTGCTTCTAGATTTTGATTTATGAAGTGATGTTACGAAAATGTTGATGCTTGGTTTGAGACCTGTATGAAGCTTTGGATTTTCTATGATTTGGATTTTTTTATTTTTATCTTGATTTCTCTCTATGTCGTGGGCTGCATGAGTTTGGGCAATATTATTTCATATGGTTTATATAAAGAGGAGATTAATTATGTTTGATTATGATTCGTTGAATGCATTTTTGGGTTTAAGAATTTAATCAGTCGTATGCGGATAGCTTTAATGTGAGTAATGATATGTTAACTAGTGTTTTGACTAGTGGTAAATTGTCATTTTGGCTTTTTGTTGCTGCACTACGTGCTTATGATTCTTTCGCTGCACCTGCTGCTAATTGTTATGCCTCCTTACTTATTGAAATTGATCGCATTGAAGGTATTATTTGTTTCTGACATCTTTTTATCCCAAAGGGGAGAAATTTGGATGTTTGGATAATTGTTTATTTGGGATTATTATTTCTTTGGTTATTTTTTAGATATTTTCAACTTATATGAACTTGATGTTAGTTGGAACTCGATATTCGATTAAGGGGGAGTGTCCAATCATCTTCTTAAGGGGAAGTTCTAATATGTGACGAATAATGCCAAAAGGGGTGGGGGAGATTGTTAAGATATTTGTTACGGTATCATATTAATTAATTTTGGCCATTATTGGTAATTAAACATAGTTAGATATATGTGAAATATCATTATTATAAGTTATCCACCTAAGGTGGGATTCTTGAAGCAAAAGGTTCCATTAAGGATAAAATCTTAATGAAGATAGGATTTATTTGGGATAATATCACCATATCTTAATAAGGATAATGTGCAGATTTGTTGGTGAATTTGGAGCTGCCTTTGGCATCCTACTTCGGTGATTTAGGTTATCTAAGATAGCTAGATTTTTTTGAAGATCTTATCCATTTTAGGCAATTGCGTTTTTTTCCATTAGTTGCGTGAATTTTCTAGGTAGCTGAGTTTGTTTTTGTGAGGAAAAAACTTGTAAAAAATTAATCAATTTGTGCAGTTGCATTTCTTTGTTTTTTGTTCGAGCAATTACATGTTTTATTGAGCTATTCTTGGCAGCTACGTTTCTTCATGTGTGAGTGAATAATTAGACTATGCTTAATCATTTTTGTGTGGGAAAATTGTGCAGTAAAGTGATAAATTGTGCAGATGTATTTTTTAAATATTTCGGTGATGAAATACATGTTCGTTTGATGATCTTTTTGTGGCTGCTGGGTGTGGATCTCTTCACTGATTGTTTTGAAGGTTCACAGCAGAATTTTTGTTGAACGACTTTTCATGATTTTGAGTTGATAAGGCTGCACATATAGGGGACTGTCTTTTATCTCAAGTATTTTTCTTTGTTTATATGTTTATTGATTTAATCACTTGAGTTGTCTTATTCTCATCTTTATTATCAAACATTGATGTAAAGTTCTCTATTGAGGTTAGCACAAGGTGATCGTGTTATTGGGAGTGATATACTTTTACGAGGTGTGAGTACGAGAGAATAGTGTCAAGGGTTGAGTGTATTGATTCAGTAAAATCTTAAGTAAAACTATTATATCACAAGTGAGAGTTGATTAAGCTAGGTGAGGGTTCATAGATGTAGACAAAGTATGTAGAACTGCGTTATCAAATCTTGGTTGTCAATTTATTCTTTGCGTGTTTAATTTTTCTGGAATATTGAGAGTTGCTGATACAGTTGATTGCATTAAGCAACTGACAGAGACAATTCGAAGCAGCTGAGGCAGAATCGGATTTTGCAAAACCGGACTTTCAATACTGTTTTTCATTAATGATGTATTATGATTAGAGAAAGAAAGGCAGAGGAAAATAAGAGGGATGATGATTCCTTTGTTTGATTAATTAGCTCATATCCATTGACCTTTTTCTTCAAAAGTGGACTCATGATAAGGGCATTGAAGAAGAGATACAGGTGGTAGACAGCACATTAGCCAGAAAAGACCCATGATTTTGCAAATGCGATCTTTCCGTGTCTGGATAAAAATGATAATTATTTCAATGGTTTTAGCGGTGGAGAAGGGAATTTGTCAAGCTGTCAACTATCATTTTTCTTCATTGGCACCTAACTTTCGGGCATCCAATGTTAGGACATTTCCATATCTCTTCATGTTTCATGAATGGGGACATTTTTTTATCCAAAACGACTTCTCATTTACGTTCCAGATTCTGATCATCTTCCATGTAATAAGGTAGAAGTTGCATTGTTCTGATCAACTGATTGACTTCCAGCAGCTTTCATGGATTGGCATGCACGTGGTTTTTGTCCTATCAAGATGGAAACAGTACGCCATTTAAGTTGGAAATTAGATAATTTTCCAACAAATATTCGTTTCTTGTATCCTCTAGGTATATATATGTACGTGGAATGTTTGTGGTCATAATTAGTTAGGAAACTTTACGTGTTAGTTATAATTTTTAATAACTTTTTTTAAGTAATAACCCAAGTTATGATCATGTATTCAACTCGGGGATTTGATTTATAGGAAAGTAGGATTACCTTCTCTGCTATCTGATGTTTTTCTAATTTCAGTATAAAAAATTATAATAATTGAAATAGAAGTCTGAAAATTAAGACTCTTCAAAAATCCTCCTTTAAATAATGGAATAACTAACCAAAAACTATAGTGTATAGTATTTGATCATTTAAAAATAATCCATTTTAGAAAATAATTATTAGTTAATCTTTTCTTATAAAAGAACAATATTTTGAACTTTTATTAAAATATGTTACTATTTTTGTCTAGTGTTATATATCAAAAACATAACAAAATTTTATGAATCATTAATTCCAGACACGCTCTTACATTAAAAGGTTGACTTGCTTAAAAATTTACTAAAGTACTTTTACAATGAATTCTAATAAAAGGTAAAGTGAAGAAAAGAAAAACATAAGTTTGTAGTAAAGTAGAAAAAGAAAAACATGCTACCGTTAACAAACTGGATACTGTTTTTAAGGAAAAGGAAACGCAAGGGGGGGTCCCTCAGTTGCATGTGCAGCTTACTGCTGGTTTTCCACTGTCTCAAGTCCTTTTATATTTATCCCTTAATGGATAAGCACCAAAATCAAAAACAAACAATTTAGTGGTGATGATGGCTTCTCCTTTCCAGCCTTGCATCACAGTACAATCAATCTTCTCTTATTATCAAATTTAACCCAGGGGAATAAATAAATTGTATCGGTGGAAAGTTGTTAATACTGTCTAGTAGTAGACAACCAGTTGTAGTTGATGGACAAATCCCTATATTCCAAATCCAGCTGTACTCTCTCCTCTCTCCCCCTCACACACAGATAACATAACACAACTTCGTGCCACGAATCTCGCCCTCTCCTGCCTCTCTCTCCATTTCCAATTTTTCTATCTATTTCTATTTCTCTTCTCTTTCTAAACCAATAAGATAAGACCGTGAAAAATTAAAAAGAAAATGCTGTATGAAAATCCCATGTCTCTCTCTCTAGGTAAGGCTTGAACATGTCACCCTCCGGCTTATAGTTTTGAGCCAAATAAGAGGGAGGCTACACATTAATAAGAGGATTATTATAATAAACTTCTTCACAGAAAGATTGGAGCTTTACGAGATAGAGAGAGAGAGGTGGAGAGAGAGGTAAAGATTCAAACTTTACGTCTATCGTCGGCCGTCGTCCACAGGGCAATGGCCGGCAGTGCCTCTGTGGTGGTCCTCCTCGACCTCGTCCGGGAGATTACCGGAATGTCTGTTGGAAATGATGGTGGGTCGGTGTTCAGAAAGGAGTATACCGATCTGGTTCGTCGGGTTTCTTTGTTGACTCATTTCCTTGAAGAGATAAGGGATTTCAAGGGTGAATCTACGCCGATGGATGCGTCCGCTTCTTGTTCTTCCTCTTCCTCTGGTAGTTGGTACTCTGATCTACTTGTTTCCCTTCAAAATGCAAAACTTCTGAGTTTCATTGCTTCCAGTTTTGAACCCGCTAATGGTTCTGTAAGCTTAACTCTCTCTCTCTCTCTCTCTGATATTGTTGTTCCTTTTGGGGGTAGACATTCTGGGGTATGGTTATTTTGGTTTCTTGTTTCTAGTTATTGTTCTTGCGCTAAAGATAACCTGGGTTGTAGTACTTCATTTTTGTTTGATTCACTGATATTGTTGTTGAAGAGTGCTTCAGTTGTTAACTTCCCAAAAGATAAAAGCTTGTTTCATTTGGGAATCTTAAATTCATGTTCTTTAAATGAGGGAGTTTAGAAATAGAAGTGGGAGTAAGATTCCACGAAGACTACTTCACATCAATTGACTGTTGGATTATTGTTTACTGAATTATCATTCTTCCAATTTGAAGTTCCTAAATACCAACTTACAGTGGTTAGATAGTAAAGATTTTAACTTTACCAAAAGCAGAATTGTGATGGGGATAATTTAAATCTGTTATTTTGGTTCCAAGTAAGGATTGGACCTATTGAAATTTAAATTCTAGCATGGATGCATATCCGTCAGAAAGCCTTTTTATTTTTGGTTTTCTATGTATAAAAACTGTTTTAAATGAAACTCCATATTAACTGCTGCGTCCTCTCTGGAAAATTCAGTTGCTATCTTGCTGAGTTTGCTATTTCTTGGTTTAAGGATGGAGGAGAGGAAATTGCTTCCCAATTTCAGTGTGTGACATTGAAATTGCACAATGCTTTGGCTAAGATCCCGTATGATCAGTTTGATATCTCAGAGGAAGTACAAGAGCAGGTACGGGTTCAGTTGTGACTGTTTTGTGATAACTTTTATCTGTTTGCATTCAGTGGATTGCAAACTCAACAATTTTTCACCTCCTAGGTTGTATTGGTAAGAGCACAGTTGCAAAGAGCTATAGAAAGGCATGACTCAATTAATTCAAGAATGAATTTGGCTACCTTAACTCAGTCCACGGACAATGATATCAATCAGGTATCAAAGGGGAACAGGTTAACTAGAAGCTGGCATATTGAGAATAGCGGCAGTGGTAGTGTCAACGAAGTTACGGAAAGCCTAGAAACTGTTTCAGGACGTAACAGCTCAAAAATCTACATTGTAGATCCGGCAATTAGCAAGTCAAATGAAGTTGATGATAGCAAGAAAGATAATCCAGCTAAAACTAGTTTAGAAGACTTGAAAAAGCCTGATTCAGTTACAATTCCTGATGATTTTCTCTGCCCAATATCTTTGGAACTGATGAGGGATCCTGTTATAGTTGCAACAGGACAGGTAAAACATTTCCGAACAGACCAGTGTGTTAAACTGTCTATTTTTTTCCCCTTCAATATGTGCTTGGAAGCGTCAAAATCATCCACCTTCGGAATTCTTTTACCTTTCTGATTTACTTTGAAATTTTGCAGACATACGAAAGGTCGTACATACAGAGATGGATAGATTCTGGCAACACAACATGTCCAAAAACTCAACAGAAGCTTGAACATTTGACTTTGACCCCCAATTATGTATTGAGAAGTTTAATATCACAGTGGTGTGAGAAGCACAAGATTCAGCAGCCAACTGGGTTAGCAAATGGAAGATTGAAAAAGAGTGATGGATCTTTCCGTGATGTTAGTGGTGACATGGTAGCCATTCAGGCACTTGTTCGCAAGCTCTCAAGTAGGTCAATTGAGGAGCGTAGAGCTGCTGTGTCAGAAATCAGGTCACTATCCAAACGAAGTACTGATAACAGGATTCTTATAGCAGAAGCAGGAGCCATTCCTGTTCTAATCAACCTATTGACTGCGGAAGATGTTTCAATACAAGAAAATGCTGTCACGTCCATTCTTAACCTATCAATCTATGAAAATAACAAGGGACTAATAATGCTTGCTGGTGCTATTCCTTCTATTGTCCAAGTTCTAAGAGCTGGAAGTGTGGAAGCGAAAGAAAATGCAGCAGCAACTCTTTTTAGCTTATCCCTTGCTGATGAGAACAAAATAATCATTGGTGCATCAGGGGCAATACCTGCTCTGGTAGAATTGCTTCAAAATGGAAGTACTAGAGGGAAGAAAGATGCAGCCACAGCCTTGTTCAATTTGTGCATTTATCAGGGGAACAAGGGCAGGGCTGTGAGGTCAGGAATTGTAACAGCATTATTAAAGATGCTTACAGACTCTGCAAATGGTATGGTTGATGAAGCTCTGACTATTTTTTCAGTTTTAGCTAGCAACCAAGAAGCAAAGGCTGCCATTGTAAAGGCTAGCACCATTCCTGTTTTGATAGATTTATTAAGAACAGGTCAACCCCGCAGCAAGGAGAATGCAGGGGCCATTTTACTTTCCTTGTGCAAGAGAGATCCTGAGAATCTTTCTTGCATAAGTAGGCTTGGTGCGGTAATACCTTTGACAGAGCTTGCTAAGAGTGGCACTGAGAGGGCGAAGCGAAAGGCTACTTCGCTATTAGAGCATTTGCGGAAGCTACAACAGCTTTAAGAGTGGTGGCTCTGCCAAGTTGCTTTAATTTTTTTCTTTTCTTTTATTTTATTTGATTCACTTCCATATAATTTTTTCAATGAGTTCATTTTATCGTGAAAACTAAGGATAAAACCATGAGATGCAAATTCAGTCTCATCGATCTCTTTGTACTTACCTACTTTGTTTGCTATGAGTGTGTAAAAATGCAACCAGTCTTTTGTTCAATGAGAATTTTAACTCAAGATTTCCTTTCGGTTTTTATGTTATAATTTGATTCGTATCATAAGCTATGCATGGACTTTCCCGGTTGATTCATCAACCGTACCGGTTTTTCCATCCTAGTAATGGTGGGTTGGTTACTAGCAGATGCAATGGAATGTTGCGGATTAAGTGAAGACCATAATAGCTGCGGTGGTAGAGGCAAAGCATACAAAAGTTTCCTTCTTGAATTTGTTCCACTTCATGTCCCCAGGTATTCTATGAAGAAATGACCATGCATGGGGGTTATATATGTTCAAAAGCATGCAAAATTAAAAGAAAATCAAATCTCATCTTACTAAATCGCCCAATCAAGCTTTGGGATTGCCATTTCTTTTTTCCTTTTGAAGACTTCATACCAGTGGTAAGAGTCGAACTTGAAATCACACCAAGACGCTGTTTTTGGTAAGTACCACAATATTGAAAAAGTACTAAATACTGCCAATTGGATCGTTAGTGCGGTAGAACCAAAAAAATGGCAGATAACAAAATGTT
>JAOTAX010000196.1:9967967-9982118 GCA_025629825.1 Erythroxylum guanchezii | reverse complement strand
GTTGTGATGCCATGTGGAGTATCGTAGTATTTGTTCGTAGTTCTCTCTTATCGTAGGATACGTACCGGAATGACCTGTGGGCGTCCCGGTGGGTACTCTACGGTAAGGGGGCGCTACACATTAGGTTCCCAAATATGTTGGCAATGATTATAAATTATAATTCTAATTCATAATTAGAACTAGATAAATTAAAAGTCCTTTTAATTTATCTTTAATTCTCCAATTAAACAATTTATAATCATAGATCAAGATTGGTGTCTAGCAACACATCATGGCCACCCAAATATTTAGGAATGTCAAAGTAGTTTTGACTAACTTTTTCGTGCATGATTTTTCTGTATAATTCAATCCTTTCATCAACCAATGTTCTAATTAGATATAGAGTATGGAATTAATGTCTACTCTATTTTGAGTCCAATTATATTAGTTTTTCGCCATTAGCTATTGATTCAATTAATGATAATTGTAAACTGTTTACAAAATATCATTCCACCTTGGCCAAGGATTTCCTGAATCAATATTAATTGAGAACAACGGAACATTCTCCCTAATTACTTTAGGGTGATGAATCTTATCTTGATCATTCAATTATCTCCATATAGTTCATGCTACATCCAATGACTACCCATTTAACGACCTCTCATAAAATGGATCATAAGTAGTATCAAAACATAGCAATCCCCATATAAGATAACTTTGATGACTTCAAGTCAAAGGATCACTTATACAATCATTACAATGAGAATTTCATAGACATACAAGTAATATTCCAAATGGACTTCTCATATCGGGTCTGTTCAGTGAACTTGTTCTCTAGCAAGCAGCTATACATTTGTTTAAGTATCTCTATACTTTAGCCAATGAGATCGACTACTTTCTTCATAAGGAAAAACAAAACATGTGCTAGTCTTTTTCCATTCTATTAATGTCCAATCTTAATAGAACAATGACCAGAAACATTTAGGAATAATACATAAATATGAATCTCATAATTATAATCTCATTATAATTTCATTTGCAATGTATAATTATCCCATGGACTTTATCATATACATATAAACATATACAAGATAAAAAATGACTTTAAATAATTTGTTACTAAACTACAACCAAATCGATTGGCTGTAGGGCATAAACCAACAATACCAATACTAATAATAGATTTGGTTCTGATACGATACTACATCAGTACCGATCAATATTGGATACTGTTTTGAGTAATTTTTAAAATTTATAAAATAGTTCTTGAATTTTTTTAAATTGAAAAAATGGTTCTTCAATATATTGTATTGTATAATTTATAATTTTACATGTGTAAGGCAACTTTTAATAATTTGCACACATAACAAAATCAATAATTATCTGTACATTATATTTTGTATATATATACCATCCATCGACCCAATAATATGTATTTATTAAAAAGATTACATCGACTTAATTGATTTATCAAACTAAAAAAAATCCTTTCAAATTAAAACATTAACTTTTGGCAAGACTAACACATTTATTTTTATGAAGTTTTTTTAACATTAAGTTTGGTATAAATGTTCGCGAAAAATAACTGATGCTCATTATTCTATATAAAACAAGAAAAAAAACCTTATATCATTGGAGTTTAATTAGACCCAGCATAACCTAATTCTTCTAACTTCTTTCTAAAGTTTTCCACTTTATTACGTGCATGGTTGAGCTTGTCCTGGACGAGCTCCCTATTATAGCTAGTGGTTTGATGCTTTGCTCTCTTGTTTTGTTTTGATAAGCAAAATCAACTGCCTTTTTCTAGCCACCTCTTCCTCCTTGCTTCTCTCCCTACTCACCACTTGCTTTCTGGCTCCCTCCCCATATAAATCAACTTGCAGTGTTACCATCTTCATTCCCACAAAACATAGAGGATATAATACCAAAAAGTGAGGCTAAAAATGGGAACAAGGCAAAAGAGTTAAGCCCTCCAATATTGCTAGCAATTCCAAAGACAACTTTACAAAAATTAAGGATAGATTCCAAAGAGTAACTAAAAGTAGTTCAGAGGAAGAAGCTCTACTTCTCTCATTAAATTAATATCCTTACGTAAAAATTAGGAGATTCAATAATGTTAAGAAACAACAAATGGTTTTTTATTTTGTAATGATGCTAATCCTTTGTTGATGGTCCTATTGAAAACTAGAATCAATGATTAGACTAAAGACAAAATGAATTTTTTAAAGAGGCATTGAAGATTCATATCCAATCACCAATTTCATAATAATAGGAGGATTAACTTAAATTTCAATAAAAGATTATGTTTAGCATAACCTTTTTTGTTCTTTCAATCTAGCATTCCATGTATCTCATCTCTGGAATTGACTAAGGAAGCAATCAAACTCCATGCAAAACTTTTAGATGATAATTAGAGACTTTAACTCCACTTTGCATCAAATACAAGCTACGAGAAACATGATCCAAAAAAGTTACTTTAAAGACCTCAAGAGCTATATAAGCTACATCCAAATGACATATTTAAGGATGGAGGAATCATTCTAGATCTAGAATAGCAAGCAAAAAAGGGATTGGCTATTTAGAAAGAAGCTGGATAGAGCTTTGATTAAAGGAATTTTCTAATAGCAAAGCAAGTTTCAAGAATCTACTTATATCATATCACTCTTCTATACTAATTCAAGACAAGTTCCATGTAAAGAAGAGAAATACCCCTTTAAAATTAATAGCTTCATTGTTAAAGTTGATTTTGAAAAGACCATTAAAAGAAGTCAAACCTTAAATGTAAAAGGACACAAGCAATACATATACATGAGAACAATACAGCAGCTCAAAAGAGAACTTAAACTATTGAATAAGGCTAGATTATCAAATAATCATTTGGCTTTGAAAAACGAAAAAAAGAAGTTGAATAAAATTCAAAGTTCATTATACAATTCCCCTAATAACAACCAAAATTTGCTTAATACTGAAAAAATGTCTCGTAATAGTATAGTCAATCAATTGATCCTTAATAAAAAAAATCAAGTTATTTGGGTTCATGAAGTCTGTAAAATATTTTGATTCTGTAATGACAGTAATGCATATATTTATAATTCTATTAACTCTTCACGGGATGACCCATAAGTTCTCCTTTCTCTTACAAAGCATCCATAACCTTTTAAGTAATAGAGATTCATTGATGATACTAGCTTAGCTGATTCCAATTCCACCTTCCTACTTAGGAAGACAACGAGGGAACTCCATTTGATGCTAAAAGATTTAATGTTATTGGTAAATCCTTTCTAAATGAAATCCCTTATTAGTATGTCTATTCTCTTTAAAACTCTTTTAGGCATAGCTAAATGAGAGAGCCAATAGTATTAAAGTTATTGAGGACACTTATTGTAAGTTAGATCTTGCCTCCATAGGATAAGCTTCTGTTACACCATGAGTTATCCTTTTTAATGTGGAATATATCAGAGACTTGCAATTATTAGAATTCATGTTTTTAGTGGAGATGGGGACTCTTAGATATCTTAAAGGAAATGGCTCTATCTTTAATCTCCTTGTGGAAGGAAGTATTGTTCCTTGGGAGCCTAGGACACAAAAGCAAGATGGAGCTTTTGTCTTAATTAAAGCTAATAGAAAATAGAGTTGACTTAACCTCTTCCATTGTGATCTCCTTGGAGAGGGTAGCTACTTGTTGAGGGGAAATAAAGCCTCTCCGGGAGTTATGTAGTTCTTCAATAAGTTCCTTTATCTTATTATTTCTACTTAGTAGATTAGTAAAGTAGGATTGTGTAATTTCCTTGAGATTCTCCTGATCGTTGACTATAACCCTATTGGAATCTTTTAGAGCTAGAATTCTAGCCTTGTTCCTTCTTGCATAGATAACATTGTGAAAAAACTTGGAATTCATGTCGCCTTCCTTTAGCCACATAATACTAGATTTTAGTCTTAAGTATGACTTAAAAGAATCTCCAATGAATTGTATTAGTTTCTCAGCTTCTAAGCCTTTCTCTTCTTAAAGCTTAGGTCATTTGAGTTACTTTTAAGTCCTTTTGAACTGAATTGAGAGCCTTAGATGCTTCATTTTTGTTAATCTATATAGTATCCCTATTATGCCTTAGTAACACTTTACATTCCTCCTTTAAGTACCTTTAGAAAACTCACACACTTTTGTGTAAGTGCAACTGCCTCCCATATTTAATACTTTATTCACTACTTGCTCAAACTGAGGATGCTTCAATAGTGTATTGAAAAATCTAAAAGGAACTTTTCTCTTATAATCCTTCTAAGTTAACTCAATTTCAATCATGGAATGATCAGACATTTAAAAATTTCCAAAGTGTGCAAAACTTTAAAGAAAATTATTCAACCATTGATCATTTACTAGACCTCTGTCCAACTTTCTTTGCATAAATTTATCCTCATTATGTTTGTTGCTCCAAGGGTGAAAAGCCCAGTGTATCTAAGGTCTAGCAGACTAAGCTTAGAGGAGAGATTGAGCAGTTCATAAAATTTGGCTTTGGAATGTGGATAACTATTATATGTTTTATGTGGGGCAATTGTGCACTTGAAATTATCTGCAAACATCCAAGGATATTAATGCTTGGAACTAGTGTAAAGAACTCACCCTATAGTTTAGACCTCTGAAATTCTCAATTCCCTGCATAGATCATAGTTATAGCAATCCCCTTGTTTAAAGCAAGACCTACTTGAGTCTCTTGGATTAGAGCATCTTTCCCTTTTGTGCTAGGAGTTTCATTCTCTATGCAAGTTCCTTCTCCAATCTCATCATGACTTTCATTGGAGGAATTTACTTCTATCTGTCCCTGCTTTTCTAGTTTCCTTTGTGGAGTAGCCTCCTTAGTATTTTCCTAAAGAGAGGAATCACCCCCTAAATTCTCCCATTGTTGTTTGTCTTCATATTCTCCTCCCTTTGTGTGTAGGTTTCATCAGCTATTGGTTTTGGCCTCCATATTTTTACCATTCCTTTTTAAGGGTTTTCATAGGTAGTTTACCTTTGTCGAGTCCTTGATGAGGTCTCCTGCACCATTAAGCTTTAAGATATGCATTGTATTATGAAGTTCCCTTTCCAATCTCATTTAACCAAAATTCTAGAAAATACTATACCTTTTAGATTTGTTGTGTTATCATCCAATGCTATGGGGCACCCCAGAACATTATCCAGATAGCTCATCATTTCAGAGGGATTATATGAAAATCAACTCAAATAAGGATTGTTTGCAGCTCAAATTTGTCCAATGTAACTCCCAGTTACCATTTTCTCAATATCAGAGCCCTCCTTTGGATGTGTTGTGGTTCCATTTCCAATTTCTCCATCACAGTTTCCTTAATGAAGAATCTAAATATGAAGAGATCATCCTCTCACTAGACAATTCGTTAGACTAAGTTTTTTCTAGATCGTGTTTGCCTACTGGTTCACCACTGGAAAAGCTAATCTTTTATCTAGGAAAACCTCTCATTAGTGTCACGTTCCATTTTTTTCTTGGTTTAATATCTCAAGTGGAGGAGCCACTAAATCCTCATCAGAAGTAAAGGGAATATAATGTAGCTTTCCAAAGGAGTCATGATCTCCTGCTACCTCATTCTATGCTATTTTATTGCTGGCAATCGCTACACCAAAAGCTAACTTCTCCTTGGCACCTGGAAAAGGAGGAAAATCGTTGCCATTCAAGCCATCTACTCTGTTCACAGAGGGTGTAGTGGCTAAGGTAGAGGTAAGTGAGGAAGGCTCTGGTAAGGATCCTCACATTTCTATTAATGGTAAACTGTCAAGTCCTTAGTCTTAGACGGAAAAGAAGAGTTGAGGGGCAGAGAAAAGCTACATAAAATTATCTCACTTCCACTTAGAGGTCAGTTGCTTCTCTTCTTCGTGTATTGATATAACTTATTTTTATTTTTTTAATTTAATGATTTGAAATTGTCTTTTAAAAATTTATATATGTGAATTCACGTTGATACTTAAACTAATATTTTAATTGAGTAAAAATATAAAAGCTTTAAAAATTATAACAATCTTTAAAAAAATGTACTTCTTTTTACTTAAATACTCTTATTTATCTTTTATGTTTGTCCGTTTTTATTAATTATCTATTACATTTGTAACTATGAATGATGAATTAGTTATGGTATTTTGTGTAGATCTGATTAAAAAGATGATTTATTAATTTGTAAGATCTATATTGCTAAAAAATATATGATTAGTATCATTGGGTATATCAATCGATCTATATTTGTTAATTTATTATTTTTGTTCAAATGATGTCCGAGTGTGGTTTAGTAACAAAAGTAATGTATGGTTTTTATCAAGGCACATAAGAACATCTCTATATTGAATCCATACTTATCTCTATATTGAATCCATACTTACCGGATTGAATCCAAACGCAGCATAATCTTCCATGTTAAATCTCATTCGGCTACTTGTGCAACCGGATCGAATTATTAATTTTTTAAGTGAAAACTTAACAGGGATCTTACTTGAAAATATAGGCATAAACGAAAAACGATAGAGACAAAACTAACTACCAATCCTCGTTACCTATTCAGACGAGTAGAGCATAAAATAATTGATGATCAAGGTTTTGTTTTAGATATTTCTTTCAACTTGAAAAGCAGTAATGATAATAATAAGAGTAAGTGCTACTCGGTGTCATTTCCCAATCATATAAAGGTATTTAATTTTTATTTATGGGGTCAACCAATTATTAATAAATATTTGTTTCTGCTAATTAGAAAGATGGAAGGTGGAAGTTAGAGATATGAAGACAAAGGTAAGGGACTGTTCGTTAGGATAAGATGCGTCATAAGAGTAGTCACACGTACAAACGAGGCATTTTCACTTTTCAGCAGCTCAAAACTATCAGTCAACGTGAAGGCATGTGATCTTGCCAACTTCTTTCATGCATCTTTTAAAGACTTCACAAGAAGAAAAAATCGGAATCCCACGAATTGACGTTCTCACGGGTACAGTCAGAAAATTCTTTTCTTAATTATCCAATATTTCCCTACATATAAATTCCAATATTTTTATAAAAGATGTGTGGAATTATTTATAGAAGATGAGTACCAAATTACTTGATGCTTATAACTATATGTAACAATAAGTTAGGGTAACACTACAAAAATAATGCAAGTTTTTAAAAATTTACTAACTTTGTTATATTTGATCTCCAATTTATTAGCTCATTACAATAACATTGTTCTCTTTTTATTACCTGGATAATTACTTCTCCGACTATAATTTCGCTTTGGTCTTATTTTTCATGGCCATGCCATAATTGTTATCGGAATCGAGGACATGTAATTTACATGCGTACCCACGTCACTTATATAATTGCTATAATCTCTGTTCTTAAATTCGGACCGGATTAGATCGGACTGGCCGGTCCGATCGGTCCGACCGGTAGGTGATTCGGTCCGATTTATCTTTCAAAATCGGTTATAAATTAATCAAGTCTAAATCGGTTAAAATTGGTCAATTGACTGGTCAGACCGGTCTGATCCGACATTTTTTTTAATTTTTTTAATTTTTTTAATATTATATATAATTAAATATAATTATTGTATAATTATTACGTCACACCGGTTTAACCGGTGATTGAACCTGTCAAACCGATCAAACCGGTGACCAATAAAACCACCGATTCAATGACCGATCCAAATTTTAGAACATTAGCTATAATAATATGCAATTCTAATATATTAAAAGCTCACTACTTAAAAATCAGAAAAGGTGAATCAAACTACAGATTACACCAAAGGAATCGGAGCAAAAAGAGTTGACACACAAACAGTTACACGGAGTGGTTAAACGGCAACTAACAAACGCCCCCCGAAAAAGAATCCATTGTCAAAGCCCTCGCCACCTTCTCTCTCTCTCTCTCGCGTAACACAACACCCACGCAGTCACGCATGGCCAAACCACCGGTCCAAGTCAACCCTTTTCATGTTATCTATCAAAATTGGCCAAAAGCTTAATATATACCCTCCGTTCCTCTTTTTCTCTGCCTCCCTTCCATCGTCTATTCATCTTCGACTTTGGATATTTCTTTACCCTTTATCTTAATTTCTCTTTCTCGATCTCTCATGTTTAGGGATCCCAACTGAGGCTTTAGAGTTTACCTCTTGAGAGCAGCTAATAAGGGAATCAATGAGAAAGCCTTGTTGTGATAAGCAAGACACAAACAAAGGAGCTTGGTCTAAGCAAGAGGACCAAAAGCTGATAGAATACATTCGAAAGCATGGTGAAGGATGTTGGCGTAAACTTCCTCAAGCTGCAGGTTTGTAATTGTAAAAGCAACTTTTTTCCGCGCAGATTTCCATATGAATTATGAAATACCTCATCAAAAGTTCACATACATAGAAATATTCCGAAGTTAAAGGGAAGAAATTTAAATTCGCGTGCCATTTTTCACAATTTTAATCAGGCCTACTTCGCTGCGGTAAAAGTTGTAGGCTGAGATGGATAAACTATCTGAGGCCTGACCTTAAAAGAGGCAACTTTACTGAAGATGAAGAAGATCTCATCATCAAGCTTCATGCACTCCTAGGAAACCGGTACGATATATATGCTTAAACTCTCAGTTGCCTTGCAGTCCGAACAAATCTGTCCTAATCTTGTTTTTACTTTTCCTTTTTCCTGAAGTTAGGGAAGGAATTAGTGAGTTTCAGCAATAGTTATCGAATTCAAAAGCCTCTTCTCCTCCGTTATTTGAATTCTAATAGAACTTCTAAAAGAAATCTATTGAGGGAACAATATAACACATAAATAGATAATTTTTGTCTGTGAATGCATTATCTTTCTTGCTTTTTCACAGATTAAAAGCAACTAAGAGGGTGTAACATAGTACTACCAGATTCTAGTTAAGGTGCCCCAGAAGAAGACAGAGAGCAAATATACACCTTCCGTTCACCATCCACTAGTCCAAACACAACATAAGTTCTGAGAACTCCCACACTTACTCCCAAAAACGAGTTCCCATACCTTCTTTTCAAAACCAGTTCCCATACCTTTTTTTCACCAATAAAAATGAAAATGACTCCCACAATGATCTAGAAATTAACAGATTAAGTAAAAAAGAGGAGGTACATACGGGATTAGTTGTTGCTTATCTCAAACATAAGTTTCACAGTGGAAACTTTTATTCTGTAATGTTTGTGACCATGTTTTCAGATGAATTTAAGTCATCGTAATGACCTAAATTTGCTTCTTCTTCTTCTTCTTTTTTTTTTCCCCTCAGATGGTCCTTGATAGCAGGGAGATTACCTGGACGCACAGACAATGAAGTAAAAAATTATTGGAATTCTCACCTAAGAAAAAAGTTAATAAACCGGGGGATTGATCCAAATAATCATCGTCTAAGCCATTCCTTTCCTCGCCTTCAAGACTCTCAAAACTCTGCCAGTGCAACTTCATCTGGCTTAAAAACTCAACCCAATGTAGAACAACACTTGGCGAAACCGAACGCCGATTATGAACAAGTATCTGATGCAGCTAGTTCCTTGGAGGATGACCCATGTGGCTTATTGCCCGACCTAAACCTTGACGTCACAGTGACAGTTCCAGCTTCTTCTTCCATTGCCAATGTTGAAGAAAAACGGAAGGATAATGGGTCTAATTTGTTGAGGGGACTAGATTTGAATCCTCCTTCGACGCTGCTTCTTTTTCAGTAATCTATTGGGTCCATCAATGGGATAGAGCATCAGAAAAGGATATTTAATCGGGTGGGATTAATATGACTCAGTTAGATGCCATGCCCCTCACTGATCTCCATAATTGGAGGAAACGGGTCTCATGTATTTAAATCCATTATTTTTAGCCAAGCAAGTTTGTCACCTTCAAGACACTCAAGATTAGATTGTTTCAAGGAAGGTTATCCACTTTAGGAAGGTGATTAATCAGCAAACTTTCCACTGTATTCCTCTCACTAGATACATACATTTGATTAGTTCAGCATACGTGTATTATTTATCAAGAAGAAATCATATGCAGGTTTTATATTTCCGTATGTCAATATAATTTTGTGCCCCGTTGGAATACAATTTCTTACCTTATGCTTCAGCATTTTCCGTTTCTAATACCAGAATATAGGGAATATGTAAGCAATAATATGTATGGTCAATGAAATAAAAGTTGGGCGAAGAAAAAATTAACAAATTCCAAGGGGAAAGGTATTTTGTCAGTAAGTAGATGCTTGAAATACCATTCCCAAAGCAGATGCATGGTTTACCCTTGATGCACCAAAAATTGCAAAACGTGCACAAAGAAAGTAAGAAATATGGCGTCAATGAACATCCAATGGCAAATTAAAAGCATTACATGATTATGTAAAACTAATATGATAAAAAAACGGTATTTAGTTCTGTGAAAATGATGAAACTTTTTCCATACGTTAAAAGAATTGTGGTTCAATGTTCAAACTGTACTTATTATAATAACAAAATTTTTACTTAATTATGCACATTAAGCCAAAATGATTGTGTAGGAGAACCCTACCCCCTGGATATCTCCTAAAGAATTCGATACTTACAAGGGCAATGATTCTATATGATCATTACCATGTGGTCCAGTGACAGGAAGGTATGAATTCTTCCCCTATCTAGTTTGTCGGAAATTCTGATTGGTTCAAGGAGTATGGTAGAAATTGTTGCAAGTATTTCCTTCAAAAGTAAAAGAAAATGTTGAAATACTGTCATTGTCCATCTGAAGTCCAAGAATACTAGAAAAAGAAAAATACCAAATCCCAGTGAACGTTTCCGATTTGCAGTTACGGTATCACAGAAAACTGATTATTCTGAGAGATTGTGATAAAGCAGCTTTTTCAGAGTCGGTGGATATGAAGGATCGTTGAAATTGTAGTTACAACAGGTGAGATTATAGCCAGGTGCTGATCAAATACCGGACATTCAACGAAACGAGTGGTGGGAAGCTCATTAGATTATTTATGATGCTACCTTCTGGTTTAATACTCAGGTTGGTAGTAGCTGCATGTGCTTCAAAACCACCAACTAACAGAGATTCCAGGGCGTGTTTGACTCTGTTCTCTGATGAAAACTTTCACCGGCAACTCATTGTCATCAATGCTAATCCATCTACCATTCAATGGAAGAGGAACCTAATTAAATGATTACGTTCAAGGATAATCCTCAATTTTCTCCACAATCTTTTGCTTTGACATACATATATGTTACCCTGAAAATGATGATACTCCATAGTTTGCATTCTATTGTAATGCTCTAATTAACTTTCTAAAGCAAACCCACCCTTTAAATATTAACTTGTGTCTGATACTACAGTTTGAATGAGTTGAGTTTCGATAAAGGAGGGACGTAATCGTTATTGATGTTATTATTGCTGCCGCAGTCAATACTGTATTTAAAATCCTGATTCAAGGTTTTTCTTTTGTTTAGTTGGGAATACTCGGAAGAAAGAGAATGAAAGAAAATTTGGTCTCTTTAACACCTCCAGGTTGTTCGCTTGTAGCCACTAAGATATATAGTAGTGGAAAACTCTTGATGAATAGACAGTAATCCACTATTAAAAATGCTGATATGGATACAGAATATGATTGGTTAGATTATTAGGCACTTTGTAGACTGTTAAATGTCAACGATATGGAAGTTCATGCAACCTAACGTTGGAGAACCAAGGTCGGAAGAGACTTAAGAACATCAAACTAACTGGGAAAAGACTGATTCATTCACTCAATATACATATTTTCAACTTCAAATCTTCACATATAATCTCAGCCACATCCCAGCAACAACTTTTATTTTTTGGCTAAGCATGACCATGAAAGGTTAAAATGGCATCAAGTTAGCAAATTAGTAAGCCTGTTTTCTCAATTTAAGAAGCATTGCTTATAAAACTAAAAGTAATATAAGATGTTAGAAAAGCCAACAATGTAAAAGAAACAACTACGCTGATGAGTAACAGAAATTTTAATAAGTTTAGGGTAAAAGACACATAAATTCGTTGCAGTTTAACTAACTTTTAAAAAATCTTTTACATTTTAAATATTTGAAAAAGGTTTTATACTTTTACTTTTTCAAAAAATCTTTTTCTCTTAATTTTTTGTTAAAAATTGATGATAAAATAAACTTCATATGAATAGTATAAATTGATCAATCTAATATTTGTATGACACTACAATAGAAGTCAGTGTTAGAGATGAAATTTTCATCGCAAAAGACAAAAATCATCACAAATACTAATTAGCGACGAAACATTTTAGTTGCATAAATCGTCGCCAAATTTCAATGGAAAAAAACCTATAGGATACGTTTTCACTAAATCATCGCTAAATATTTTTTGCTAAGAGCTATATGAGTAGCTAAAATCCATAGGAGATGATATTAGAAATCATCGCCACCAAAAAGTTTTTGGTTCGCTTGCTTTTGGCGGCAACATGTTATTAGCTATAAAACTAATGTTATAGCTAAACTTTTTTGCAATACATAGCTAAGTATTTTTAGTAGTGAAAGCTTAGCGTAGTAAAAATATATTGGCGACGATTTGGTAGATGTAACAAAAATTATTTTGCTGTGTTTTTTAAAATGTAGCCAAAACTTATTAACGACGATTTGTAAAACGTAACCAAAGTTTTTTAGCTACGTTTTGGAATTTTTCATCATATACATTTTTGCTAAGTATTTTATCATGTTAATTATAATTATTGGAGACATTCACTAAAAGAAAATTAGTTATTAGAGATCGACAATTACCGACAAAAACGGAACCATTGGAAATTACTGACAGAAAATTATGTTCTGATGGTACAATTGTTAGGAAAATTTTCAATTTGCAACGGAAAAATATTCGTCTGTAAATATGGAAGAAATCAACCCGGTAAATTTTTCGAATAGTGGGATAAATAAGTTTTGAGTTTATCGATAATAATTCGTCGGTAAATTTTAGTCATAAATGTCGCATTTGCTTTTGGTTAAGCATTTTAAAATAACGAAAACGACGTCATTTGGTTTAACACCAAACGATGTCGTTTTTTTTTAAACAAAAATTTTAATAAGTTTAGAGTAAAAGACACATAAATTCATTGCAGTTTAACTAACTTTTAAAAAATTGTTTAAATTTTAAATATTTGAAAAAAGTTTTATACTTTTACTTTTTCAAAAATATCTTTTTCTCTTAATTTTTTGTTAAAAATTAATGATAAAATACACTTGATATGAATAGTATAAATTGATCAATCTAATATTTGTATGACACTACAATAGAAGTCAGTGTTAGAGATGAATTTTTCATCGCAAAAGACAAAAATCATTACAAAAACTAATTAGCGACGAAACATTTTAGTTGCATAAATCGTCGCCAAATCCCATTGGAAAAAAAACTATAGGATACATTTTCACTAAATCGTCGCTAAATATTTTTTGCTAAGAGCTATATGAGTAGCTAAAATCGATAGGAGACGATATTAGAAATCATCGCCACCAAAAAGTTTTTGGTTCACTTGCTTTTGGTGGCAAAAAGTTATTAGCTATAAAATTGATTTTATAGCTAATTTTTTTTGCAATACATAGCTAATTATTTTTAGTAGCGAAAGCTTAGCGTAGTTAAAATATATTGGCGATGATTTGGTAGATGTAGCAAAAATTATTTTGCTGCGTTTTTTAAAACGTAGCCAAAACTTATTGGCGATATTTTGTAGAACGTAACCAAAGCTTTTTAGCTACGTTTTGAAATTTTTCATCATATACATTTTTACTAAGTATTTTATCATGTTAATTATAATTATTGGAGACATTCACTATAAGAAAATTAGTTATTAGAGATTGACAATTACCGACGAAATGGAACCATTGGAAATTGCTGACAAAAAAATATGTTCTGTTGGTACAATTGTCAGGAAAAATTTCAATTTACAATGGAAAAATATCTGTCGATAAATATGGAGGAAATCAACCTGGTAAATTTTTCGACAGAATATAGCAACGGTAAGAAATGTCCATCGATAAAGAAAGAAGGAATGCTTAGCGGGATAAATAAGTTTTGAGTTTACTGACAGTAGTCTGTCGGTAAAATTTAGTCGTAAACATCACATTTGCTTTTGGTTAAGCATTTTAAAATAACGAAAACGACGTCGTTTGGTTTAACACCAAACGATGTCGTTTTATGCAAGTTCCCCCGGCCCAACCAACCCCCCC
>JAOTAX010000196.1:9852148-9862861 GCA_025629825.1 Erythroxylum guanchezii | reverse complement strand
TGGGTATTGAATTCCGCATATATTGTTTTGTGAAAAAAAAGTGTACCGATTACTGAATGAGTGTTTTAGCACGCCACTCTCGCGGGGCACGGACTCGGATATCACCGTCGATGTCGGGCTTGGGTCGCGCGGGAGTGGGGTGCTACATGAGACACCCACCTACCACTGATAAAATTTGCCTATAATAACAACTATCAATCTAGCATTGGCATGGCCCCTTATGAGGTGCTTTATGTAAGAAAGTGCAAAACTCCAATATGTTGGAACGATGTAGGAGAAAAAAAATGATAGGTCCTGAACTTATGCAAGTGACAATAGAAAAAAGTCCAAATTATTCGGGATAGATTAAAGATTACCCAGGATAAACAGAAAAACTATGTAGATAATCGTTGTAGAGATCTTGTATTTGAAATTGGAGATAAAGTATTTCTTAAGATTTCCCTTTGGAAAGGCATATTGAGATTTGAGAAACGCAGTAAACTAAGGTCGCATTACATAGGACCGTATGAAGTTACAGAAAGGATTGGACCAGTGGCGTATCGATTGAGGTTATCAGACGAACTTGCAAGGATTCGCAATGTCTTTCAAGTATCTATGCTTCGCAAATATCTAGCTGATCCATCTCCTGTAGCCACAGAACAACTAGTGAACCTAAAAGAAGATTTGACTTTCGAGGAAGAACCAATATAGGTCCTCGACTATAGAGAAAAAGTTCTGCGTAATAAGACCATTCTACTAGTCAAGGTACTGTGGATGAATCATGCGATAGAGGAAGCTACATGGGAGCTTGAGCGGCAAATGCGTACATTATGCCCTTATTTATTTCAAGCTGGCATGCTCATTTAAATTTTGAGGACGGTTTTTTTTATAAGGAGGGGTGATTGTAAAATCCTGAACTTTCTCTTTTATCGGTTTATATATTTTATTATAGGTGAATAGTATTTTTAGATGAATAATAAAACTGGGTAAACAATATTTCCACTTGAATAGGCATTTTGAGGACCCAACTCCCAAAAAAAAGTGAAAATA
Source organism: Erythroxylum guanchezii (assembly GCA_025629825.1). NCBI lineage: Eukaryota > Viridiplantae > Streptophyta > Magnoliopsida > Malpighiales > Erythroxylaceae > Erythroxylum > Erythroxylum guanchezii. Next base: position 9,861,832 of record JAOTAX010000196.1, on the reverse strand, counting down.
ATCGGATGAATTGCGAAAATTTTATAAGTTTACGAAAAAAAAGTCCTTTATGGAAAATAATGGGTATTAATGATATTTTAAACTCATTCAAAAAAATTTAGGCATCTAATTACTAAGTATTGATCCTAATTAAAGTATCCCAAAGTCAATTTGGTGGTGAGATAGTTGTAGAATATTTTTGAGATTTAATATGGTTTATAGGTGTAGTAATCCATAAAATGGCGAATTATTGTAAAACTCCGAACTTTCCCTTCTATTCTCAAGATGCATATTCAAGTGGAAATACTGTTTATTTGGGTTTACTATTCATCTAAAAATACTATTCACTCAGAATAAAATATATAAACCGATAGAAGAGAAAGTTCGGGGTTTTGTATTTCATAATTCTGCCAAACTAGTATTTGACAAGTCCTTAGTATTTTCTAACGAGAAAATGGTTGCTTCAAACCTCTTTGGGACTTTTACAAGAATTTTATGAACTAATTTAAAATCAAGAGCCAAGTAATCTTACTTTATTGGCAATGCTAAGTAATCTGTCAGAATACTCTTTGATAGTATCTGAATCCTTCATTTGTTGAAGTTCAAATTCTCCGAGCAAATTGAAAATCTCTATCCCCTTAATTCTTTCATCTCCTTCAAATTCTTTTTTCAAAAAATTCCAAACATCAAATATTGATTTCATCGTCATAATTCTAACAAAGATTTCTTGTGAGACTACAGCAAACAACGTATCTTTAGTTTTCTTCTCCTTACGATTTTTGATCTCCGCCATGGTTAGATTTGCAGGCAAGGGAGGAACTTCGTACTCCTCGTCAATAGCTTCCCAAAGATCATTTTCCGTCTAGAGTATTTTAGGGATTGTGTTTTGACAAAACTTAGGTTTTGTTTAAAGAGTCAGGTCAAATCGGGTAATAAAAAAAGTTGGGTATACTTCGGGTTAAGTGTTACGGAAGTCAACAAAGTAATTGTTTTGGACAAATTTTAGACATTAAGATTTAAAGGAAGAATCTCTATTTTTACCTGTTTCATTATTGGAGTAAAAAACAAAGAGCGGAATACAAACATGGAAACATTAATTCGAAAATTGAGTGGATTATCTTTCATTAGGCAGTTTAAAAAATAAAACAAAACAAATCAGATCATCCCCTCTTTTATAATCGGTTACACTACTGTTTAAGCAAGTTTAGTCAACCTTCTTCTACGTTAAGTTCAAGCAATTACGACTGTCTTCCGCAAATTCCCTGGCTCTGAGTTAAATATACCATTGATTGACAAAGTGAGCCTTCACACGAACTGGCTTTTGCACATGTATAAAAAGATGTACAAAGACCTCCCGAAACAAGGAACAACTTTTATGCCCTTGCAACTTTGCCCGCGTACATAAAAAGGATCCTACCAAAAATAAATAAATTAAAAGAAATGGGGATGGAATTACACTCCTTCCCACTTTATCATCTCTCTACTGCTTTTATCAATCAACAAATGTGGCTCTTCTCAGTGAAAAAAAATGCAGTGACTCAAGGTTCATGAAGACCATTGATCAGGAACTGTGAGAAAGTATGAAGTCATTGCTTTTCTGAATCTTTTCTTGTATTGTTTTGGCGATATGATTGTTGGGGATGCATTTCTTGGACCCCCAAGTATTCCAGATGCCTTTACCCAAGTCTCCAAATGCTTGTCCCATGTGTATTGTCTCATAAAATCAATGATACCTAAGACCAGCTCTTTTCGTTCTTGGTCCACTCCAACAAGCAGAGAGTAGTCCATAACATCAACAGACTACAGTCATTGAAGGCCAAGTTAGAATTAAAATGCCCAATTTTGACACCTAAATGAACAGAATATAGATGCAAAGGTAAATGCTATCACTGGTTTCATACCAGAGAAAATCAAAAGAGGAGACACCAGAGGTAGTGCTTACCGCCAAGAAAGATGTATCATTCCATATGGCTCTTTCTAAACTCCTCTTTGCCTTGCTTCCAAGAAATATTGGCTCTGTGCACAACTCTTCCACCAGATTCGTATCTAGCAAAACCGTGTTTGACCCAGTTGTATCTGGATTATATCGGGACCGAGAAGAACCCTTAAGATCGTAAATCCTCGTAATACTTCTCTTATAGAAGAGGTTTTCCATTACCATCAAATCCATTTTTGTTTCTTTGACACCTTTCAAGTGCTTTACACTAACCTGCCATCAAATTGATAAATAAGAATCAGAAAGAACTGATGTATTTAGCTCCCAACTCACACATTCCCTGATCGACGGATGTTCAATAAACATAATAGTGCAGCTGAGAGCCTAACCTGATAAATACCAAGAACTTTTGCCAAACAAGTAGGACTTCCCGAATTCAGAGAATCTGTCAAATATTTGAAATATTCTGGTGCAAATTCTTCAAATGATTCCAGCTCAGTCTTTTTGACTTGTTTTATAATGAATCTCTCATCCAATGATCTGGCAAAATACACATTGCTTTTTCCCCCTTGGGCACTCCACCTCTGACAGCGACTAAGGGAGCGAACAAAATCTACATCACTAGGGCAGCATTTCTTCCTAAGAGAATCAAACTGCTTAGCAAAATAACAAGTGACAGAAAACTTGACTTTGCCCCCTGCCAGTGAAGAATCATCACCATAAGAAACTGTTAAATGAGGGGATCTTTTGGAATCCATAAACAAGGCACCAGCCGATGAAGATAGATCTTCAGATCCATAACTTCCATAATGGATATAATCCAAGTTCACAGCACCAAAAGATTGCCAACTTGAAAATTTGGAAGATGTTGAATCTTCCTTGCATCTTTCATTTCCACCCCAGATTCCTTCGTTCTCACTTGACTTATCAGTGACCCAATCGTCATATTCCTTGGAACTAAGGGCATAAGACACTACACTGGCAGGATCATCTTCATAGACACCAATTACTATATCATTACAACCCCTCTGAGGAAGCAACAATCGCGCACCCCCAGCCATATGAGAAGAGGAGATAAATGAGGGAGTAGGGCCAAGTTCTAAATTCAGCTTTTGTGCCTCTATAGGCAATTTCTGGGAGAAAGTCCGCATTGCGATTGATGTACGATCTCTCACCATACTCCTGTAATCTCCAGATGCATGAAATGATCTTGATGTTGGCAAATTCAACGATGAAGGCAGTAAACCTCTATGGATTCTTTCTTGGATTCTCAAGGCAGAGTCGAAAGAATGAACCCTAATTGGTGCCGTCGCCATCATCCTTCTGAATGGAGAATAATCAGAGAGACTTGTTTGATTGACCAACCTCAGCCTAGATCCATCAGCTTGAGATGCAAGTAAAGGTGCAATGTCAGCTGCAAATTGTTCAGTACCTGTCCAAGCAGAATCCATTCTCTCAGACAAATTGGAAGCACTGGAGGGGAGGCTACTACAAGAGTTCTTGTTTGAACTAAGCTCGCCATCTGAATGGACCTCCCCCGCTCTGTCCTCGCATATTGAATCTTCAGGAACAAAACCTTCCAAGGACATACTAGTCTCAATCTGTTCTGATGTTAGGTCATCACCAATACACACCTGTGGTTTATAGTAGCCAGAAATGTCATTTTCTTGGCAAGGCTCAAGCTGGCCATCCTTGCAAAATATATCATTCCTCAACTTCTGAAGCTCAGCAGGAGATGCATCCCCTTGTTTGACCTTGACAGTAAATGTTGTCTTAAGGAGAGAATCTAATAAATAAAGCTGACGGTTCCAATCATATGACCCAATTAAAAGAGCCTGTCTCAAACGGTTAAGTTCTAAAATGTCCACAGCTGCTTGATCAGATGGTGGACACTCTCCAACAGCGTGTTGTAGCATGCTCTATACACATAAAGACTGATCAGAAGATTTGCAACTATAGCATTTTCAAGTTTAAACAGATTACAGAATAACCATTCTAAATTGCTCCACCGGAACAAGAACAACAATGCTACTTACATGATAATCACTTCTTTCCTTTCTAAGTTGATCTTTCAGATTCATAAGGTGAGTCTGTAACTGGTTTGCATCTGGTAATTCAGAATCAAAAGATTTACTCTCCTGTTCCAAGTTGTCGAGTATAGCAGATATTTCTGAATAGAAAGTCTCCATTTTGTCCAAAAGCTGTAAGGAAGAAGAGAAGATTTAGAAAAGCAAAGTGCATTTGAAAACATCTATTGATTGCAAGATTTCTTACGCAATCAATAATCAAAACATAATAAGGCAATAACCAAGCCAAATAAAGAACCTCTACTGCCTCTTCTCTGATCCACTTTTGCTGGCCCCGACCATTGAATTCAAGAACTGATGGTGGCAAATGAACATTCAGAATATCAATTGGGGAATATCGGAAGAACGCAACCATACTCCCAAACCTGCTAGATAGATATTTTAATGATCACCCAAAGAGTCCACAAAAGCCAAAGACTATATTTCAATAGGAATGGCAGTTACCCATAGAATCGAAGGCAGTCCCTCTGCAATGAGTGACCACAGGGTGCCAGACGATTGGCAGTTGCATGATTAGAAAAGCTCAGTTCCAAAAATTTCCCAAATGAAAGTCCCCAAGCAGCATCTGACATGACCACTCTGCGGGTAGCTGGTGGAACTCCTTCAACATGAGTACACCTAAGGCATCGGTGCCACATCCAAATCTTCCCATCCCGCTCCCCTGGCAGAGGAGGTGTCGCAGAGGTAAGAGATCTAACATTGATTGTCAGATTTCCCTGCTGGTGGGTGTAGCAAAGTACATGTGCTTCAGCTGGTTCCTTACAAGACCTACAGTACGATGTCTGGTGAAAGAAAATGTTACTATTACATGAGACTGTTATGTCTGCTTTAGCTTTGTGTTAGTGAAGAGAAAACAATGATGAATTACCTGATCAAATAGGTCATCTCGAAGATACCTTCCAAGTGGCTTGTCAAATGATCCATAGAACTTTATGCGCAACAGCCGAGAACGTTCACAAACAGTACCTTTTGGTACATAGCGGCTTGAAAATGATACCAATATGCTCTGGTGAGTGTCAGTGGCTGAGAAGTATTCACTAGATCCGTCTCCTTCATCAAACCTCTCAGGTCTTGTAAATTCACAAGAACTGACATGCTTTCCTTGCTCTTGATTCATACTATCATACAATTCTGAATGCACAAGGTCTTTACTGACAGCAGACGTTTTATATACATTTGGAACCTCAAACTCACCAAATGAGTCATTTCCCATGTTAGATGTAAATTCATCATGACATGCATCAAAGAGTGCATTCTCTAAACAACTATCTACCAAACCATGAGATAAAGGAATACTACAGACCTCAAGTTTCCGAGATAACAATAGTGGCTTTGTATGCTCTGGCTCTAGTCCGATGTACCCATCATCCCAAGTAGAGATTTTGGCTTCAGAACAGGAATCGGTTGGAAAGGTAAGTGAAACAGAATTATCAGCCGTCATGCTCTCTGGTTCAGAAATGGAGCTTTTCAGTTTCATCTTAGGAAGACTTGCACCCTCATCAGCAAGGAATGATGTCTCAAGGGATAAGTGATATGCTGCAAAAACTGCAAACTGAACAACATGCTTAACCTTCTTTAGTTCTTCACGGCATGAACCCCGCAGCATGATCTACACAACAGGTCATAAACTGATCATTAGATAGAATTGAGAACTAATTTGGATGAGTACATGCTAAGGTTTAGTAAATTATAGCCTAATGAAATGATTGATAACTTTTATGTCTCACCTCTGTGGTTCTACATTAAGCTAACAGTGTTGTGGCAAACAATAGATGTAGTTCATGTTTCCACTTAGACCCACCAGGTGAGTTTCAATGAATGTATGCGATGCTCTCACTGATCTGTATTTAAAACATCTATGCTACAAAGTTTTTGGTCATCTATGCTACAAAGTTTTTGGTTCCTATAATTAGGAAATTAATTAAAATTTTACCCCTGGAACAACAACCTGTTGGCAACAAGACTGACATTGCAGTGTATGATACTAGTGGAACTTTACATCATACTAATCAGTTACTGAATTTAATTTTGCAGTATCAAATTGTAATATATCACAGATCAATAGAAAACCAAACAGAAGGTTTCATGAAGTTTGATCAATCTACAGAGCATTAAGTTTAGACTACACCATAATCACAACCTGTGCAAAAATGTATATCTCTGCATTACAAGAATGCAACTCTATCCTCAACCATTAAATGAGACCCCCTTCTTGAAAATAAAATTGTCATGTATAGCTTATATAATCTGACAGAAGTGATACAGTACCGTGCAACCTAGACGTCGCGGACATCCTTCAAAAAACATCAATGTTTTAGAAGGTTTTTTGTTCAACTGATTGGTATTCTCGTGTTCTTCACATACTCTCTCTACATGAAATAGCTCACAATGTCCCAACCGTGTCGTAGAAATATTGTCAATAGATGCACTAATGTGCGCACCAGTGCACCGAGCTATACGCTCTAGCAATGAACTTTTCACATTGGGAACCAATGAAATTTCCTTTGTCAGTAGATATTCTTGGGCATATGGGGATACACTCTTTTCTACTAGCAGAACATTTGGGCGAAGATCTTCTATCTTTGACATAATCATCTTAAGATGATCACTTTCCTGTGCAAAAGATCACTCAAAACTTCATTAATCATTAGAACTCTTCAATCTGACTAAGAAAACAATGAAAATATCAGCTCAACAGAGAAAGTACCTGTTGCATTAATGTATTAAATGATGCCAACTGATTCACAACATTCTGGTATTCAAGAGCTCCCTTTAAAAGTAGCAATCTGGGGTTTTTGTATTGAGTGGTCATGCGCTTATGCTTTATATTTTTTGTACAAACTACTCCCTTTACAAGAACACTGCAAAGTAGGAAAATAAAAAACAAAACCAATATTAATGTTAAAGGATTAGATATCTTAGAACAAAGCAGATGAAAAAGATGACCAAATTATACCTATCACTTGGACTTCCTGCTGCTATACATTTAACCTTTACATAATCAACAGGATCCATACTGCCTCCTCTGCTAGTATCTGGTTTCACAAAATTGGCAGCTTGCCATGCTAAACTGGTAACAATGCCAAGCCAGTCATCAGTGTTGCCCTCGTTACTGACTCTAACACCCTCGCGGATCCTAACACCCTGTCCCTGCAAAAGCTGGGATACAAGAGCCCTAAAATGCACCTGTATGACAGCTCTAAGGCATTCCGTGTTACCATCATTATGTTTTTCCTTTGATGGAAAAGCATCAGAAAAGCTGGTACTAGATGTAAACATTGTACTTGAATCCCCAACATAATCGTCATCGTCATCACATGTACAAAGATCGCTCTCGGCCTCATCATTTTCATCCTCCGGAGGAGGAGGATACCAGATAAGACCATTGCTTTCAAAATCCAATGATTTTTGCGGTTCATCAACTTGATTCTGTAAAATTGATATGTCGTCAGAGTATTCACAACTGTTCTCTGAATACCCAGTCTCTTTTTCAGGCATTCTTAAAACAGCCATATTTTCTTGATCAAAATGACCATAATTATGAGACAACGGACTTCCATGTTGCTCTTGCTGTACAGGATGCCCAGGTCTATAGAAAGTAAGATTATTCCTATACGGCCTATGCAGAGGACTCGAACCAACTGAGTTACAATCACAAAACTCAACTCTAGAGCTAAAACTACTTGAATCTATGTCTGAAATATCATGGCAATATTCACTTGGACTGTAAAAGTGCTTCCCAGAATATTCAGCTTCCTCTTCATCACTCCTGCATCAGCAAGTCCAGAAATAAGACCAAGTTGCTAGGGGAAAAGAAATAGCAGAAAAATAAAAGACAAGATAAAAGCAGAGGCAGTAAGCATTGGAGAACTTAAAACGTTTCTGGCTGACATTTTTTGCAGATGGAAGTGATAGATCAAGCTCAAGTTTCAGAACATGACCATATATTAGTTAGTTACACTCGTGGGTTTCTGACATAATCTGGATATTCGGGAAAATTTGTTTACCTGCTTGGAGAGTCACGAACACACACCGGATATGGGTGAGCACTAAATGAGGCGATACACCTGCTGCTTGCTGCATGAGAAGAATACACAGGATCTCCGGATTCAAGATGATGTACGAGACGACCACTTTGAATTGATCCCCCGCTAAAAGGAGAGGATGGCTCGAGGTTATCACGGGGAGGTGACTCAGAAGGGTGCACCTTTTCACAGTTTTTCTTCACAGCTTCACGTTTGCTATTAACCACGTCACAGAACTTGCAAAATTTGATACTTACCTCACAGTCATTATTGCTTCCGGCATCAAAGGATTCAGTAACAACAACATGAGACTCGTAGCCCCTCATACATTTAATACAAAACCACGTCCCACAACTTAAGCAAGAGCATCCATTGGAGAACTCAGTGGACTTGGTATTGCACTCGCAACACATTTTTCTGTTGGGCATCTCAAATTCAGGGGATAAAAAGATGATAATATATCGCTTGGCCCCCAAGAAATCCAAGACCTAACCTTTTCTATCAGATGTTGAAGGGAAGTATCAGGTATTCCCATAAAACGAAAACAACCCCAACACGTATCCCAACCCAGTATGAGCCACTTTTCTTCTCCTTCGAAACAAATATTACAAGAAAGCTTGATACAAATGGTATACACCCAGAAAACTAGGAACTGACTCAAACTGAACAAGGTTAACTATGCTATGAAGTGAAAACCCACCCACAACAAAAAAGGTGGGTGATTAGGTTTGTGTATCTTGATTTTAACCTTTTCTGTATTATTAAAACCTTCAAAGATGGTTAAAAAGGAAAAAGAGAAGAAAATCCTCCAAGAATCAACGAAAACATATATCCAAGGAGGAAATCCCCCAACAACAAAGTAATACACTATTTACACCAAAACAAGTTGCAATTAATAACGCCACAACACAAAAGATTTCCAGAACCCAACAATAAAACAATGACAAGAACCACAACAACGACAACAACACAGAACTGTCAAACCCCTCGCCAAAAACAACGAACTTTTGAAGAGAAACCCAGAAAGAACTCAGCGTCTAACCGATCCCAGATTCATCAAGAACGAATCCACGGGTCGATTCAAGCATATCACAGCCAGGAAGAGACCAATCCCGGAAACCCACGAAACGAAAGGTGTAAAGAGAGAGACTTGGGATCAAATACTGGGAAGAATAAGAATCAAAAGCAAGAAAAGGAGGAGTACGGAGTAGGTTCCATTTCCAGCGGAAGAAAAAGCTCGCATCTCGATGAACAACAAAATCCCTTTTTTTCTCTTTCCCTAACTTGTTAATGTTCTTCAGGTTCTGGTTGGTTTTGTTTATCTAATGCTCAGCAGGACTAGAGAATCTATGATATTTCACACAGCTACCATTACAAGTTCTTCTGAAACCCCCTCCCCCAACTAACCTCCACTTTCATTTCAATAACTTGAAGAAGAACTTTTTTTTTTCCCTTTTACTTTAGAAGCAAAGTACTGCACTTATCACTTTTATTTCTTTATAAGTATTAAGTAATGGTGATTGATTCTATTCTCCTCACTTTTAAAAAATGTGGTCAAATTTCTCCCTCTACAAGTCATTGGCTGCTCCTTTTAAATATGGTTTCTATAATTCTTTGTATAGGGTTACGAAATAGCAATCCCAGTCAGCATCACATT
>JAOTAX010000196.1:9803317-9822449 GCA_025629825.1 Erythroxylum guanchezii | reverse complement strand
CTTGTTTCATCTACTCAACCATCAACCTGTAGATCTTCCACACCTAATTCTCAGTTACATGATGAAGTCGAAGAGAGTTTCTAATGCCCTACGGTATGGTATACTGCTAATAAGAATCTTTAGAGATTTTGTAATTTTCCTTGATAGAGGAAATAGAATGAAGATGAATATAAAAAGTGTCATTAATGCATCAATTGTCAGTAGAATGGGTTTGAAGAATTAAGAAAAGGAGGATACAAATTCTATGGTGAAAGTAAAGATTGAGGGGGAGCATATTGTCAGATGCAACATAAGTGAAAATGTTACATCCAGAAGGAAGACAGAAACCTCAATCCACAGGAAGAATTTATGTTGAAGAAAAGAAGAATAAATCGTCAGATGAATCAATAAAAACTAAGACGATTTCTCACAGAGAAGAAAGCCAGGTGAAACAGTCTGTCAAACAAGTGTCGTTGAAAAGAAAGGGGGAGACACTTCATTCTGAGAAATCCAAACAAGCAAGGAAGTCACCAAGATTTTTAACCTTGTGTCAACAAGAGCAGAAGAGAGGGAAGGGTTTAACTCTTGGTAAAGATTCAGGAAAGACAGAGAAAGCACCATAGGCTACTAGATCTTTGGTCTTAATTTTGCAAGATCAGCCAGCAAAATCGAACAAAGAAACAGAAATTAAAAGGAAGTTAGTGTTTGAAAGAAAGAAACCTCAACCTCAACAGCAACCTCTTTCTAGGCTGGTAGAAGAAAGTAAGAAGCAGAAGACCAGTCAAAAAAATATCTCAACTGATGTTCAACAAAAGAAAAAGTCAGTTGAACACACTTCACCACATTATAATCCTTTTCAACCTATCAAAAAAGAGGATTTAAGATTGAAGGTGATTGAAGAAGTTATACCAATCAGGAGTAGAAGCTCAATCATTATAAGAGAACCTTTGGAAAGGGTAGTCAAGGTACAAATCGAACCGATACTGATCAATAATCGATTAATACATCTGTTAAATCATGGAGAGAGAAGATTATATAGTGTTCTGCAAGATGAAAAGTCAAAACCGTATCCAATACAGATGTCTAAGGATCGATATACTATTTACCCAGTCACAAACAGAACAGTGATCAAGATTGTACCTGACATATAACCAAAACCTTAAAACATTGTATGCAATGAAGACAAAGGGAAGAAGAAGTTGTATCCAGAAGGAAATACAGATGATCTTACAAAAGATCAGATACAAGCAGAAGTGAGGAACATAGATGAGGCATGCTATGCAACTCAACCAAGAGGAATCTATGTTTCACATCATATCTCAAAAGCACCATGAAGTCAATGTGGCCACTTCACCACAGATGCATCTTTCTAGGTAGTTAAAAGAATAACAGAAGGACAGTACAGAACTATCAAGGTTGAAAGTATTAGTTTCAACATAGAGACACTTGTGCATCTGATTATGCACTTTAGAACTTTGAGTTATATAGCTTCAATTAAAGATGTACTACACCTTCTTGGAAAACCAGTTCCAAAGCTACCTAGACCTGATGACCTTGATCTCCCTGAAGGAATACAATCTTTCAAACCTCCTGTTATCACAATCATAGAATTAGATGTTCTACCTTCAGAAACATCTGTTGCTACAAACTTCCTTCCACCAAGAACACCTTAACAGGATTCTACTATTGTCTTGGAAGAAGTTAGTCATATACAGTAGGGGAGTCATGAAGCCTTGGTAAAGGAAATTGAAGAAATTCATGACAAGGTTGATGATCTGCGTAACTCAGTGGGTGATTTACATGAGAAAGTAGCTCATTTACGAGTCTCTGTGGAAGAAGACCTCAAGTTGATCTGCACTGATATGCAACGAATGTTTTCTGAAATCTTGAAGCGTCTTCGGTAAATATTTTTGATTAATAACAAATAGGGGGAGAAGAGCAGAAGCAGAAGAAAGATAGGAGAAGAGCAGAAGCAGAAGAAAGATAGTACATGGGGAGACCAAAGACAAGAAAAGGAAGATAGTATTGATTACATTTTTTACTTGTGTATATCTTTTGACGTCTTCTTATTCATTATCTAAATAATATTCATTTATCTTTCTAAAATTATGATTATTTGTTATCATCAAAATGAGGGAGATTGTTAAGTCAAGATGACTTCACGTCTATTAATTTTGGTGACAATCAAATAATAATAATATTATAAATAAATGAACTATTCTGATAAGTGTGTTAAGCGTGCAATAAAAACACAGAAGAAGTAAAAAGACAGAAGAACCAGAGAAACACAGAAGAAGTAAAAAGACAAAAGAAGCGGAGAAACACAGAAGAAGTGAAAAACACAGAAGAAGCGCGGAAAACACAGAAGAAGTGGAAAACACAGAAGAAGCGCGGAAAACACAAAAGAAGTGGAAAACACAGAAAAGAGGAAAACACAGAAGAAGTAAAAAGACAGAAGAAGCGGAGAAACACAGAAGACGTAAAAAGACAGAAGAAACAAAGAAACACAGAAGAAGTTAAAAACACAGAAGAAGCGTGGAAAACACAGAAGAAGTGGAAAACACAGAAGAAGCGTGGAAAACACAGAAGAAGTAGAAAACACAAAAGAAGTGGGAAAACACTGAAGAAGAGGAAAACACAGACGATACAAAGCCGAAGACACGCTAGTACGTCAGATAGTTAGTCAGTTGGAATTGGTTACAGAACTCAACTGAATGACGGTTTCTACAAGAAACAAGAAGCAGTTATCAAGAAGCAGTTAGAGACGAAGGCTATAAATACTAGTCATAGTCGAAGACTGATTAAGTTTTGAACTTTCAACGTTTAGCTTTCAAGTTAAAATTATGTATTCAAAGTGCGATATATGAGAGCAAACTCTACTGTAACAAAAAGTTCACAATATCTTTCTAGTGAGAGAAAGGAAAAGTTGAGAGCCTGAAGAGGCTAAGAAACAAAAAGAATACTTATGTAAGAGACTTGAAGAGGCTCTGAAAGAGAGGAAAGAATACTTGTAATTTTGGAGAAGTATAGTAAAATCTCATACGAACTCTAAGGACTGGACGTAACCCAAGATTTGGGGTGAACCAGTATAAAATCGTCGTGTCTATCTTCTAACTCTTTACTTTAATTACTATTGTTCTTAAATAAGTATATAGAGTTATTTGCAATTTAACTACGTAGATATTTTCGTATAAACATTTTTGATATTCATTTAAGAGTTTGAAAAAGTTCGTTTTCAAAGAAATATCAAAGGGGTTTATATTCATTAAAAGAATACACAATTCAACCCCCCTTCTTGTGAATTTTGTATATTGTACGTGAATTCTATAATGACAAGTGATTTACTTCAGGTTTGCCTGTTGAAAAGATTGATTGTTATAAATTAGGATGTATGTTGTATTAGGGAGATGATGTGGAATTACAAGAGTGCAAATTTTGTGGCCAATCTAGGTTTAAGCCTAGAAAGCGCTCAATAAAACAGAAATTAGTACCATGGAAGCGGATGTATTATTTCCCGCTAACTCCAAGACTTCAAAGACTATATGCTTCTGATATTACTGCATCTCACATGAGATGGCATGCTAAACACGAACAAGAAGATGGAGTAATGAGTCATCTATCAGATGCACTGGGATGGAAACATTTCAATGACACCCATCTTGAGTTTGCAGTTGAATGTCAAAATGTTAGGTTGGGATTGTCGAAGAATGGATCTAACCTTTTGGTCAAACCGACCAATAATATTCATCATGGCCAATCATAATTACTCCTTGTAATTTGCCTCCTTGGATGTGTATGAAAGAGGCATATATGTTCTTGACAGTGATTAGGCCAGGGTCTATAAATCCGAAGCATAAAATTTGATGTTTTCTTATAACCATTGATATCTGAATTGGAGCATCTTTGGGAATATGGTGTTCAAACATATGATGTCTCTTTAAAACAGAAGTTTGTGTTGAGAGCGGCTTTAATGTGAACCATTAGTGATTTTTTGGCATTTTCCATATTATCTGGATGGAGCACAGTTGGAAAATTGGCTTGTCCTTATTGTGGCAATGATTCTGATGCATTTTATCTTCCAAACGGGGGTAAAATATGTTGGTTTGATAATCACAGGAAATTTCCTCCTCCAGATCATCCATTTAGACGCAATAAACATAAGTTCATTAAAAATAGGATGGTAAAAGCACCTCCTCCTCCTCTCAAAGCTGGTGAAGAGATTTGAGGAATTAGGCTTGCTGAAAGTAACATAATTTGAAGCCGATGAAGTAAATACAAGCATTAGTGAAAACTTTGGTCGAAGAAAATGAAGCATCTTTTGGGATTTGCCATATTGGAAAACTAATTTGATACGTCATAATCTAGATGTGATACATATTGAGAAAAATATTTTTAACAATTTGTTCAATACCATTATGAACATTGAAGGGAGGACAAAAGACAACGTAAAATCACGAGCTGATTTGCAACTTTTTTGTAGAAGGAATGAGTTACATAAAGACCTTGGCACCGGTAAATATCCGAAAGCATATTACACTGTGGACAAAAAAAACAAAGGGAGCTTTTGTGAGAATGGTTGAAATGTCTAAAGTTTCCTAATAGTTTTGTTTCAAACTTGGCTAGATATGTGGACCTAAGGAAGTATAAATTATTTGGGATGAAAAGTCATGATTGTCATGTGTTTATGCAAAGATTAATTGCAATTGCATTTCGGGAGTTGCTACTGAATAAGGTTTAGGAAGTAATAACATAATTAAGTTTGTTTTTCAAAAGTTTAACATCATCTGAAATCAAGTTGGCTGAAATGGAAAAATTAGAAAAGGAAATTCCAGTAATTTTGTGCAAGTTAGAAGGAATTTTTCCTCCGAGCTTCTTTGACTGTATGAAGCATCTACCTGTGCATTTAACACATGAGGCAAAACTAGCCGTTCCAATTCAATATCGATGGATATATCCATTTGAGAGGTAACTCGACAAAAATTATTGCAATAACCATATTACCACGTTTTAAGTACAAATTTGTAATAACCATTTTCTCTAATATAGGTATTTGCATCACTTGAAAAAATGTCAAAAACAAGGCCAGAGTTGAAGGTTCAATATGTAATGCTTATTTAGTGAAGGGAGCTAGTACATTTTATGGACATTATTTTAAGCCGCATGTTCACACAAGAGAAAGAAAAGTTCCTCGTAATGAAGATGGAGGAGGAACAAGTGATACTGATGGTAACTTGTCCATTTTCACATATCTTAGGCGAACATATGGACGTACAACAAGAAGAATATTAACAGAGGAAGAAATTGAGGCTGCACATGGTTACATTTTATTGAACTGTCAAGAGTTTCTACCTTTCATGCAATAAGTTAAACATGATTATTTCTTCCTTTAAAATTCTGTGTTGTTCATTACTGAAATACATAATAATGTATTTAGATTATACGAGGCATTGTTACGTGAGATACTGTCGGACAGCATATATGATGATATAAATAAAGAAGTTGGAAGACACTTTTCTCGATGGTTCGAGAGATATGTAAGTGTTCACTTACAAATATTCTTATAGTTCAATACCATGTTTAAGTGTTCTCATGACATTATACTCTTTGATATGATAATTTCTTTTATGTAGGCCTTAGAAAATCCAATAGAAAATAAGTTCATTTGTGATCTTGCAAAGGGACCTCTACAAACTGTTAAATCATATCCAGTGTATTTCTTGAATGGATACAAATACCATACAAAATATCATGGACATAGCATGGCAACAATAAATAGTGCAGTTTTTATACAGGGAGAATTGATGGATTACTATGATAAAATTATTGAAATACTTGAAGTTGAGTACCCTGCTTTGCTAATTAAGTGACGTGTGATATTTAAATGTGACTGGTATGACCCGAATCCAAATGTTGGAACAAAAGTGCATAGCCGATGCAATCTAGTTGAAATCAACTACTGAAGAAGATTGAGACAATTTGAACCTTTCATATTGGCCATGCAAGCGAAACAGGTGTATTATGTCCCTTTTCCAAGCTTACGATGAGATAAGATAGATTGGTTGGCGATTTGCAAAGTTAAACCTAGAGGTGTTTTTGAATCACATGGAAAAGGAGAGTAGAGAATTGAAAGTGAAGCGTTTCAGGAAGATGTCACTTTTATAAATGCATCTATCATATATGAAGATAATCAACCTTTGAACGATCCATCTAACAAATATGTTGAAATTTCATATGGAGAGGATGACGAGGGTCAGAGAGCTGAAGAGGAGCCAGAGTTTGATTCTTATTCTTCCAAAGAAGAAGATGATTGTAATTTACAATTAAGTTACAATAGCGATTAATTTGTGTTTGTAATTGAATAGTTTAATCAACAAATAAACTATTTCCTTTTCAGTATATTATGTAAAGTATTTCATTCAAAATCTTATTTAAGGAATGTCGATATGGCGACTAGTTCCGGATGGTAGTAATTCCTTCCATTGGGAGGAATGTGGCTAAATTGTCCCAACCTAAGGAATAAACAATGTAGGAAAAATCGCCACTTCATACACTATGGACCGTTTGCCTTCCATGGCCAATCTTCTACTTCAAGGTGTTTAGTATGATCTGGACAACATCTATTTCCTTATTATGTACATCTCATTTCCTTTTATCAAGTTATTATATATATTCACATTTGATGGTCTATATTACATGTTATTTTAAGCTTCATTGAATCTCGAAGATGACATGTATACCAATAGAGGCGAGAGCGATGTCATAACGGTCTATAAAGGATTGAGGAGATCGATTCTTTTGGAAAATTCGTCAATTCGACAAACCTTGTATGGACATTCATGTTTGCATTAATATCCAGTTTTCATTCATTTAACAGTTTTCTAATTTGAAATTATGAAAATTCTATACTGATTATGTTTTAGGTAAATCTATTCCCGCTAGTAGCTCAACTGGAGAGTTAGTCTTCCATACTAAGAGCAGTGACTCATTCACTGTATCCTCTACAAGTTTAGCTATAACGGAAATGTTGTTGCAAGAAGATGTTCAAAAGCTTACACCTGAGGGAAGAAGTATCACTATTTCAATTAGTGCATTTGAACATACCAGGACCCTTCTCGGGAATCCAGACATCGAGGACTCATTTACCTTTACCGACTCCCAGGTCATATGGACTCAAACAAAATAATTATATCATTGTGATTTATTGATGCAATACACTAGACTTAGCTTTAAAGTTGATTTATTGTTGTATCTATAAGAATTTGTCAAACAATCTTCCTACTAGTTAAAGGTTAACCTGCATCCTATTGAATATGGGTTGTTATTGTTCTTGTTCTACGACTTTAACAATTGTTAACCTTCATTTTTGTCGTTTGTACTTGAATATGATATTCAACAAACCGCCTTATTTCCTTTTTCATATATTGTGTAAAGTATTGAATTCAAATTCTTATATTTGTAGAAAATTCGATAAATAATGAATTTCAGGTAAAAATATGGGACCAAAGAGACAACCTGAGGTAATGCAGCCCAAGTTTAGAGGATGTTCGGAGGGACTTACTATGAAGGTGGATTGTCACAGTCTACAGCTCGCACTAACTCACCTCCTCCCCCTCCAGGGCCTATAGTTGTAGATGAGGCATCACCTACTGCTCATCATGCTACACTATCCTCATCCTAACTCATATATCATCTAATATCGCTTTATCGGATAGAGGAGATGTTCGCCAGCCTGGAGTTGAGGGACCTGATGGAAGAAAGTACATAAAAATTGTCAATAATATGTAAGTAAAATCACATTAATCACTATTTGTTTTTAATTAAGTTATAGGTTTATCAGTTTTTTCATTGTATAAAATTACTTCTTATATTAGGTTGGTTCCGTCTAGACCGTGTACCAGAAATATGACTTCTAAATTTAAGGAAAGGATTGATCCTGAGGGTTATGTGTGGAAGAATATCTCTAAGGCCACAAAGGGATTTTATTCAGGAGTTTGAGGTACAATAAAGATTTATTTTCTTTTTATATTGATTTATATACACTAATTAGGTAAATATTATTACATTATAGTAGTTTAAATTTTTGTCTTCTCATTTCAAAAAGAATTTTTATGGGATTTTGGTTTGGACGCCATCATACATAAAGTATGGGAAAGGCGAGCTTGTACATGTTATCGCGACTTTATTAGTGCGATACACAAAGCTGATGTACGATCGCCTTATATTTCGGAGAAAATATGGAGTCGTTGGTAGGAGTGTTGGACATCACCTGAGACAATATCCATCTCAGGGTGTAACTCCACCAACAGACGTAGAGGCCCATGGGGAGAGAGTCTTCCCATACATAGGAGAGGATCAATAACCCACCATGAGCATGGACAAAGACTTGTAAGTATCTAAACTTGACACTTATATTGTAAATGTTTTACTTTGTTGTGTTAACGATAATGATAATGGTATAAATGTCTGGTGCCATATATGGTTGTGTTGAATGATTTTATTTGTTCAACAGGGGGAATATCATAAAAACAGAGGAAACTCTGCCGAAATTTTTATAAAATATAGTTCACATCTAACAATTTAGGTTAAATATGCAGGAAAAGTCTATAGGCATGAGGCCTACACCTACTCAGCTGTTTTTGCACACTCACACGAAGAAGCATGACAATGTGACATTCGTCAATAGCTGATGTAAAGAACTGAATGTATGTGAAATTAATGCATTATTATTATTTCTTAATAATAATCTCTTACTAACGTAAACATTGCTTCCTAATAGGACCAAATACAACAAAACATTCAGCGACGGTCTCAGGAGGAACAACTTGTTGATGAGACTCAGACATATTTTGATGTTGTGGGTGGTAGGGACCGTCATGGAAGGATATTCGGGCTAGGTTCATTTGTGGACACATGTTATTCGCAATCCTCTATGTCCAATACAACATCATCTACTAGACCAACGCAAACCAATGAAGTCACCGAGCTTTGAACCACAGTGCAAACATTGATGGAGCAGATGACTCAGCTAAGACAGGAGATAGAGGAGTTGAAGGGGAGGGGTAGCACCTTAGAGCACCCATGATCACTAGGACATTAGGAGTGTTGTAGTCATTTGCTTTCAATTACAAAGACTTATTATGTACACTGTAATGTTTTTATTATCAATTAAGATAATTTTAACTTTATATCATCAATCAACTTTCTGTTTAAACAAATTAAATATATAAACAAATAACTTTATTATGCACAAATAACTCATAACTGTTGAAATTATGCATTTATCATAAGATCATGAAATAGAATTTAACGTCGAGAAATTTTTTTTAAAAAATTCTTACTTTTACTTGCTGACAGAATATATAAGACCATCACAAAAAACATTATATTTACCGACGGAATACCTTAGACCGTCGGTAAATTGTTCGATATTTACTAACCGTTCTTCTTCTTCTGTCGATAATATTGAAACCTTTGCGATTAACTTAACTACGGTTTACTGATGAAAAACCATTCGTAGGTACAATTTACCAATGGTTACATCTGTCCATCGGTATATTTTACCGACAGAAGGACACATAAAAGTCTTTCATTTAAATTACCTACGGTCGTATTAACAACGCCTTTGTCCCTCTTACTGACGGAATTCTTCCATTTATCGTCAGTGTTTTCCGTCAATAAACCATAGATTTCTTGTAGCGCATCATATGCTACGATTAAGAATTAAAAAAAAATCAATAAGCGCTTCATTTATGAATCAAAAATTCATACGCAATGTTTTCGTCCTAAAATGCTACGCTCTAAATATTATGGGACCATCTACATTTTTTAAAATTTTGTAGGTCTCATTTCAAAATTTTTTTAAAAGGTTTCGTATCAGAAAAAAAATTTTGCCACCTCAATAATTAATTAACAGAAACTTAATATCAATAATAGTTAGGATTTTTTTATAATGTATTTTAACTATTAGAATTTATTTTGAACATTTTATAAACATTATGATTCATTTTATATATTACCCAAAGAGCAGTTTAGATCTAATATTTATACTAAAATTTAAACTAGCATCCAATATTTCACACCATTTAACTTAAACTCTAATATTTACGGAAGGTTTAAATCAGACAATGATCAGAGCAAAAAATTGAGAGAATTTAGCCTATGTCAATTAAATGACAAGTGGGAATTTAAAAGTAGAACCCACAATATTGATGACATGGATTGTCCCACTTCTATTTAAACGTTTGGAAGCCTGAAACACTGCATTTAGAAGCCTCCATTTAAACGTTGAGTCTAAGTTGAAAGCCTGACGGTGAAGGTGCTTGAACTCTATAATCATATATGGTAGATGAAGTTTCTCGGTGATGATCCCAAAACAGATAACAAGTCCAATTTTATTTATCCATTCCATTTTTTCTTTGACGACAAATCGAGGCATTTGTCTGAGAGAATGGACTATTCTTCCCCAATTCCAATTTTCATTCATTCTTTTTGTTTTATGTTTTTTAGTTTTCAAAAGCCTTGTTTGGATTATGGGTAAATACAATTGTTGCTGGTGATGTTGAAGTTATTTTCTTTTACGGTTAATGTGCATTTTTCATTCTTGTGCTTAATTCTCTGTTGGGGTGTGGAAGAGGGTTTTAGAACTTGTAGGATTTTTATGCTTCCAAGGAAGTTTAATCAATTTTGTTTCACTACGTGGATTGTGTGGATGACGGACATGATGATTTTTTCACCAAATGATCAAACCTGGATAAACTGAGTGATCTTTCTCTTCGGGGAATCCAAGCCGGGAATCTCATAGGAAAACATGTTTTTATCATTTGATCTCTTCTAACAAAATCCAGGAACATATTATTACTCTTTTTTGTCAACATTCATGATTTGTTGTGATCTAATGTTGGAAAGGATGAATATTTTGAAACAATAACAGCAACAATATGGCATGCATCTCATGCAAATTTATGTAAGATACATGCATGTATATAGCAGCGGAAAGTTAACCGAAAACACAAAATACCTCCAACCATTGCCCACCGAAGTCTAAATGTCTCTGTGTTTCTGAATCTTCTATCCTCAAGCTCTTCACGTAAGCGATGGTGTCAAACAACATGAATTAAGGATAAGGACCCAAATAACGTTTATATCCATTTTTCATACCTACTTGGTCTCTGCCCATCACAGAGAAAGAAGGTTGGGTATATGGGCAACAAGATGTGCGTGTGTTAAGGGTTAAATCATTAAATGAACCATACCTTAATAGTGGAGGGTTAGGTAAAATTATCTTACATTCTCCCACTTGGTCCATTTAACCCAACACCACACATAACAAGAAATCAAATATATGAATCATGGCGATAGGTCCTCTTATAGTGAGTATTATCTTCCATGTATTACAGATATAAAATTTCTCATTATTAGCCCTTAAACTAAATGAATAAACCATATGTTTATTCTAGGTCCAAATTAAATAACATTTCTCAAAACCAATCAAATACATGTGTGCAAAAAATAGATAAGAAAATATCAAACTAAATAAGAGTTCCACTGAATCAACAAATGTACAACAAAATCACATTATGTAACCAAGCCCCATTTGCACTACGTGGTCCTTAAACTGCTTAGGTGGCATGCCTTTAGTTAAAGGATCCGTAATCATCAAATCAGTGCTAATGTGCTCTATGATAACTTTTCTTTCCTTAACACGTTTTAGTATGGCTAATACTTAATTTCGATATGCTTACTTAGACTTCTACTCTTGTTATTTTTCGCCATAAAGATCGCAGCGGAGTTGTCACAATACAACCTTATTGGTTTAGAAATTGAATCAACAATGCTAAGCCCAGATATGAAACTCTTCAACCATACACCATGCGAGGTGGCCTCAAAACATGATACGAACTCAGCCTTTATATTGGAAGTAGCAATCAAGGTTTGCTTGGCACTTCTCCAAGATACAACTCCACCAGCTACCATAAATATATAACCAGATGTTGATTTCCTTGAATCAATGCAGCTAGCAAAGTTTGAATCGGAGTATCCAATTACTTCCAAGTTCTCAATTCGTCTGTACAAAAGCATGTAGTCCTTTGTGCCCTGAAGATATCTCATAACCTTCTTTGCAGCTTTCTAGTGGTCAATACCTAGATTACTCTGATATCTTCCTAACATTCCAACAGCATATGCAATGTCAAGTCGGGTGCAGACCTGAGCATACATAAGGCTTCCAACAGCTAAAGCATATGGAATGTTCTTCATGTGCTCCCGCTCAAAGTCATTCTTCGGGCATTGATTCAAATTGAATCTATCACCCTTGACTATGGGTGCTACACTTGGTACACAATCTTTCATTCGAAATCTCTCTAAAACTTTGTTGATATAGGTCTCTTGAGACAAGCCCAAAATGCCTCGAGATCTTTCTCTATGGATCTTGATGCCAATGACATAAGATGCCTCACCCATATCTTTTATATCAAAATTCTTTGAGAGAAATTGTTTCACCTCATATGGCAAATCCTTAACATTAGTCGCAAGCAACATATGATCCACGTATAACACAAGCAAACAAATCTTACTCCCACTGACTTTCTGGTATAAATATTGGTCCATTATATTCTCTTCAAAACTGAATAAAGTGATAACCTCATGGAATTTTAAATACCACTACCGGGAGGCTTGTTTTAACCCATGTATGGATTTATTAAGCTTGCAGACTAAATGTTCACCATCACTAGAGGAAAATCCTTCAGGTTGTTTCATGTAAACCCCTTCCTCTAGTACACCATTAAGGAATGTCATTTTCACATCCATTTGAGGTAACTCAAGATCAAAATGAGCTACTAATGTCATGATTACAGGAAGAGAATCTTTCTTAGATACAGGAGAAAATGTCTTCGTCTAGTCGATTCCTTCCCTTTGAGTGAACCCTTTGGCAACAAGTCTTGCTTTATGTCTCTCAATATTGCCTTGTGAGTTTTTCTTTGTCTTAAATACCCATCTACATCCAATGGTTTTCACACCATTTGGCAACTCAACGAGATCCCAGACTTGATTAGATGCCATAAAATCCATCTCATCCTTCATAGCATTGTACCACAAGTCCGATTCCTTAGAACTCATGGCCTGCAAAAATGTTTCAGGATCATTTTCAACTCCAACATTGGCATCTGACTCTTGTAGATACACGATATAATCACTAGGTATTGCTGACCTTCTAACCCTAATGGATCTCCTCAATGTTGCATTATCATCCTCACGAGGAACTTGTTGCTTAACCTGTTCTTCAACTGGTTGCTCAACAATTTCTAGTTATTCCTCATTTACAATTTGATATACCGAATTAGTATTAACAGCTTTTGGAACTTCGGTAACTGGTTGTTCCACACCCGTTTGAACTTGAGGGGTGTGAATGACAATCAATCTATCACTTGAACTAGAGGGTTGAGCTTCATAATGGCCCCTTTCAGAAACTATGTCTGGAAAATGACCACTCGCACTGATCAAGTCATTCTCAAAAAATTTTGCATTTCTTGATTCCACAATTATAGTACTGTGAATGGACAATAGAATCTATACCCCTTAGACCTTTCAGCATATCCAATGAAATACCTACGAATGGTCCTTGTGTCTAGCTTCTTCTCCTGTGGGTTGCAAATTCTCACTTCAGACGGGCATCCGCAAACGCGTATATGCCTCAGACTCGATTTCTAACCCTTAAATATCTCAAAAGGTGTCTTGGAGATAGCCTTGGTTGGAACCCAGTTTAATATATACACAGCCGCCTTTAAAGCATTAGTCCACAGATATTGAGGAAGTTTTGTATTACTCCTCATACTTCTCACCATGTCCATTAAGGTTCAGTTTCTTCTTTCTGCCACGTCAATCTGATTTAGAGAACCAGGCATGGTGTACTGGGCAACAATCCCATGTTCCTGAAGAAACTTCGCAAAAGGACCAAGTGCTTGTCCACTTTCAGTGTATCTACCATAGTACTCTCCACCTCTATCTGACCTCACGATTTTAATCAGTTTTCCACATTGATTCTCCACTTCAGCCTTAAACGTTTTAAAGGCATCCAAAGCTTCGTCCTTAGAACGAAGTAAGTAGAGATACATATATCGCGAATAGTCGTCTATGAAGGTGATAAAGTATTTCGGACTACTTACGTCCATGTCTGGACAACAAATATCTATATGTATGATTTCTAACAGGTTTGTACTCCTCTTGACACCCCTTTTAAACTTATTAATTTGCTTACCCTTAATGCAATCCACGCAAATCTCAAAGTCAGCAAAATCCAAAGTACTAAGTACTCCTTCATTTTCTAATCTCTTAATTCTCTTAATGGAGATGTATCCTAATCTACGATGCCACAAAATAGAGGATTCTTCATTCACAACACATCGTTTTAATCCAGCAGTGATATGCATCAAAGTATATGCATCATCATTTTGTAATTGAAGGGAATAAAAACCATCAAATAATGTACTATAACCAATAACTTTAGATCCATTACATAAACTAAACCAGAATATGAAAAGTTAAAGAAAAAACTAAAAGGTACAAGTCTTGATACAAAAATCAAATTTTTAGAGAAATTTGGAACATAAAAGGTCTTCTCCTAACACAAAATAAAGCCACTGCTCAAAACCAAAATGCAAGTACCGATGGCTTCCACATGTGAACTCGTTTTGCGTCCTGAATAGATGAATTGTTCACTTCCCACATGCTTCCTTAAGTTTTGCATACCCTGCAAGGTATTTGAAATATGGATTGTAGAACTAGAATCAATCCACCATGTGTTATGATTAACACTAACCATATTAGACTCATAACAAACCAATGAAATTTGAGTACCTTTCTTCTCGAGCCAGTCCTTAAATTTAACGCAGCCTTTCTTCATGTGTCCCCTCTTCTTGCAGAAGAAACACTTTGACGGCTTCTTTATATCAGATTGAGGAGCAACTTTCCCTTTTCCCTTATTTTTGGCATCATCCTATCTCTTCTTTCCTGAAACGGTCAAATTGACCCATTCACTCTTCCATCAACAACCTCTCCTCTTTTTGCACACACATGGTCAATAGTTCATTGATCGACCACTTATCCTTATGTGTATTATAAAAGATCTTGAAAATACCGTATTGTTGAGGCAAAGTGCACAGAATGTAATGCACCAAGAAAGAAAAGATTCCGATATAGTAACCTCTAGCGCTTTCAGCTGAGCCGCTATGTCCCTCATACGCATGATATGATCACGTATGCCTTTTATCCTAATGAGCCTCAACGATGACAACTGCATAATCAAAGTGCTGGCAAGGGCCTTATCAGGTGTAGCAAATTGTTCATCAATGGCCTTTAATAGATCTCTCACATTACTATGTTGTTCAACATAACTATGAATGCTATCAGATATCTTAGTCTTTATGAACATCACGGAGAGACGATTAGATCTCTCCCACTTTTCATAAAGAGCAACAGCTTCTGGAGTGCTGGTCTTAGTCATACTCGGTGGTTCATTCTTCCTAATAGTATAGTCTATATCCATCCAGCCCAAATAAAGCAGAATTCTCTCCTTCCACACTTTATAGTTGTCACCTCTCAATTTGGGAATATCACACTTAATATCAGAAATATTAACTGTTTGAGTAACTGCAAATTGAGAAATCAAAAATATATGCTCGTTATATATATTTCTTGACCAATAATAATTCATGGTTTACCAATGTAAATCATACATTTAACAGATGAATCTAGTGACATAAGACTTGCCTGTAGGTCAAAGTTCTACTCAATTAGATTCATCAGAAACTTTATGACAAAACTATTAAATTATGTTCCTTTTCTTAATTCCTGTGGGTAGATTAATAAATATAATTTAATATTTTATCTTAATTAATCATACAAATATAACAAAATTCTTGTGGGTAGATTTTATCATATCACGTATAATTAATTGCAATTAATGATTTAATGTGATCTTAAAACTAAATATATAATTGTAATTAATTTGAGATGCTGTGGCTACTCCCAATTAATTAAAATCATATGATCACTAACATTATCTTAAGCTTTAAATTAAAGCCTAAATATTTGCATCAATTAATAAATAATGCAAATAAATCAAATAATAATGCACAAAATATTTAATCTAATTTTGATGTATAATAATCATGAATTTATACACACAAAATTTTCAATTAATCACGTGTAATTTGTGCAAAATTAAACAATTATAATATGCATGTCAAAAAACTTAAATGCTAACATAAGACATACATATTAAAAATTAATATTTTCATAAAATATTAATGCCAAAATGATTTTATAATTAAAAGCACAACATAAGGGTTAGGTCTTGATTAACCCATTTTATCATTAATATTAACAAAATTATTATTACTAAATATTTTTTATTTAAAAAAAGAAAAAATCGTGTCGTCTTCAACCTCCAGCCGGGTTGGGTGTGCCCCGGCTGGAACCCGTCAGAGCCTCGATGCTCCAGACCAATAGAGGACGCTGGAGGTTGTATGGAGGCCAATAATGAGATGACGTCGACCATACGACATGCGTGAGATGTCGGAGAGCCACCCATGCGACGTTGCATGGATGGCGACAACGTCCAAAGCTATTACCTTCAGTTGTCGTCCCTCCTTTTCCGTCACGATCCAGACGACGTCGAGTGCTCCATGGAGTACAAAAACACGATTCTAACGTCTCCAGAAGGTACAAAACGTCGAAAAAATTCAACAACCTCAACTCATGTATCATGACAGAAAATTCAACAAAACAGAGTATAACAGAGACATGTCTTTCACGGTTCATAAGCAAGGCAGAGGCATTACTCAAGCTCTGATACCAATGAAATAATAACAACAACAATATGGCTTGCACCTCATGCAAATTTACGTAAGATACATGCACGTGTATAGCAGCAGAAAGTTAACCGAAAATATTAAATACCTCCAGTCATTACCCACCGAAGTCTAAATGTCTCTGAGTTTCTAAATCTTCTATCCTCAAGCTCTTCACGTAAGCGATGGTGTAAAACAGTGTGAATCAAAGATAGGGACCCAAACAACGTTTATATCTGTTTTTCATACCTACTTGGTCTCTGCCCATCACAGAGAAAGGAGATCGGATATATGGGCGACAAGATGTGAGTGTGTTAAGGGTTAAATCATTAAATGGACCATACCTTAACAGTGGAGGGTTAGGTAAAATTATCTTACATATTTCCCCAGGTGATCAGAAGCTAAATAAATTGAGACATTTTCGGAGAATCCAAGCCACATGTCAATAAAGTTTGCATATTTGAAGGAGGGTTCATTTAGATTTTTGTTGGAAGGGTAAAAGAAAAAGGGATCGAACTGGTGGAACTTTATTCTGAGTTGCTGGATGGAACAAAATAAAGGCTGCTCAGACAGGGTTTCGGGTGCAGAGATTGGGCATAATCCTAAATAAAATTTACCTTAAGCTTTTAACATGTTGGTGTATCCATTGTGTAAAATTGACGTTTTGTATTCGTTTGGTAGAAGCATAACAAGCTCAAGATTTGAATGATAATGGAGATTTGTATTCATGACCTTTTTTTTACTGTGAATTGGAAGTGATTTTGAATATGATATTGCTCAATCTTTAGTTTCGCTCATTTCCTTCTTCAAGTTCAGGGTATCTCTTAGCATGACCAATCCACTAAACTAATTGAACAAGAGCCACGCAATTAAAAGTAATATAAAAGCTTATAATAGTCTATATAAAAGGAAATTTTGTTCCAACAAACTTTAGTAACGATGACAACTTCCATGCTCATATCTCGACAACCAAGTCTTCGGCAGTCTCAGCCGCTAAAATCGTTCTCTAACTTGCTAGGCACATTCACTTCTCCTCATGTACTCCGATTTAGCACCAAAAAGAGGCAAAAGTTGCCATCTTTATCAGTAGCTACTACTACTACAGCTTCATTGCAACCTCTCATCTTTGACTGTGATGGCGTGATTATAAAGCCTGAGCACCTCCACCGCCGGCCTTCCAAACAGAGGTGCGGCGTTTCAATCAAAGTTATAAATACTGTACCGTGTTTAGTATCGGATTGAATTATGGAATGAAACTGTACCGGTACCGGTCAGTATCGAGTACTGTTTCGAGTATTTTTTTTTAATTTATAAAATAGTCCCTAAAATTTTTAAAATTTGCAAAATAATCCATTAATATATTGTACTGTTATACTGTATACTTTACTAGTTTACATTTGATTATCAATTTCACATTTGATTATTAATTTTACATTTAAGTTTAAATGTTAATTATCATCTTTCAATTTTAAATTTTAGCAATCAATTGTGCATAATACATAATTAATTAATTACATACTAATCCTATTTTACAATTCTATTTTCAATTCTAATTTTTATATTAGAAATTCATAACAAAATAACAAAACCCCACAGTATTCTTTAATCCAACAATTTCAACTTCAACAATTTCATTCCAAAATCAAATTCAAACCAATTTGTTTCACATACACACAAATCCACCTTAAGCAATTTCATTCTAAAACAATTCCAAAACAAAACAATCACTAATTCATTCCAAAACTATGACAGCAACTTCAACCTCCAGGTCCTCCACCCACCGACAGCCAACCCAACTCCCAAATCCATCAACACAATTACACAAATCCAAATCCAATCCAATCCACAACACACAAAAATTGTACTTTTACGTTTACAGTTTACCAACAATTTTTGGAAACACCAAATAACAGAGAAGAGAACAGATCAACAGAAACATAATCAACAGGCCTCAAAAAAATTTTGAAACCGTCGGGTCTTCGCTCTTCGGGTTGTGGCTTCGGGTTTTTGGGTTGTTCACCTGTGAGCGTCGGGGGGTCGGTGACTCGGTGGTGCGGTAGTGCGACGACGACATGTTGTGGACCTTGTGGTGTTGCGGTGGATCTTCAGGGGATGCCAAACGCAAACCCAGATTGCGACTTCGATGACGATGAGGCGAGGAGGAGAGTGATACAAGCACTAGGGAGGGCCGGAGGAGACAACCGAGGAAGAGAGCAAGCGACGGCAGTGATGAGGTGACCTAGACGACAACGAGACTGCGAGAGAGTGAGAGAGAGAGGGTAAGATTTGAGAGAGAAAGGAGGTAG
>JAOTAX010000196.1:9734887-9747482 GCA_025629825.1 Erythroxylum guanchezii | reverse complement strand
AATTCAAACTTAAAAATTTTACATATCTAAAAATAATAATTAGAAAATTGATTAGTTGTCTTTTTTATAATCATATACTTTCATTTACTAGCTTAGAAATTTGATTAGTTGTCTTTTCTTACACCTTAGCTTAGATTAGATGTCCTTAATTATGATGAGTCATAACTCATTCCTAACCAAATACCAAACCCTTAACTAGCACAATTGACATTTATTTCAAAATTTAGATACACAAACAAGACCAATTGTTCCAATTCAATTCAATGTTCAGAATTTCATTTCATAAACAAACACAACCCAAATTCATTTCATACATAACAATAACCAACAACCGAATCATTATTCATCGGACACTCCAATTTATTTCATACACAAGTCACAACCCAATTTATTTCATCCACAACCCAATTGATTTCATTTCATGTTCCCCTCCATCATCGGGTCATCCAACAACAACACAAAAAACCATCAACACTCCAACCAACTCCAACACCAACACCAACACCAAATGGCAAATGCATCATCGAATCATCAACCAAAACCATATACCAAAACACAATAAAAATTTAGATTATTGTCGTCGGGTTTTATCGGGTTGTCGGGTTTTATCACGGGTTAGTGTGTGGAACCCGTATCCGGTGGTCTCAGACGTGTCTCCGGTGGTGCGGTGCGGTGGCTTCACGTGGAGGAGGTGGTGGCCGGTGACGTCTTCGAGTCCCCGTGGAGGAGGAAGCGTCTTCGAGTTCGATGTCTTCGATGGAGGATGAGGCGATATCGCGATGAGCGAAGGAGAAGAGGAGAAGAGTGGTCACGCAAGACGCGACGGTGAGAAGAGGACAGAGGCGGTGACGGTGAGAAGAGGAGAGAGCCGGTGACGGTGAGGTGAGACTGAGAAGTGAGAAGATGAGAGAAGAAGAAGCTTAAGAGAGAAGAGGCGATTCCAGAAGAAGCAGCCGTCGGGTTTAGGGAAAAATTAGGGTTAGTTTTCTAAAAATTGCAAATAAGTCCCTGTATTTTTAAATTTTTCACAGTACCGGCCGATATTTTGGGCCGGTACCATAGTGGACCATTCCGTTCCGATTTCTGACCAGAACGGTACGTTCCGGCTGGAACTGCCCGGAACGGAACGGTACTCACATCATTGTATCCATCTCTATTAATATAATAATTATTTAAATAAAGTAATTAAAAATTAAAAATCTTGAGTCAATGTTTAAGTACCACATCTCTATACCGTAAAAACTATAAGATTACAAAAATTACCACCATCATGTAATGAAAATCATACTAAGATAATAGAAAAATACCATCACTTAACTCCGCACCTATAAAAGATACCCCTAGAAATTAGTATATGCAGTACAGTGCTAGGTAAATTATGCAAATTAATAAAATAAAGTAACTTCTTATAAAAATTATTAGACCTCCGTACATAAGATACTATCAAACATTGAAAAAATAAGAATCACCTTCTTTGTAATATGTTCATACCACAAATGAAATCACTTATATGCTCTTAGTCTAATTATATTCCTACCAAATTTCAATCACCATTTTGGAACACACTATTCAAGTTCAACCCTATTCATTAAATAGCTTATTCCATTAAGTTAGGGTTTCATCTCAGTTGAATTTTTGGAATTACAAATTTTTAGGATGCTTATGTAGATTAATCTCATTAGAGAGGTCTTTGTACTTCAAACATGTTATCTTTTTTATTTTTATTATCCCCTTCTCATGTTACTTGACAAAGTTGTACTTCTGTATTTATTGTTCATTTAACATAGTTTTAATTATGGATTAAAATTCATAGATTACTCAATCTCTAATACATACCATAAATGATTATAAAGAATATCATGCCTTGTTACAACCAATACTTGCAATCTATATTTCATTACCATATCTATATAAAAAAGGAAATACCATTACTCCTAATAGATAAGTCATAACTTTAATATACTATGAGAATACTGTGAAACAGTACAAAGAATATCATGCTTTAATACAATCTGTATCAAAATTTCGTATATTCAATATAATGCCTATGTAAAAAAAATCATAGATAATAGATAAGTCACACTTTCACTTTAACATAAGAATATCATGAAGGAGTACAAAGAATATCACGTCTAAATACAAACAATACTAAGACTTTGTACATATAATACTCACCTTTGTAAAAAATTATCATCACTCATTAAAAATAAGTCATACCTTCACTTCAATATGAGAATATCGATGAATGAGTACAAAGAATAACGCGCTTTAATATAGCCATTATTAAAACTCTATGCATTTAATACCACACACATATATAAAAAATATTATTACTCGTAATAGATAAGTGACACTTTTACTTTAATATGAGAATACCATAAAACAAAAAATATCATGCCTCAATATAAACAATACTAAGACTTTATACATTTAATACAACAACTTTTTACCCAAAAAAAAGCTCTCATTATAGATAAGCCATAAAATTACTTTGATATGAGAATATCACGAATGACTACAAAGAATACTATGCTAAAGGCATAACCAAAGATGGTTAAACTCTTGTCAATGTGGTTATTTTCATAAAAATTGTGTGGAGTATTTTACTAATGCAAATAATTCTAACTTCCCATTCAATAGTAGTTCTTAAAGACAAGGAGCGGTATATAAATGACAATCAAATATCCCACCTCCACTCGAATATAGAACATTTAGGTGTCAAAAGATATTGAATCATTCCAACAATGTGAGGCACAAAATGTAATTACGAAACAAAATGTCTTCATCCTTATATGCCTACATAACTTTAAATGGTTAATCACTAAATTGTTAAGTCCACAACTTCCATCTTTATATTCCTTCGTTCATGATCCCCTTCGAGTGATGCATTATTCTTGTCATCATAAATGATGATAACTTTGACTTTTTTTTCTTTACTTTCACGCTATTCTTAATCAAAAAGACATCTTTTATTCTTTCTAGGTGGCCCCATGATGGACATATTATTCATACTTAAAATCGGTATAGACAACCTGAAATCTTCATAGGATGATAAAACATTTCATCAGTTTAAATAAAATGATGAATTAAAATACAAAAAATGTTATGTTACTAATTAGGTTAACATATTTACCTGTTAATTGATTATCTTATTTTCTTTATGAAGTCTCTCGTTAATATATCTTAGTAGTGCCAACAAGAATTTTAATTCTCTAACATATTTTTGAATATGAATAAAATCTTGCATAATTGTCCATAATCATATGTTTTGTTGTTGAGGTGGTAAAAATTAAGATAATAATACCATGTTGTAGTATTGTATATGATATGCTATGAAATAATAACCATAAAATATAATTGATCATTATACAAATGAAACAAGTTTGTTACCTATTGTATCTGTCAACGAACTCATGGTTTTTTAATTTTATTTATCAACCATGTAAACATTATTCAGACCTTGTCGATGAATTAAATCACTCTAATAAAAATGGAGTTTAGCGATGGATATTATCGACGAAAAACCTACAAACTCTGTCGGTAAGCCAAGTTAGCGACATAATTTACTAATAGACCAAGGCGTCGGAGAAATGGCCATAGGTAATAATTTGCAACGAAACACATATTTTTGCCGCTAATTTATCAACGGATTGGTTATTCCATCGGTAAGTTAACGACTAACATTACCGATAGAACTTAGTTATTTGTTAGTAAATTGAATAGATTTTACTGACAAAATTTTTTTTGTTGGTAAATTTTTTTTGATAAATCATAAGATATTTTATACATAAAATTATAACGTTATGTACATGGCCATAACTTCCGAACCAACAACCCATTGCTACCAAAAAGCTTCACAAGACCTAACTTCATACTACTTATCCATACTCCTAATCATCATGTTCGATTCTACCTTGCTTCCAAGTTCCTTGCCTATCTAAATATCTATGTCATCTACAAACTCCAGTAAAGCCACAACTATTTCCACCATCTTAACAAGCAAATTTATACATTACAGACTAAGTTATCAACCCAAGATCGTATAAGAAGAGTTGCATCTTGTGTATGTCTTTGTGTACTATCAAATTGGTATACCTCTTGCATATCCTCATTGCTTGGGACTCTCGGGTTCCATCTAAGTGAATAGTGCAATGTTGTTGTAAAAGAACTATCAGCTTTTGTCCTATCCATGTTGCTTCTGTTGATTCGACCAGACATTTCTTTGGATTGATTTCTTTCTGCTTAAGTGATATTTGATGCCCACCTATAGGCAATCTGAAAAAGGAAACTGCACAAAATTGTTAGATAATAAAACCATCCCATTCTTACCTTCTCTTATTGTTTGAATGAAGATGTTCCATAACTTTAAAGATTATTCTAGCTTTTAGGCTTCCCACCTCCATAGCTTCATCTTTGAAAGTTCTAGCATTCCTTTCTCCCCATAGGTTATAGATGGTAACCAAAAGGATAATGGTTAAAAGGTTTGTGTGACAGTTTTGGATGTTTTCTAGTTGGTTGAGCCAATTTGGAATGGAGTAAAGGTTGATGAAGTGAGAAAAATTGATCTAAAAGTGGTTAAGGCAATTGACCCACACTACTTTAGAGAAAGAAAACTGAAAAAACAGATGCTCTGTGGTCTCATTATCTGAAATACACAAGGAGCAATGATTTGGTGCTTGTAGGTATAGGAGCTTATCTCGAGTTGGAATTTTTTAAGGAATGCTAACTATAATATGAAGGAGCACGTAGGACTATTACTTTTACACTAGACCAGGTTGTGCCAAGGAACCTTCAGAAATGGGGGTCTCTATAACTTAAAGGTTGAGGTATTGGTGTACTGTTTTGATGGGCTTGCCAACCATTCTAAACAATCCAAAGTAGCACAATTTGGAAGGTAAGGTAGAGGCTCAAGATTTCTGAATCGGTTTATCTCTTGCCAACACCACTCATTAGGTTTGATTATTGCTGAAACTGTAGTTTGCATAGGAAGCTCTGACCCATTGATCACTCTCGGTGTGTAGAAATTCTTCAATATTCCTCTAGGGTGCCATAGATCCTGCCATAATAAAGTAGTGTTCTCATTTCCTATCCTAAATCTGAATTGGTTCCCTAATTTATCCCTTATTAATAAGATCTTTCTCTAACTCCAAGAACTATTATAACTAGGAAGAACAGTCCAGAAGTTTTTCCTTTTCAGAATGATTGTGTGAACCCACTTGACCCACATGGCTTCTTTATCATGAAACAGATACTAGATTCTTTTCCCTAGTAGCACAATATTCCAAGAAGAAAGATGTTTAATGCCTAAACCTCCCTCCCTCTTCAGCCTACAAAGATCACTCCACCTAACTTTTGCATGAGAGTTTGTAGTGGTCTTTCCAGCCCATAAGAAATTTCTAAGCTTTGATTCTATTGATTTCAGGATTGAGGGAGGAAGGATAAAGAGAGAAGATCTATAAACTTGGAAGGTTGAGAGTACTGAAATCACTAATTGGAGCCTACTAGCATAAGAACGGTGTTTATGAGTCCAATTATTAATCCTGAGATCTATTTTTTTCCAATAAGGGTAAACACTCTCGTTTAGACAATCTTCCTGTTACAAGAGGCACCCCCAAGTATCGGAAGGGAAGATTTCCTTGCTTAAGACTCGAGATACCTTCTATTTGAGGACTAAACGACTCCATATCAAGGGATAAAAAAAACTTACTCTTGGCTGAGTTCATGTGCATTCCAGATAACTTAGAAAAAATAGCCAGACTATTTAGCAAAGTTTGTACTGAGTTCAAGTCAGTATGGCAAAACAAAAGTAGGTCATTTACAAACAGTAAATGGGTAAGTTGAAGAGGTTTACACCTCTAGTGGTATTTGAAAGAAGGACTCCTTGTGATGCATTCATGTAAACTTCTGGATAGAACTTCCATACAAAGAATGAATAAGAGTGGTGAAAGTGGGTCACCTTGTCTAGGGCCAGATTTTCCTTTAAAGAATTTGGAAGGTGATCCATTGATAAGAATGGAGTAGGAAGGGGAGGTTATACACTATTTGATCCAAGCTATGAACTTGTAAGGAAAACCTATGACTCCTAATGTATTAAGAAGGAAGTCCCAATGAATTTAATCGTAGGCTTTTTGAAGGTCCACTTTAAAAGCACACCTCTTGTGATTGTTTGAAAGATGATAGTTCTTGAAGATCTCTTGAGCTAGTAATATGTTATCCCTTATGCGACGATTTTTTATAAAAGCACTTTGAATGGGACTGATAATGTGAGGAGGGGTCGTTCGAAGCCTATTTGCTATGATTTTTGCAATCACCTTATAAATCATATTGCAGCAAGAAATAGGCCTATAATCTAATATAGTGGAAGGGTGAGCTTTCTTCGGAATAAGAGTGATAAAAGTGGAATTGAGTTCTTTGAGAAGTTTATCATGGTGAAAGAAGTCCTGAATTTCCCTAGTAACTTCCCCTCCTACTATAGACCACAAATGCAAGAAGAAGAAACCATTGAAACCATCCGACCCAGGAGCCTTATAAGGGTTTAAGGATTTAAAAACCTCCCTAATCTCTTGTGCTGAGACTTCAGTAGTGAGGGATTCTAAGAGAATTTCTGGTAATGAGGGAGAGAACAGATTGTCTACAAAGTCTTTGGAAGGGAGGAGATCCTGATTATCCTTAATAGAAGCTTGAAAGAGTCCAATGAACTGCTCTTGAATCTCTTCAAACTCAACAATCTTATTCCCATTTTCTACTATTAAGGAGTGTATGTTGTTTCTATTCCTATGAGCTAGGATAGAGTTGTGGAAAAATTTTGTGTTCCTATCTCCTTCTCTAAACCATTTGATACGGGAAGACTGTCTAAGGAATGATTCCTGGTCATCTAGTGCTTTGATTAAAGCATTTATAGCCTCAGCCTCCTTAGTCACCAATTGAGGATAGTTAGGCAACAATCTTCGTTGATCTTGTATTTAGAACTGCTTGGCATTGCTTTACTCTATCATTTACATCACCTATCTGCCTCGAATTAAGACTTTTAAGAGCTGTTTTAAGCAACTTGAGTTTGGACACTACACAAAACATGGGGCTGCCTTAGATTTGAGTAGACCAAGCTTCTTGTACTAGCTGTAGGAAGTTTGGTTAAGAAGCTAGAAAATTGGAAAATCTGAAAGGTGAAAGTCTCCTTTAGTGATTAGCTAAAGTCTTAACCACAACTGGAGAGTGGTCAGAGATGTTTGGATTGAGGAAAACACTAAAGGAACTTAGAAAGGTAGTGCTCCAACTTGCATTAACAAGGGCTCTATCTAGTTTCCTAGCAATAAAATGGTCTCCACATTGCTTGTTGGTTTATGTAAAGCTAGGGCCACTAGAGTTAAGATTGTACAAGGCACAATCCTTCACACATTTCCTAAAATCACACATTCCATTCATAGCTGAGGGACTAAAAGGTTTTGCCTTATGAGGGAACAAAATGGCATTAAAATCCCCGGTTATAATCCAGGGAAGGGTGCCTAAAGTGGAATTGATAGATGAAAGCTCAGACCATAAAAACTTCCTATGGTTGAGGTTATTAGAACCATACACACAGGTCAAGAGAAAAGAAATTGAACTGTTCAAAAGGGAAACCTCTAAATGAATAAGTTGGTCAGTAGTATTTAGAATGATACATTTAAGGCATTCTTGGTTCCAAGCTAAAACAATCTTAGCATTATAAGCAAATTCTACATTACTGAAGGAGTATCAGTTTGGGAACAGAGAGGAACAGATAGTACTAAGGAAAGAAGGGGACCTAATCTTAGTCTCAGTCAAGCACACAAAAGCAACTGACAATCTCCTAAGATTTGCTTTAATAACTAATTGTTTTTTGGGGTTGTTGATACCCCTAACATTCCAAAAGAGTAAATCCATAACCCAAAAACCAGAAAGAAAGAAGACTAAGGACTCCTACTTTAGCTTCCTTCGAGATTTCTTATTTTTCTTTTCAGTGAAAGCCCCTCTGTCCCTCCCCTACCAGTATTATCAATACTAAGAACCAACTTAGAAGTAGGAGAGTTTGAATGGGTACCTACCTAGACCACCTCAGGCTGAATGTGCACCTCAAGATCTTCACTCAGGTCTGCTTGATCCATGCCTTGTTGACCAGCTAGACTAGATTCCTACCTAACTTGAGTATCCATCCCAGTGAGTTGTGCATTCTGTGTAGGTCCATTACCTGGACTATACTCAGTTTGGTTCTCAAAATTCTTAGCCTCCTCAGTGTTCTGCACTAGCTTTACATTACCTAAATCCTCTTCCCTTTTTAGCTTGCTTGGATTATTGGTTGTAATCTCCTTCCCATTTTCCAGCTCCTGTTGTAGTGCCGTATCAAACTTTCTTCCTGTTGTTACCCATGCCTTCTTCTGTTGGTGGTGGTCAGGCTTCCATTCATACTTAATTTGGATTTCCTTGAAAAGTGCGTCCCCATTCTTAATATAAGTTGCCAAGTGGAAAGATGTTGGCCATCTTTTGGTCAATTCAAGCTCCACACACATTCTTGGATAGACAATCCTAGACATTCTAGCATTTGATTATCGATAAGTAGTGGATGTCCTATGGCATTAGCAATTTTACCTAAGCCTTCGGTGTTCCAGTATTCCATAGGTACATTGTGAAATCTAGCTCATACTGGGGCAGACCGAATTTCCTTTTGTTCCCCCCATTCAGACTCCACCTTTGTAGAAGTAGGGGTTTGCCTTGGATATGCCAAGGCCCACTTTCCAGTACTTGAGTTAAGCCTATCTTCGATTCAAATTTGAACATAAAATTGTTTGCACTTGTGATTAGAACTTCCTTAAGCCCATATTCTAACCAAGATTTTGTTAACGCTCTCTGTACAACAGGGAAAGTAGGGCTTTTACTTAAGAAGAAACCAATGAGGGCTAATCAGAGATGTGTAGCACCTTTCTTTGCTAGCTCTGGAAGCGGGATGACATAGATCTTATCATCCTTTACCTCTGGGGGATAATAGGTTAGTTCCCTTTTTGCCGAATCTCCCTCCATACCCTCGACCAGAGCTGACTTCCACAATCTGATAGTCTCCGAGGTTTTCTTCGTGGGTGTATGAAGGTTTATTTTGGGATCAGTTTCTTGAGGGTTGGCTGGGACGCTTTCGGTAGTTAGGGGTTTGTTCAATGGAGTGGTTTGAGTACGAAGGTTGGTTTTGGGAGAGGGGAATTTGGTCGAGGGAAGGCCAATAATGTTTGGGTGTTGGTTTTGTGATGTATGAAGGGTAGGAAAATCGGTTTTTAGGGTTTGGAAAGGGGTGTTTATGGGGGTGAGAGGGGTGCGGGAGGCGGTGGGAGAAGGTTAAAGAAGAAGCCATGGAGATGGTCATCTGTCACCAGCAATCTTGTAGTTATGGAACTCTCGCTATCTAATCGCTCACCAATCACTCATCGCTTATCGCTTATACCCCAATTTCTAAAACTGTTTTTAAATTTGTCCCTGCCTTTAATTTATTTAATAATCTTATGGTTGATGTATAATTTATATAGTTATCAGTTATTTGTTGATAATATTTTGATTTGTTTCTACATTTAATTTGTTAAAACAAAAAGTTGATTGATGATATAAAGTAAAAATTATCTTAATTGATAATAAAAAATTATTTTGTACATAATAAGTATTTAATTCATATGAAATGACTACAATTCCGCTATTCATTTGGTGAACACGGATGCTTTGATTGCTGCGATGAGATGCTGCTTCTCCCTCTCAACTCATCCACCTCATTATGGAGCTAGGCTATGTACTCCATCGATTGTTTCAACTGAGTTGCCAATGTCTGTACTGTGCTCCGATGCTCATAGACGTCATTGGGTGCGAACCACCTACTAGATGCTGCTGTACTAGATGTGGAGGATTGCGAATAACATGTGTTCGCAAATGCCCATCGACTTTTCTTGAATCATAATAAAATGTTATAAGTTAGCTACAATTTACAAAAATTTCGATAGATTTTCCTTTATTTTTATGATATTTACTCTCTGTTGAACAAAGAAAGTAACTCAACAGCAGAACCGTATATGGCACTAGATATTTATAACATTATCATTCTTCATAATACACATATTTTCATTCCAAAATTCACACATCAAATTAAATTGAAATACACCAAAAAAAAATCAGAATGTAAGTGTAAAGTGTAGATACTTACAAGTCTTTCTGCATGCTCGTGGTGGGTAATAGATTCTCCAATATATATGGGAAGATTCTCTCTCCCCAATTCTCCACGTCTATTAGTAGAATTATGCTCTGAAATGGACATTGCTTCGAGTGATGTCAAATACTGCTGCTAATAACTCCATATTTGTTCAGAAATATAAGGGGATCATACACCAGTCTTGTGTATCTCACTAACAAAGTCTCGATAATGTATATGTGCTTGTCTCTCCCATCCTTTATAAATTACCACGTCAAATTGTTAATCTTAAATATGATAAGTACTTATAATATATAATATTTAACTAATTAATGTATAAAAATTAATTAAAAATATATAAAAATATATTTTTTGTACCTTAAACTCTTGATAATAAAAATCTTTTGTCACCTGAGAGATATTCTTCCGTATATAACCCTCAAGATCAATCTTCTCATTGAATTTGGGTGTCATGTTTCTTGAGCACGATCCAAATAGAAAGTAAGTTCTTGCTTTCTATTGATTTCAATACTATGGTAAGTGGAATTGTTTACACTTGTGAATCAAGAAAGTAAGTTCTTGCTGTAGCTCCTAGGCTCGTGGAAATTTTCATCGATAAGCCTTACAGGAGCTGCATCATGGGTTTCTAGCCTATATACCATCCTAGGGGTTCTTATGCAAAGAACTGTCTTATCTATTAAAAGTATGAAGTTCTTGTGTTAATTGGTGATGCTGTCGCATGCAACCAAATATAAAAGAAATCACTTCCGTTAAAACAAATTAATGTAGTAGTGGTAAGCGGATATCATTCCTACAAGGAATCTTACGGTAATGAGTTGCGAATTCAAACGACACAAATAACGAAAATAAAAGGGGGGGGGGGGTTTGTTAATCACGACAATATTAAAAAATCAAAGGGAAAAAAATCACAAATTGAGAGCAATAACTAAACTTGAAAAATCAATGGGAAAATACCTTGGTTTTGGGTCACCAATGTTATCATGCTATTATGGATCCTCGACATAAAATTGCAATCATTAATAAACATTCATTGGGAGAAATTTCTCTTAAGTGTAATGACTAGAAACAAGTATCCTATCATTCTTATTAAACAATAACCTAGATACGATCATAGGTGTAATTGAATAATAACATTAAGAATCAAGAACCAATGAGCAAGTGAAAGAAATGTACAACATGCAATCAATCAAGCGAATATTTTCTAAGAATTTTTGACTCGAATGTAGAGAAGTTAATCCTAATTGTTACTTATGATTACCGAAACTGAACGTCATATTTCGTTAATCTAGCAATTGAACCAATTAATCTCTAGTTGCGCACCTAGAAACTAACTAATTCAATTAGAAAGAATAGATATGAAGATATCCAATGTTTATTAACAACATAAAAAGTATCCGAAACATCTCACCATAATAACATGTAACATGGATCCCCTCAACCAAGATAAGAAATTTAGCTAATCATAATTGAATTGAAAATAAAAGAAATAACAAAGCAATCAGTCTCCATCCCTGGTCCTTTGATGAAAAATACGAAAATGCTAAGTGAAAATATGCAGAATGTAAAGAACAAGAAACCTAGAAATGTGCAGCAGCCAAAGATTCACCGTCCCCCCTATTTTAAACCTAATATGTATATATGCGTGATCAGCCCACATCTCCTCCTTTAAAGTAATATCTTCGTTATCTTCTCTTGATTTTATCCAGATAAGGTGCTCTTCCAATTTCGGTAGGTAACTCCCTGGAAAGATGGCAAGATAATCTTTAAAGAATGTGTTTTGTTTGAAATAGACTTCTAAAATTTTATCTGCAGAATTATTCCATCCTTAGGTGTGCCTACGCTTAGTCACTGAATTTATGTCAAATTGGGGATTTAGGATTTCCTTCCTTCTTTTGCATCTTTTTGATCCTATTTTGTCCCTAAGGTGTTTAAAACCATCTGAAAACAATTATAAGATAATTCCATTAATTTCGGATAATAATTTCAACACCTTAACAATGATTATGTCCAAAATAAGTGCAATTTAAATGACTTAACAAATTCCCATATACCGAACCTTTGCTTGCCCTCGAGCAAACATGTCAAACCACTACACTCAGTCAATTCATCTTTCACAAGATCAAGTGCACACAATCCATCAACTTAGGCTAGTAAGACTTAATTTGCAACACATATCATAATTGCTGGGACCCGATTTTGGAAACCAGACCCCAACCAAAAAACAGAAAACGGAAACGAACGGAAAAACTAAAGAAGGGATCCTAAACGAAAGTGGGCCAAACGCAAACAAAAACAAATCGAATTCTTAATGAGCCAAAGAAAAGCTAATGGCTCGGAATCAAGGGAAACAAATCGCTTAAGGACAAAAACTTAACTCCGACATCCGAAAACAAATATTTTAGA
>JAOTAX010000196.1:9686749-9701155 GCA_025629825.1 Erythroxylum guanchezii | reverse complement strand
AAACTCTACTTTACATTATTGTATTCAAAATTATTTTTAAGGGGAATAACTGAAAAAGATTACCACAATTCAACCCCTCCCTTCTTGTGTATTGTGATTGCGTTATTAATTTTGTGATTCACTTCACCCTCCATTGTCTATTCACAAGCAATTTAACTTCCTCTCACCTTTCCTTTCTACCATAACGTGAAACTTCTTCAAAGTGTCAAACATTTGACTCTTAGATTCAACATGTACACCCAAGTTTTTCTCTAAGCATCATCAATGAATGTAACAAAATATATGTTACCTCCTAATGACTCCTCCTTAATAGGACCACAGACATCTGAATGCACCAACCCCAATAACTCTGGCTTCCTTATAAATCCTCTCTTAAAAGAGACTCTATGCTGCTTTCTAGTTAAACAATGATCTCAAGGATTAAGTTATTGTGAATTCTTAACTGGTATAAGGGATTTTCCAGCCAAGAACTTTAATCCCTTCTCAATCATGTATCTTAATCATTGATGCCACAGAGTTGGTGAAGTTTCCTCTTTGGCTATGTATACTTATCCACTACCATACACTTTTAAGTGTGTCTTATACAATGAGCAACATAATTGTTCTTAAACAAATGTGATTGTGCCTTTGGACAGTTTCAACTTCCTGTCCCTGAAAGTGTACTTAAATCCTTTTTTATTTAACAAATTCAACCTTAGATTGGTGATGTTTCATACATCTCTTAAGTTCAATAAGTATTTGATGTTTGTCTGAACTTAGATGTCACCTATACTGAAACTTTATTTTCCCATCTTTACACTCCCGAAATCTCCGTTTTTGTAGCTTAAGAAGTATTCCTTATTTGGAACACAATGATGAGATGTTCCCATGTCAATCTATCATTCAGAGCCAATTTTGATAATAGGGAAACATTCACTAGTTTTACAAACTAAGGACACCTCCGTTCTTGAAGCAGTTACAACTGTACTCTTATCGTCATCATTATTCTGATGAGCTTCCTTTTTCTAATCCCTCTTCTACTTATAACAGAACCTCTTAATGTGTTATGGCTTATTGTAATAGTGGCATATCTTCACATCTTTGTCACCTTTAGACTTTCAACTATTCTTAAGCTTGCCACAACCATTGGGACCCTTACTCTTGTTCCTTCCCCTACTTTCTATCACGAAAGCATGCACGTTGTCAGCTTCATTCTCCTTTCTTTAAATTTCTTCACTAAACATGCTCTCTTCAATTACATCCAAAAAGAGAGCTTCTTCAATAATTGAGTTGCTAATCATCAGCACTAGTGTTCCCAACTATCCAATAAAGAACTTAATAAGAACAAAGATCGAAGCTCATCATCAAGAATTATCTTCATTGTAGTAAGCTTGTTAATTATGTCTAGAAATCACTTAGATGCTCCTAAATTGATTTCCCAGCCTTCAATTTCAAATTCACAAGCCTCTTAATTAGAGAGGCCTTGTTATAAGCATTTTTCCTTTCATACAGACCTTATAACTTCTTCCATAGCTCAAAAGGATCTGTTTCCTGAGACGTATGGTCGAGTAGTTGATATTAATTTGTTGTCTAATAATGTCCTGAGTTTTTTGCTTCATCTTTTCCCATTCTCTGTCTAACATCTTTTCAATTTTGAAGGAACATCATGCTTTACACCTCTGTCCACATCAATAGGATCAAAGACATCCTTATAATACAAAAGTTCCCCATCATTGGCTTTCATAGTGAGTAATTTGATGATGTTAACTTGACCATAGAGTAGTTTTCACCTTCCATTACATCGGCTTTAATACAACTTGTTGAGAGACAAATACACAACTCTTTAAAAAATAAACCAAATATTAACGATAAGAAAGAACTCTTCAAGTTGCAGTAGCAAAACAATATGAGAATAAACTAAATGATGAAAAAAAAACATCAAGATTTAACGTGAAAAATCCTCCAGTATAAAGGAAAAAATCACAGGACAAACCAACAATTAAATCCACTAAACTTAATAAGGATTTGCAAGAAAAAAAGTTGACCTCTCACCTCCCACGATAATAAGTTGTCTCACAAAGTTTCAAGATTGAAACCAAAGTTGATATCACAATCAACAAACCCTCAAACCAATCCCAAAAATAATTAAACAAGGATGAGAATCCAACTCTCGTTACTCTCTCTTTGTTTTTCCTCACTTTTGGACGTTTTGGTTGTAGTCTCTTTCTCTGTTAGAACAAGGCTCAAATAAGTTATTTATAGTCACCCTTAACTTTAGAATTCATATTCATAATTGAACTGAACTAACTAGATCACACCTTATCCTAATCATATTACATCACATTATTCAATAGGAGAACATCTTTATTATGATATGATTTATTTACTTCCCAACTAACAAGATAAGATATCAATGATACATTTATATCTATGAAGAACTCTACTATCTTTGATCCTCCTATATATTCTTTATCTTTTAGAGCTAATATATATCTAAATATGATCTTA
Source organism: Erythroxylum guanchezii (assembly GCA_025629825.1). Lineage (NCBI taxonomy): Eukaryota > Viridiplantae > Streptophyta > Magnoliopsida > Malpighiales > Erythroxylaceae > Erythroxylum > Erythroxylum guanchezii. The sequence continues at coordinate 9,698,668 of JAOTAX010000196.1, read as the reverse complement.
TCCGCTACATCATCCAAGATCTCTCCTTGATCTATCCACTGATGAAGAGTCATCCAAGCCTAGAGTCTTTTATAGCACACTAAGACAATCTCTAGACACAGTCATGTTTCTTGACACCTTTACAGAGACTTACACAGTTGATCTATATAGTCGTGTAAGTTAAGAGACAAACCATAAAGTCATCAACGATCACTAAAAGTTTCAAAATAAGGTTGGACACTCAAAAGTGAGCTCTGACATCTAAAATTTAAAAGGGACGGATAGTTGGGCCCTTTTGGGAGTTTGGTTACGTGATTACAACAACTAAAATTCACTACCTAATTGTTTTTAAATTATCTTTTTCAAAATTTGTTGGTGATTTTAAATTTGATTGTATATATATATATATAAAGGAATGTGACGAAATGAAGTGATACTAGAGAAGAAAGCAAATGCATATCACAAAAGTAATGGACAAGACAATAATACTATACATATAATGAATAATATCATATAACTCAAAATAGTCAATCACCTTAATTAATTACTATAATTTTTTGGAACTATTGTCCAATTTAAACCATAATCTTATGGCTGAAGTAATAGAATGACATCATAATTTTTTTTTGGTAATTCAGAAATAGAATGACATCATAATTCATCGTACCTGATCATAATTCCTCTTTCCAATGTATATATAGATGATAATAATATCAATATTTAAATAACCTAGGAGCCTAGATGACTGAGGTCATGAAAACCACATTATTGATACTACAGATGCACTTCAAATGTTAAGTATTAGATTCATCGTTACATATTGATAATAAGTTCATGGTCCCACAAAAGCGATTGCCGATGGAAATATTAAAAAAAAAATTCTTTCGTACTTTCTTTGAGGAAAATATATAGGGAAGCAAGTACCGAGGTTCAATGTTTCTTTTCAGTGATTCTTTGACGTACCATGTATGTGGTAGTAGACTCGTTGGCTTCGTTACTATTTGTTATTATCAAGTTTTTAAATTGTGAATTGAATGTTACAAATTGTGTCCGATTACAATCGAATAATTACAATTGCAGATCAAAACTTAAAATCTTAATTACTAATTGAGAATAATAAAAATTTAAAAAAACTATTGATAATCAAAATGTTACATGAATTAATTGAATTGTTAAATCTAAAATATGTTTTAAAGGTTAACGGCAAGGTTTTTTTAATACAAGTCGTTTTTTAAATTTTATGAAAAATGGGCAATTAAGTTTTTGAAATTACTAACATTTTAATAAAATGACAAAGTATTAATTATTAAATTAAAACATATCCTTGTTTTGTTCTCTATAGTAAAATTTTGAACAATACTCAATGCCATTATTGTATGAAATTTTACTAATTGTGACTTCGGTGTTAAACTTCAGTGGCAATCTAAATTACAGTGTCTTAAGACTTACTCCAAACCAAATGGTAAAAGGGACTACTTGGCATCATTCAACACAAGTAAGAAGGAAAGTTCGTGAAAATTTATTCCCTGAATTCTGTTAATATCCATCGTGTTTGTACGCATCATAATTTGGAGACAGAGAGGAGGTCATTTGACAGGTTTCAAATCCATCGCATACGATAAAGAGTTGATATCCTAAGGGAAGTCATCAAAAACTAAAATAAGCATATGAGCGTATGAGCATATGCCTAAGCCTCACCTAAAAATGAAACTTAAATTAGTGGGTTGAGCTGACTGGATACTGAGATCTTAAACTAATAAGTAATAAAGATAATGCAAATACGATCGCAAATTTTGAAATTATAAATTTGCGGTCTAGAACAACCTGTTATATTTCACTTCCTATAATTATGTATGCCGTCTTATTTAGCTACACTTTGGCCTGTAATACCTTAAAGGGGAGTTGCCATTTTCTAATTAGCTCACCTAACAACCACTGGGCCTCACTTAATTTAAAAGAAATTAAGAAACAAACTTTCGACCCCATTGGTGCAGATGGGATAGGCTTTACGTGTACTTACACACTACTTCTGAAAGAGATAGTGTTCCACTATTGGCTCTGATTTCAGTAACGAGTCTTTCTGGTCTTGAGATTCACCAAGAAATGATATAGAAGATAAGGCCATCCCGAAGAAGAGGTAAAGGGTATATATTAAATGATTAAAATAAATGTTCTAGTAAAAGATAAAAATATATAAAGTCGTTGTACAATTATAAATAAATGCGCGTACGTGTATAATATGACAATATGCGTGAAGTCATCTATAATATTGAGAGAAATGGGGGAGAATGGAGGAGGAGGAGGAAGAAGGTAGATGGGAAGTGGGATCATGCGGAGTTGGAGAGAAGAACAACATCGGTCTATTAAGTACCACGAGGACAGCTAACCTCTCCCTTGCTTCTTCCTTGCTTTCTTATTCCAACTCACTTTTCACGTCCAAGTCTCCCCATTTTCCATCTACTCCAAGCAATTATGGATTACATAAGTATAGCATATTTTGAACCCCGGAAAATTTGGATTAATAGTTAAATAAATTTATTTTTACATTAACTCTACAAATTTAATGATTGTTATCAATTAATTCCATAAATTCTAAGTAGCCTAACTTACAGTTAATTTGGATAGAATTTGTGGTTGAAAATGAAAACCCCGGGGAGGGGGTTGTTAAGACGAAACAATTCACATCCACCCCTCACACACCCGTGAGTCAAAGCTTCTCACGTGTCGAATGTAGCAGATACACACGAAAGGACACACCACTGGCGCCCTTCAAGTCTCTCCATTCTCTTTTTTCACCTCATCTCTATAAAAATCAAGCCCAGTCCTCGATCATCTACTACACCAACCTCACTCCCACGCCAGTTTTTGGATTACAACTCGCACGAAGGTGAGATTGCTTGCTATAGTATTGGTATTTCTAATTGGCTTTTTCTTTACATAATTCTTTTAGTTTCTGTTTTCCAAACTTCTCGGTTTATGATATTTTCTTTTTCAGACCTTTTAAACGTGACCTTATTCAAATCTTCTCAGGTGGGCACCGAAAATCAAGGGCAAGAGGAGATGATGGATGTTTTCCGTAATTTGAATCGTACCCGGGTGAGTGGATTCCATGCTATGCTTGTCAAGGGAGCAGTCTTTTGCAGATTAACCTTTGTTTCGTTGTCTGTTCGACCTTGAAGATCATTTAGTTAGGACTCAGGACTCAGAAGTTATAGCTTAACAAAACACCCAATCAGAACTCTTTGCAGTTTACACTATATCAGTCTATCACGTTCAAATTAATGCAAAGAAACATGGCCTCCAAGATCAAGTTATTGTTCTTCTTGAACGGTTTACGGACAGAAGTCTAGTTTTGGTCTCTCCTTTCTTCCACTCCGTCATAGGTTTGAGCTTGAAAAAGAATCATGTACTATACGTATCTCCAATACCATAATACATCGATAAACTTGGTGCAACCTAAAACAGTAGTGAATATATGCCGTTTGTCTGTTAGATATAAGCAATGTAACCGTATGTGGTCCTGTGATTCTTTAACATTTCCTAGCACCTATTGTACTAGTAATCCAATAGCATCATCCGCAACATAATATTAAGCCGGTATCGTTTTAGGTTAAAAAATCTAGGGAGGTAAAAAAGAGATACGCTCAATGGCAAAAGAAAGTCAGCAATTACTACCTTGCTGTACTAGATAGTTACTGAGTTGCTATATATATGTGTATGCGCATAATGGCTTATGGTTTGCTGAGTCCAGAAAAACAAAATGTTACCTAGGAAAAGAAACTAATAAAAGAAGTAAAAATACTAATAAAAGTGAAACGACGTATGGATATATACAATCTGATGTAGCAGCGTATATTTTGTTACAACAATGGTTTACAAATTCCAGAGAAGTTTTAGTACTATCCTTGAATATGATCCATAGGCTCTTCTTGAAGTTGCATAAATAACTTACTGCTGTATAGGTATCTATTAGAAATTTTGGCAGATGACAAATGTGGTCGCTCTAAGGGGAGCATTAGTTGGTAAGAATTTTCAAAACTCGAGAGACTAGTTTAGAGATAGTAAATTGGGTTGTGGCATAAATTTCGCTGCAGAAATGTACGGTCGACAAATTAATAGTGATACATTCAGCCAAAAGCTCCTTAACGGCATTTTATAGTTTTTTTTTTCTTCTTTTTTTGTTTATGTAAATTTCTCCGTTACTCAAGTATCATGGTATTACCTAAGGTTCAGAGGACTGGAAAATAACTTAATTAAAGAGGATTTTTTTTAAATATGTAGGGTACAAAACATAGCTATGGTATCTTCAGTAGTTTTGAGTATTGGATATATTTTGTAGACGAGTACACTTGAAAATCTTTACCGCGTCGTTTCCAATTTTTTAGGGAGTCGCCGAAATAAGGAGAGGCCTAGCATACGGCTATATATCGCACTAACAGGACAGATTGATTTAGCTTGAGCTGGCAGTTGGTGATTTAGGGGCCATTCAGTTTTGTACACATGGTGAGGATGAAAGGCTTCTGGCTATTATTAAGGTTCAATTTAGTTATGTGCTTATAGAGCAGAGTTAGCATAATGTTAAATCTTCTACGAATAAGGGACCACTCCTGCTAGTCAAGGACATGTTAATAGTAGTCTTGTCTGTCAATTCCTAGCCATAAAAGAGAAATTTTAAGGTCGAACAAATGACGAATGTGAGGTATAAAGCAAGGGACTAGTCATTTGACAAAGATTTGCATGTAACCCAACACCGTAATCGCCTTCATATTGCTCCTGGTTAACTTTAAGTCACCAAAAAATAGGGCCTGATCACAAATTCTACGGTAAGCGGCTCCTCTACGAGACAACTTTCACTAGGAAACTCAAAACCCAGGTACGTGCTCTCTCTTTTTCTTTCTGCCTGCATCTATGTCTGTGTGAGCAGATCCTCTACGAGACAAACTTTCACTAGGAAACTCAAAACCCAGGAACGTACTCTCTCTTTTTCTTTCTGCCTGCATCTATGTCTATGACTACCTACATTATGACTATCTCCAATATTGTGCGCTGAGTACGATGACTATTAATATTCTTTTATTATATAATTGTGTGGCATACTCTTATCGGTTGGTATCCTCTAAAACACCAAGTTATATAAATACTTGTAAGAAAGAAAGGAAAAAAGAAAAAATGTAATTGGCCTAAAATAGAAAGGTTCCCTTGTGGTTTACTTATTTCTAGAGTTACTTTTATTATTTTAAATAACCTAAAAACACATAGTAGTATTAGAAATAATAAGAAAAGTTTTAACTTAATTTTTTGTTGAATTATTTTAACATAGAATATTATATAATTAATTATTACATACATGGCAGAAATTATATAATTATTTCAATTTAATAGTGAATTATATTGAAATAATTTAATTAAAATAAATTTGAATAATGTAAGGTATTTTAAACTATTTTAAAGAGTAAATATATTTATAGTAAGTGAAAATTACATATAATGTACATAAAAGAAAAGAAATCATATAATCAAACATAAAACAATGGATTTCATGACCATCATAATATTAATATTGTTTAAATATTCTTATATACCACCAAATGATTTAAAGTATGCAAAAATAATTTAGATAATACCAATTATATTATCTATAAAAAAATCATTAAAATGACGGTTCCCTATCTACATAAGTGACAAATGGTGAGATTGTGCCTTCCAAATCTTTTGAACATAACCGACCGTTAGTTTTATTTATATTTTTAATTTTCTATTGTTTTCAAATTTAGTAAAAATATCTTATTATTTGAGTTTTTGGTTTGTAATCTTGGCTTTGGTTTCTTCCAATTTTTAAAATTTATTTTAAAAAAAACTGATTTTTGTTTTCTATTTCTTTTAATACTCTGATTTATTTTTAATTTTCAACTAAATATATATTATTTAATTATTTATCATATTAATTATTAATAAAATTATGAATAATTTAATTTAATAATAGATATTTAATTAATTAAAATTAATTATTAATAAAAATTATGAATATTGAACTTCATTTAATAATTTATTTAATTTTTGTAACTACATTAAATAATATTAATTTAATAAATATAACTAAATGTGCAATATCATTAAATATATACATTTTAGATAAAATCTGATTTAATGATTGAAGTATATTAAAATAAATATTAATTTATAAATTATTTAATTAATAAAATAAAATAATGTATTAATAAATATTATTTACGAGACTAAAATAAATTAAAATAATTTATTTTTAAAATTTTCTAATATATAATTGTCTTCATTAATAAAAATAAAATTATATTGACATTAACAACTAAACATATTTTTATTTTTATTTAAAAGAGAAAATAAAACATAAAACTAAACTAAAAACTACAACATAAAAACAGATATAAAACTAACTGCAAATATAGATTTGTATCTATGAATTTTTAACTAGGATATTTATTTTTTTAATTTTTCTAAAAGTTAATGTATATGGTCGAAACTTGTAAAAAAAAATTCCTTTTCATTTTTAATTAGATATATTTTAATTTTATGTTACTTTCGGCCTATTTCAGATCAACTTGAATCTTTGTCAAGGTAAAATTATAGTATTGAAGCCCTAAGCCTGAATTTAGGAGTTAGAAGTCAATAAAAGGATTTCCGTTAATTCCATAACATTATACATAATTTGTAGAAAACTAAGAATATTCGTAACTTTTATATAAGATAAGTAAAACAAGAATTATCATATTTTGTATACAACTCTCATATATTACATCACGTTTTGATTTGACTTGTCAAAGTTTCTAATATGTTTCAATAAAATTCATGTTTAAACTGTTCCTAAATAAATGTTAGTCATATATGGTTTGTGATACTTATATGCATTAAAAAATGTTTTTAAAAATAAAATTAACTGATTAATATTTGCATAAGTTACTCTAATTGATATTAATATTATGAAAAGCAACTCAAAACAATAAATGGAAAGAACTAATAAATATGTTAGTTGTAAATAAAAAAAATTACTATATTTGAGTTGCCTCTAAAATAACATTATTTTAAATGTAAGATTCAAGTTATTCAAGTTGAGATTATTTTTTTTGGGTAGTTTTCTAAATTAAATTTTGTTGAACTCAATCAATTTAAACTTAATCCATTAATTTGTGTCAGATCAATTTGAACTAAAAATGTTATCAATCTTATGAAAAATAATTTTGAGTCATTCTCAATGTTGATTATATCTAAAATTATTGATAATGATTATATATTAAATAATAAAAACAAAATTTTTAAATGATGATTGGAAAAAGACTGTTTTATCTAGTATCGAGAATTTTGCCCTAAAACAATTTTTCTTTAATTTCATATTAGGATTATATTCAGGCATAATAAAAATCTAAAATTCATGCCAGTCAAAGTGGACATAAGGAGCTAGAATTAGATTTGTTAACCTCGTATCTTTAGCGACATAATAAAGGCTAAATTAATACTGCGTTAGAATGAAATATGTACTCAAATTGGAAAAAAATTATTGAATAAGATAAAAAGTAAAGTTACATATTAAAAAAAAGGAAGACTTTTCATATTCATTTAAATCATTAATTGTTTTTCATTTGGGATAATGAATTATTATCTCATCTCATCTATATGTTTTTACATAATAACGAAAATAATAATGTGTACCTTGAAAAAAAATAATTTCAAAATAGAAATTAGAAGACGTTCGGGAGTTAGATTTCTTGTAATTTGGGAAGTCTAGTACAATATGAAATTTACGAAAGCTAGCTAGTAGGCTTGACTTTTGTCGTGGGGCTTAGGGGTTGCTCAAGTTTTGACTTGAGCGAGGAAGGGAATGTAAGTCAAAATGTAGCTACCCTACTTGCCTGCTTTTACGGTCCGTAAATCATCTTTAAAAATCTTGAATAGTGTCAAAACACAGTACACAACTAAAAATCTTCGTATCACTCGCCAAAGTTGCGAATATCATCGCATAGTTAAATTATTATACAGTATAGATTTAATATTAGTTAATATTTATACAAAATACAATTACATACTTTTAAACCTCTCTAAACTTGTGTATCGACTATCGACATTTATTTATTATTATTGTCGTATTTATAACATTATTTTTATTTTTATATTATTAAATTTAGTTTTTATATTTTAAAATTATCCTTTACAAAGTATACTTTCATTTAGGATTTTATCATTAACAACTTGAATTAGTATAACAACATAAAATTCTCTCTTTATGTCAATTACCTAAAATCATTCATGACTAATTATTGTATCTTACACCAAAAACAACTCATTAGTTCAATGAAAACTTCAATAAATTAAATTTTTTTATATTTAAATTTGTCAATACGAGCATTAGTCTAGATTGAGTAAATCAAATTTTCACTCACAAAACAATCAAATAAAAAGAAACATGATCATCAAATACCAAATAAGCCACAAGGCTAATTACATACGCACAAAAAAATCTTAACCCGTAACCACAAACTTAAGAATGAAAGAACTAGTAAATTTAACGACTGCTTTCATCCCCTTCAAAATGGTGTGCTTGGCAAGTTATCTCACAACCGTCGGGATCTCCTTAAGGCTATATATTTGGTTTGAGGGAAGATTTTTAACGAAATGAAATATTTTATAATAGAATAAAATATAATTTTAAAAAATTATTGTTTGAGAAGGATGAAATAGTTCATAGTATAATCTAGTGAAATATTATTTAAAAGAAAGGTTCATAACAATGTAATGAATCTTGTATTGTACTGACCGAAAAATAGTACAAAATTGAATGTTTCAATACCAGAAAAATAGTACAAAATTGAATGTTTCAGTACCAAATCTAAATACTGGCCTATTTTGTCTGATACCGGTCAGTATCTAATATCGATCATATACTACATGGTAACAAAAATTTTTAAAAAACAAGAGGCATTTGTGTAAAAAATGAAAAAAATTTAAAAACCTACCCCTTTAATCTGACTTTGCTACCTTCTTCTTCCTCTCTTTGTTTTTTCTCTCAGACTCCTGCTCTCTCTCTCTTCACTCCCAGTCTCTCTCTTCTTCTTGGTCATCACCATTTCTTTTCATTATTAATAATATAATATTTAAATTCATATTGTAAATAATAGTTACAATTTTTTACAAAGAATAATTAAAATACGTTAACATGAAAATTAAGAAGCTTTAAATTTTGTATTTTTTAATTGTTGATATAAATATAACAATATTTTATTATTAATAACAACTACATATTAAGATAAAAATATATTTTTTATTATTGAAAATTAAATATTAAGATAGAATTTATATATTATTATTAATAATTATTTTTTATTTGATATTTTGATGTAATTACTATTTATTATATGATAAAATTGTAATCTTTTAAATACTTTGTATTGTTCTTAATTTTATATTATGATAAAATAATATTTTTCATATTAATTGTGATTATTATTTATATGTAGAATATGTGAAAATAATATTAAAAAAATAAATAAATTGTTGTTATTTTAAAATTTTATTATTATGATTTTTTGAGACAAGGTTAGTTTAAATCATATAGTACAATATTGAAGGATTATTTTGCAATTTTTAAAAAAATTTAAGGACTATTTTATAAATTTAAAATTTGCTCAAAACAGTACCCAGTATTGACTAGTATCGGTATAGTACTATGTCATAATTCAATCTGATACCAGCACCACAAGAAAAATGTCATTTAATGATAGATATTACCAACGGAAAACGTTTGGATTTCGTCGGTAATATAAATTATCGATGGAATCAACCGACAGATAAAGATGTCGTTAAAACGATCGTAGATAAATTTACTGACGGACATTTTATATAACCATCGATGAATATACCGACAGTTGGCTATGATTGTTAGTAAATTTACCTACGAATTTTTCTTTTCCGTCGGAATATTTGTCGACGGTATTGGTTATTCAGTCGGTAAAATTCCCAACAGTTATGATTGACCATCGGTGAGTATACCGACGGTTCAACAAATCCTGGCAGTAAAGTTGACGATGGCTGTCAATATTACCAACGGTTACGACAACATTATTTTTGATTAGGTTTTGTGTAAGAATACACCGTTGTTTTCATTTTTAAGTTTAAATTTAAATTTGCCGACGGAAGATTATTTCGTCGGTACAACCCGATTCGTCAACATTTTATTAGGTACGTTGTAGTCAAAGGAAACGGCGATGTTTAACTTTCACCTTTATGCCTAAAAAAAAAAAACTTTCACCTTTATTGACGAAAAACACTTCTGTCGGTAAATGACACGCATTCATCTCTTTTACCGAAGATGGTTCCTATTCTGTCGCTATATTCTATCGCAAAAATCATCCAAATAATATTTCATCCACTTTACCGACTATATTTTGTCCGTCGCAAATTATCATATATTACGACAATTTCACCGATAGAATGTCATTTTCTCTCGGTAATTATCAACGGTATTGTTTCCGTCGGCAACTGTCCATTGATAATCAGTAATTTTCTTGTAGTGCAAATTCGGTATGGTATTCGTAACATTAGTTCATAATATAATATGGTGAAATGTTTTTTATCATTTTACATTTCATTCTAAACCTCCCAAATTAGGAGTAACTTATTTTTACCGTTTAAGATAGTATAAGATGTAATGTGAAACGCTTTCCTTCTATCTTATCATATTTTATTTTATTATAAACTCTCCTCTTAAACGATAGAATAATATTACATTCTATTTCATTTTATTAATAATCAACCAATTAAATATCTCCTCCTTGTTTTATTTTGGCTTATGGAAGTTATCATTTTTTTTTTTGGTTTCTTACGAGATGTTTTAAGAGAGTTCCAACTATGGAAGATACCTTTAAGCCATTCATACTTAGACTAATCCCCGTTCAAGCCAAGTAAGTTCTTTGTAGGAGACAAAACTCTGACTCTAAATTTTAAATAATTATATACATAAGGACAGTTTAACTCTATGACCTTACTTAAATTAAGATAGCTCCTTACTAACTTACCTGTATCTTGAGATTTTTCGGAAGTTATCATTGACAAAGGATTTCATGATTTTTATGACCTGGCTCGGAATTCTGATGTCAGGATTACGCCCGTTCAAACACCTTGAAATTTGAAAATGTAGATTTTGTACGTCTTTTATGTTTCTCTACCCTTTTCTTCTCCTTGTCTCCGACCTTCGTGCCGCTTTTCATGGGCGGGGGGTTTCAATTTTATTATTTTATCATTTGGCTCCCTAAATTTACCTATAATGTACCAATTAATACCGGTAAAAAAAAAGAGAGGCACCATCTAGTATCTCGATTTGATATGCTAGTTTTTTGATACCATTTTTGGGTTGCTACAATGTTTAGTGAAAAGATCCTAAATATTTTCAGTAACGCATGCTATTTCGAATTAGTATGATCTAGGATTAATATCAACATGGTATTTTTGTCATTATTAATATTATTTTCCTTGAAGTCGAATATCTAATATATTGTAATTTTGATTCCAATCAAATTGATAGTTTCGTTAGCTTATAATTCCATCCGATATGTAATTTGTCATTCTCTTTTGTTTGTGATATTGGGAAAATTTTATTAACCAAAGGCTAGCTCCTACCTCGTCACATTTGAAGATCAATCATGTGTTTTATACATAAAAATTTAACGTAAATTATAGAAGGTGCTGAATTTAGCGAAGTTTCTTGCAGCTCATTAGCAAGAGACAGATACAGGTACCCATAGACCTCGCAAACGGGCGGGTAGTCCGAATATGGGTATGGGTTTAACGGGTACGGGATCACACAGGTACGGGCTCGCGGGTAAATTTATAGAAACGAGTAATGATTTTGAAAATCTATACCCTGCCCAGCGGGTATGGGTAGACCCGCGGATTACCCGCTATATATTTTTTTAT
>JAOTAX010000196.1:9615697-9629849 GCA_025629825.1 Erythroxylum guanchezii | reverse complement strand
GTACCCAATACTCCGACCAAGCAAGTTTACAATCACGGTGTACTTAAAAGGTTTGCACAGCCTTTCTTTCAGACCAGTGGAGAGAGTCACGGCTGGAAACCTCCCACTCCGGTCAATCGTTATATCGCCCTCATCCACTCGAGTCTTCATTGAATTAGCCACGTCCTCCATGGTTGTTTCCACCGCAACGCCAGAAACAAGCCTGTCCCGATACTCCGTCAACGGCGGCTCTACTCTATGCTTCACTTTCTTCGTGGCCCGCCCCTCTCCATCATCCGCGCGACGGTTGTCGAACAGCCTCAAGTGTGAGCGCTAAGGAAGCTTGCATGCCAAGCGATAAATTAGGGTTTTCCTCCATTCTCTCTTTAACTACAGCCTTATTTAGTAAATGGCTTATCAATCATTTTTTAGTGGACTAACAGGTTTTAATTGTTTGGCCACGTTAAACTGCTGGTAATTATATTTAATAATTAGATAATTGTGTTAGCAGATTGAACCTAAATTAAGAGACTAAAATGTTATTATATTCAAATGTTATTACAAATTACTGAAAGAGGTAGAAATAGAGATAGAGATAGAGATAGAAATAGTTAATGATAGAGATAAAGATATAGATAATGAATTTATTATTTAAATTTAATAATTTTAATTTTAATTTTTGAAGTTGAACTAATATCAAATTTAAGTCAGAATGTACAAAGAATTATCATCTCATTATATATTTCATCCTTTAACTTTGAAACGATAGTGTTAATATTTTTTGATCATTCTAAATTCTTATGATAATATTCAAAGAAATATTAAAATATAATACTCATATTTTTATAATTTTTTTAAGTCACATTTTTATAAGTCATTTTATATATAAATAGTGAATATTAAATAGTCACGTTTATCGTAAATAAACAGTTGATGGTGGTATTAATCAAATCAGCTATTTAACTATTATAACATTATCTGTACAATCGAGAAGCCAATTCAACTTTGTTATATGAAACATTCTAATTTTATTTCATATTTAACACGGAATAAAAAACTTGACATATAAGACACGAAACACTCTGGAATCTTCATATGCACGTGTCGCAATCGTAATGTGTTTGGGAAGGACCTATATCACCGGCATAACGAAACTGGTGGTCCCCACACTGACCTTTCTAATAAAAAAATCTCTAAAAGACTAAGAGGCCCCCAGAACCCTCCAATCAAAATATCTAGGACAAAATATCACTCGGAGTCTTTAAGAAGCCAAAGTTAGGTTCCGGAACATTCTGGACAACCCTAGCACAAACACTTGGATGACTGTGTCCGCCCGTCTGATTTTATTTGTGCCACATATTCAGATTTTTTTTCCAAACATCACTTTTTCAAACTATTCTCAATCCTCATTAGCTATTACCTTTATTTTATATATATACCACTGCATGTATGCTTGTGCGCATGTACCCAACGCGTTTTACTATCATTCCATCTTCGACAACCTTTTCGTAGCTTAGCTTATGAACGTTGGGGAGAGGTGGTCATCTTTGGTGGGTAGTGATATGGAATTAACAGAGGAAGAGCTTGGTACCGGCTCTTATTATACGGTTCTGGGTGTGAGTTCCGAGTCTTCCGTTGATGAAATAAAGCGTGCTTATCGTAAGATGGCAATGGTAAAGTTCTGGTTTTTGGGTTCATTTTCATTGTTTCGTTTGGTTTTTGGTAATGCAGTTTTGGTAATGGTTAATGGTTCGTGGGTGATTTTGCAGCAATGGCATCCAGATAGGTGGACGAGAACGCCTTCTTTGTTAAGTGAAGCAAAACGAAAGTTCCAGCAAATCCAAGAGGCTTATTCAGGTAATTAAGTTTGTTAAATGAGATTGCGTTGTTTGAGAAGTTGCAATGGTATTTTGTCAATTGTTTTGTTTGTTTAGTGTTATGTCTCTAATTGTTTATTTTTGGCAACAGTTCTGTCAGACAAGAGGAAGAGAACGTTGTACGATGCTGGATTGTATGACTCTGAAGATGAACAAGATGAGGTGAGTGTCAATTGAATTCTGATGATTGGTTTATCATCCACCTTCTCGGTTCATCTAACGCTCGGTTTTGTGATGGTTGTTTTGTTTCAGGGGTTTTGTGATTTTCTGCAAGATTTGATGGCGCTGATGGCTCAGGATAGAAAGAAGGTACGGGTAAGTTGCGGTTTGTAATTTGATTTCCTTCAGAGAACTAATTGACCAATTTTGAGTTGGAGCAACTGTAAATATATCATAGCTACAGATGTTCTGTTAGTCTCAGTAATTTTGTGCATGCAAGCTAGGGATCATCATTTTGAGGTGGTGTGCGTGCCTGTTTTATGATTATTAGATGAAGCAGAAGCTTAGGAATATCTCTTTTAGCCAGTCCCATTTGCCACTCGAGGAAATATGGCTGAAAATTTGATGGAATATATTAATTTTCATCTTTCTCTGCTAAGAGAATTGCAGTTTGGTGGAAGAACTTCGTTATCTCAAAATTAGGTCTTTAAGTTGGAATAAACATTACAAACTGACATAGGCCTAAGTTGGTTAACAATTTTGGCAATTTCATTTGACAGAATTGTAGCTGTAGCAATTTCATTTGATTCTGGGGATACGTTAAGAGGCGAATACTGAAGCAGGAGCAAAATTTCCTAAACAAGTCCATCCTTTTTCAGGCTTAAACCAATGTGTTGCTTGATTAATGGGGGAGAGTGTAAAATACGACTTTCCATTGTCAGCATAACTACAATAGTTAACATGTGTTGAATGAATTGTTTCGAATCTTTTGCTTCCATCAATATGCTCATCCCATTGATAACTGAGAGGGTGGCTTCTCTTATGCAGGAAAAGAATTACAGTATAGAGGAACTGCAGGCCATGCTAATAGAAATGGCGCAAGGGTTCAACCAGTGTCCCCAGTGGTTTCTTGGTGATTTCCGGGGTCCAAAGAGGATGCGGTGTGATAGCAACCCAGTGGCATGGGGCGCCTTTGGAGCTAGTGGTTACTGTAATTGAGAGAATACGTAATCTTTTTCCTTGAAGGAAGATCATACTGTGACAGGATTACCCTTTCTTCACACCTGTTTCTGACTCGAAGAAACTGCAAGGAAAATCTTGTTCCTTATGTCCTTCGGGATTCATGAACCCACCAGCATCTGAGGCTATAGAGTGGGCCTGTTGGGAGATGCTTTTGCACCTGTGTGTGGGAGTGGCTGCCTTTTGTAATGTTTCTGAAGATACTCTGTATCGTTTGAATGAATGAATCGGAGTGTATATAACAAGCGGTTTTGTTGGTTGCTCGACAATGAATGTTTGGTGTTTTAGTCTTTTAGATGAACATTGTCCTACGGGAAAGGTTTCTGCTAATGAACTCGTTAGACACGGTTACTCCAAACCTTTAGGCCCAATATTGAAGTCCCATCCCTTTTTAACTGTAAGTTTGGACTTCGGAGGGCTCGAGTCTAAATTAGTGTTACGTTTATGTCCGACTCGTCGGTTTAGACGCTTGGACGGGTTTGGTCCACTGGGACGAAGGGAGAAGAAAGTAACTTCATTTAATTAACAAGATTTTGTCTTTCTTGTCCGAACTGAACTCCATGCACTAAAGAAATGGCTATGACCTAATACATCATTTTTGTTAACGTTGGGACCAAATTCTCGTTTCTTAATTCTTGCGGAGTAGATGCTCAAAAAGGAAAAGGGTTTATATGTGGTTTATTTTTATGCCACGAGCCGAAGGGTTAAGACACACAGTAGCGCAGCTCCATCCTATAATTTGTAGATTAGAAAGAGCCCAGATCAAGGTTTGAACTCTGAACGCAGCCATGACAAAGCGTATATTTCCTTTCTATACATATGCAAGGATCAGCACGAATATCTTGGTGGGGGACGATTGAAGCTTTTATATAATAGATTATGCAGGAAGGAGGAAGAATCTAGTTGTTTCTCGGCATTTTCGTAGTAAGTCATGCACAGTTGTGATGCACTTGGCAAAATTTTATAACATTTTCCTTTTCCAGTTTTTTTAAGCCCTCAATCGTATTGAATATAGAGCAAGAGGCTGTATTATTTTTGCCTAAGACATAAAATAGGCAACATGATTCGGTTGTTGACTAGGAAACGAGAAGAAAAGGGATGGCGGATGCTCTCTTAAAGTAGTGGGACGGTGTCATCATTCAAAGACTTTAATATACGCTCTTTCTTTTCACTCATCCTCTGTTTATTAATCCTTCAAGGCCTAAGTGCCCCCATTTTAATTCCATTAGAAAAATATCCTAAACAGTTGAGTTTGCGTACGTTTCAGCAAACCGGACAGTTTTGAATGTAATATAAAGGTGCACCGGTCGTTGTTTGTGTTGTGCTGGACTTGTCTTCTTTGAATTACATTGCCACGCATGTGGTCTTTGGCTTTGTTTCTACGTGTCGGTTACGCATACCATCTACTGCTAACAAAAAGAAACGGGGACATGATGACCGATGATTTAGACTTCGAGACAGTTTACGTTGCGTGGTCTATGCTTATAACTGTTCTTGGCCTTTCCCTGATGGATTCATTTTATTTTCACTTTACGTTTCATTTTTCCGAACTTGAAAGTAATATTGCATGATTTTTGTTGCTTGCCCCGCCCGAAAAGCTTTTAATGGTATTTGATCATGCCTAATGCAGTCATCCCATTGGTGTGTAATCCCAGCCGGATTCCTTGACTTTTCGTCTCCTTTTCTCCACTTATATAGCACGAGTCACTACTACCGTTGCAATTGATACTGAATTGAGAGGCCCGTTTCTGTTCATTTGGCCGAGGAGAAAGAGGCCATTTTGAGACACGAGTAAACAGCTTAGGCTGTACATAGGCTTTCTTGCTGCCTGTCTATCATGTATTTTTGGTCAACAAAGTATTGGATTTGTTATTAAAAGATGATGTGATTAGGATCATGTGATTGATCCAAATTAGAAATTCTAAAGCGCAGCATAGGCTGTCAAATTCCCTTGCATACGATTGTTATAAGCTTCGTTCTCGATACAAAAGTATATAATCCTCTGTCTACACGGTTTGTTGTTGCTAATTTGGTTCAAATAATGTCTACCTCCATTTCATGGTTTCCATGTCCTTTCTGCACTTTCTAAGGCAATTTAGAAATTATAAAGCTTCAGGATATGCTAGTATTCACGTGGTTTTAAGCTCAAAGGTGGAGTCTTTTTCATTTTGAACCGTTAAGATAGGCCTTTTAACAATTAATAAAGAAATAAAAACATTAGATTATATTGTTGGGTATTAATTAAATTTCAATTAGCAACTGCTGGGACCAAGTTTGGACCATCCACATGCAATTAGGGGTGGGATTCCCTTTATGAAAGAGAAAAGTCGCACAAAAAAAACAGGTCTCACTCGCTCCCCGCTATTGCCATCTGCTAATCAAAAATCTCCGATAACCATTTAAGCCTTTTCTCACAACCCTTCGTGCACCCATTCAGGGGTACCAAAATTATCAGCTTCCTCCTGATCTAGACTCTCCATCAAATTCCTTCGTAATCACACGCCCACGTTTCCCAAGGATCAAACCCTTTTCCTATCTTTCATCTAGTGACCAAGATGTTAAAAACTAATTGTTTGATATTTCTGATTGTGGCTGCTGTTGCTCCAATTCATGGCTTGGATACCAGGAAGCTTGATGAGACCGCTGTACCAGGTTCTGGTGAGAAGTGTGCCCCGTGTAACCCAAGCCCTCCACCACCATCATCATCGCCGCCACCACCGCCGCCACTGTGCCCTCCGCCTCCTCCTCCCGTGCTCCCACCTCCCACTCCAAAGAAGCCGCCGCCGTCTAGTTATTGCCCTCCACCACCATCTTCATTCATCTACATAACTGGTCCACCAGGAGAACTTTACCCCGTAGACACCGACTTCAGTGGTGCTAAGCGTGGCTGTGGTTTATCGCCGGTTCTGGTTGTTTGTGGACTCCTAGGTTTCTTTGTAAGAATGTTGTACTGAAGAGTGGAGAATATATGTGAGGAGAGAATCAAAGATATTCTTAAGGACAAAGAATTTTTTAGTCCAAAGAAGATTGAAGAAGCCTTAGAGGTTCTACCTGTCCTACTTGTTGCTTTAACTCTTACATGTCAATTGTTCAGAGTTCAAATAACTTGAATGCTAGTCCTTCGGTATCCTTCTTCTTCTTCTTTCTATCTCCATTTCAATAGCTGTCTTAGTTAAATTTACAAATTATCTTGTCAATTATAATAATAATAATAATAATTTAGAATTTGTCTTATAATTACCTGCCAGATTCATCTCTAAGTTCATATAGATAAATTAAATTCATCTCCGACTTCAATTTTGGGCCACTATCGCCAATTAGGATCATGCCTTTCATTTGAACAGTTGGATATGCGCTTTTAGAACAGAGGTCGGTATTTGATGGTTCATATCTGCGGCAAAAAGAGTATTTGTCAGTATTTTGATAAGCATGTTGATGATTTCCTAATCTCAATAGTATATTATTGCCTTTTTAAAGTACTTTTAGTTTTTAACACAACTATATGGATCGAAATCGAATGAATTATGCAGAAACTAATAAACTCTTGTTTATTTGGGACAATAATCAATTAATTTTTATCAAAACAAAAAAGGAACAGAAAGTATGGATAAAATGGTCACTAGATACGTGGAGGGTAACCCTTGGCCAGAAGTATAGAAAATATGAAGATGAGATAGACCGCTAAACAACAACTTCCAGGAAACGATCGGTGTCAAGGTGACAATGCATTTTCTACAACAGGTCAACAGAGTTCAATGGAAAAAAGAAGGGAAGTTACTCTAAATCAGAAATTACTGGCCAATTGATACGTGTCCATGTAAAGAAGCTTCTGGACGCTATAATACAATGGGTCCCTGACGAAGGAGGTAACAAGGCTTGGGATTTTGGTGTCAGGATGAGGTGATTTCCGAGGGAAAGTACTTTTGTTCAGAGATCAACATTGATTCCACCAAATCCTAGGACCCATGGAACTCGAAGCAATATAATACTTTACTTTTAAAGGTTGCAAGTTAGGGGGGTCATTACTCATCACCCACTTTTTGGCAGCTTCTGCCTGGGCACGTCTCTTATCTTTTATATAATTCAGCGTTTAATCCGTTCTGTTGGTTTCTGGCTACATAATTACACGGTTGTCTGCTTCTCTCATTTGGCCAAGCGCATCACCCAGCAAGTTGAGTCTTTTTGTTCTCGAAAGTACCAGGCTAAAGCTATGAATCTCTAGTCCTGCAAATGCTTAGTGGAATTTGAAACACTAAACTCCAACGCTTGGTGGAATTTTTGGGTAGAGTAGAAGAGAGCTGGGGGATAATTCAACTTTATCATGTGCAAACGTTACGTCAAAGAATAAATCTCATGGAATTCCTAGGCACGTGTCCGAATCCACCCGCAGGCATTGATGAATGAAATTTCCAAATTTAACTAACAAAGTTACATTACTTGGGAGAGACCACATGCTAAGGAAACATCATTTTCTTTGCCAAACTTTGTTTCCGTAGATAAGGATGTGCACAATTTTTAGAGGAAGTTTGGCTGTGGTAGAGATCATTGCACGAATAACACCTGTGATTATTCAAGTAATTTTTTCAGAAAAAATCTTTTTTTTTTAATAATTAAAACCAAATTAGAAGTCTCGAGACCTTAATTCTTGAAGATTGAAAACGGGACAACTTTTATGTAAATTGTTGGTGAATCGAGTGAAGAACTAGACCTCGAAAGTCTATATGATGGACTTGTAATTATCGGTTAGGGATGACTATAACCACCGACATTATGACACCTAAGAGAAAACCAAACCAAACCTCCACCTAACCTACGCACTTTTTCTTCCAAAAGCCTCAGTCTCTGTCAGCACAGTTACTTTTGAAACCTTTCTACAAGAGAAAAGTAACTTACCATACACGTAACGTTAGCAGAAACAAAAGCTTGCACAAATTAAGTGGTGGTGGATAAAAGAAAAAAGAGAGTTCTAAGTATAAAATGAATGATTCCTGTAGATGCTCATGTAGGGGACAAAATACTGTTACATTAATTGTAATTGCAGCTATCATCAACATGATTATGATTCTAATGACTCATAATCTAATCAAAATAATATATTATGGCCAATTACAGTAGCATGGCAACCAAATTCTGATGTCATAATTAAGGTGGAGTGACCTTTGAGTTGGGATTTTATTTCAGCATAGGCGACGTCAAAATCACTCAACTCGTAGCTTTTCAGCCGTGTGCTTTTTTAATATCTTTATTTCTTTTCGCTTACTTACAAGCGATTGAGAATTAGTCTTCAAAATGCAGCAACATTGTACAATAATAAGGCCATTTCACATGTCCTCTTCAATTATTGAGCCCTGGCCCCACATTAGATGAATGACTCATACATCTAACTGAAAAAAAGATGGGATTAAATAATTGAAGCAACACCCGTCTAACTTCGGCAGTGGGGAGTTAAGTAGAACTGAGAAATCTGATGGTTGTTTGCAGCCAGTGAACTTTCTTTCTCAGTTGTTACTTGATCCTTTTTATTTCTTTTTTCAATAGCATAAAGAAAAAATCATTCAAGGGGCTCCTTTTTATTTTTCTATCATCACGAAGGTTGATAATTGCATATCCAATTTGTAAATATTTCAGAAAATGTAGCAAAAAGAACTCCAAAGCTTTAGGAATATCCTCCAAATCCTTATAGATGTTAGGGGAGTTTTACGTTATTAAAGTAACTGTTTTTGCAAAGAAAGTTTCATTACATTAACTGAATAGTGAGCAGAATTCGATATGAATAATTTTTTAAAATTTTGAATTTTGGTAAACCTAAAATTTTCACATATACCAAAGTAAGTTATGATTACCTCAAATTCCAATTTACGTTTTAGTAAATCTTGTGAGAGCATTATTGTATAAGATTATCTCCGAGGCCTCGTGCTTACAAAATCATCTATGGGAACGTAGATTCCTTAGTACGGAGCATTTGAGTAAAAGATGGCGATCGGTTCGCATTATAAAATCGTAATAAAAAAGAAAATTAATAAGAAGGTGAATGAATATAGAGAAAAAAATCAATATAATTATGATAGATGATTAAGAGGAATGAATAATTAACATTACTATTGATGATGGTTCGTTTATTAAAAATATTGAGAAATAAAAATTTGTTATATTTTAATTAATTACATTATAATTAACTAATTAATTATATTTTAATTAATTATAGTGTAATTATTTAATTAATTATATTTTAATGAATTAATTATATTTTAATGAATTATATTTTAAATAATTACATTTTAATTAATTATATTGTAATTAATTACATTTTATATTTTAATTAATTATAGTTTAATTATATTTAATTAAAAAATTAAAAAAATTAGTGTTTGCGAGAATTAAAACTATTTCTCCCACACATAAGGGGTATATACTATTACCTAAAACTAGAGTATGAAAAAACTATTCAATCAATCATAATAAATAACCAACTATTATCATTCATTTCTTTCTCGTTGATTTATTCTCATACCCCTTAACCAAGCCACCGCTAAATATCAATTGCCAAAATTCGAGGAAGAATTACACAATATCCAAGATGAGAAAGTTGTATATTTAGGGGTCATTTGGTTCTATTTCTGTTTTTCTGTTGTAGTTTTTAGTTTTTTTTTTCTTTTTTTCAAATAAAAACAAAAACCTGTTTAGTTGTTAATGTTAATATAGTTATATTTTTATCACCGATAATAATTACATATTAGATAAAACTTAAAGATAAATTATTTTTAAATAAATAAATTTATTTCATCTCTTATATAATATTTATTAATAAATTATTAATAAAATGAATGTTATATTATCTATCATAATTAAGATTATAATTATTTTTATTTATTTTTAAAATTTTAATCAAATTCTTATTATTATTACATATTAAGATTGATATCTAACAACATAATTACTGTAACACCCCAACATATACCCTGGAAGTGTTATAGCATATCTAGGTTGTATTAAAAAGTGAACACAATGAATTAAGTATATCTAAGTATGGTAAGAATATAATGGTAATTAATGTAAAAGATAAGGGTTAAGGATAATTTGTTCGCTTCAGCGTGGACATATATATTAAGAAGTGAAATATGTATATAAATTTTTGATATGTTTGATTGGATTTGTGAATGTGATGTAAGGGGAATTGATAAAAGAAGTATTCCATAAGTAAATGAGATTTTTGTGGTGAAATTGAATGTATTTTTGTATTGCTTTTACATGATAAGATCGAAGTTAGTTGATTTGGGATGTGTACCTCGCTGAATGGATAGGTTTCACTGAACAAATTTTTGTAATTTGGCCATATCTTAGCTTGTAGACTCTAAATTGGATAATTTCAATTGGAGATTAAACTAGAGACACAGATCTAAAACTTTCATGAAGGAATCAATATCTGATTCTGCCTTTAAGAGCTTTGAATTATGTTTTGAAGTTGAGTTCTGGCTATTGTCTTTATTTTCGAACAAGTTGTAGTTTTTGGGGATATAACTTCCGATATAATTAACCACATTGCATGAAATTTATTCCATTAGAAACTTAAGACATAGGGGAATGAAATAAATTGATAATATTGTAGGCTAATGTGATAATTAAAGGAAGAAGAAGGACTAATATGCAATTTTCCCAAAGTCAACTCATGGACCAGTAAGATTAAAGCATGTGTATCCAATATAATTATAACACATGGTCTAATAGAATTGTAACAAATGGTCCAATATAATTATAACACGTGGTCCAATGAAATTGTAATACGTGGTCCAATAGGATTGTGACATGGTCCAATGGGATTGAAACATGTTTCTAAGACTAGAAAATTCATGAAAAAACATATGAAGAGGGAAGATAGACGAAACTTTGATGGCTTAACTTTATATTTTTCTCCTCTCTGCTTCACCTTCTTCATCCTTATCATTTTTTATTTGGTGATTCAAGCAAAGCCAAAGAGGAAGGTGATGTGAGATGGACCATGGACCATCGAGCAGGACCAGGCAAAGAGCTAGCCATACCAGAAGAGCCCATGACCAAAGCTAGGGCCAAGAGACTTAAAGAGGCTCTTTATACACATGTGAGCTTTTATCTTGAGAGGATGACGAGCTCCAAGCCTATTGGAGGAGAGTTTAATAGAATTGAGCCCAAACTAATCCATTTAACTCAAATCTTTGGACCGCATACACTTGGAGCTTAAAGACAAGAAAACTTGGGCTATTTTAATGCTTCATCACTTAAGCACAAGGAGTATTTGGTGCGCCACTTATTTTATTAGCGGGAGTGGGTTATTTAATTCACTTAAGCCCAAGAGCATATGGATCCAGTAATGGTGCCACACATCAGACTTATTTATTTAGTTTTTGGACTTTGTTTTATTTTGGGCTTCCATGTATTTTAGCCCAACCTTTTATTATTTAACCTAGGTAAAAATATGTGTCTTTAGGTTAAATTTTTGGAACTTTTAGATCAGAATTGCTGGAGTGTCGTTAGCTTCAATAGGGAGAAACATTATTCTCTTGTTTTTGTTACCTTTCGAACCATCTTTCACTTATTAATTGCTTTCCCAATTGTGGCATGTCGATTGTTTGTTTCTCTTGGTTTTATTTTGATCATCGGGATTGTTTGGGACAAGTTTCCAAGAGGTGTCGTAGAAATCAAACCTTACGTATCCTTTTTTTCTTGATTGTTGAATTCGAAATTTCCATCCTTCTTAATATCTCAAGGCCGAAAACACACTAAAACAAAACACCCATCAAAAATATCATCAAATCGACATCAATCCTTCCGTAGTGTGCGTTATTTTGTTATCAAAGCCTTGGTTTGGAGGAGAATTCTTATTCAACTCCATCAAAATTCAAGAAACCGCCGCCCATCCCATCTAATTATTGTCGGATCATCAATTCAGGTGTGAATTAACTTTTGGCCTAGGATTTCAATCTTTCTTCTTGTTCTTATTTTAGTTAAGGTTTTCAATTATTCTTCTTGTTGCTTTTGTTGAAACTTTCAGCTTACATTAAAAAAATTAAAAAAATAGTTGAAAAAATTCGAAAAAAAAAGTTAAAAAAATCTCGAAAAAACTGATTTTTTTAAGCTTTCCCATACTTTTTTTACTTGATTGTGGTTCACTTGAATCAACTGTGACAAATAATTTCAAAATTTTTCAGATTTGATAGCTTGTTATTGGTTGTTGGTTAGGGTTGCTTGTTACATGTTATTTGAGCTACATTTGGGAACATTGATTTGTTGAAGCTATGATTCTAATTGGAACTTGGATTTCAGAGAACACTGAGTGGTAAAAGGTGTGTGAGCTTATTTGAGGAAGTCATTGTCGTGATTTAAACACGAGAGGAGTGACAAATTCTTGAGTGAAACATGTGAGAGAGTGATTGTGAGGTTGTTTTCTACTAACCTTCATTTTGTAGGAAAGAACATTCACTAAAATGTCACAGGAAAGTGGGAATCAAGATGAAGGTAGAGTAGGGGAGATGAATGGCCTTATATTGAGAGCCATACAATAGTCATTTGAGAGGTTCAATCTCTCTTTCGAACACATGAGGGAGACATTGGATAGTCATGCTCAGCAGATAGAGAAGCTTAAACGTGGGGGATGTGAGGAACCTCAGGTTAGGCGTGCTGCCTTTCGCTAACAAGCACCACCACGGTATGAGCCTGAGGAAGAGGAGTTTGATGAGGAGCAGGAGAACTATGAAGAGCGCATGCCCAGGAGAGCTCGGAGAACCTCTCAACAAGCGAGATGGGGACCTCAAATCTATTAAGATGCAGATCCCAGCATTCAAAGGGAGGAATGATGCTGAGGCATACTTGGAGTGGGAAAGGAAGGTTGATTTGATCTTCGAGTGCCATAACTTCTCAGGGGAGAAGAAGGTAAAACTTGCTGCTATTGAATTTATAGATTATGCACTAATATGGTGGGATCAACTTGTGGCCTCTAGGAGTAGGAATGGAGAGAGGCCCATCAATACTTGGGCAGCAATGAAGGCATGCATGAGGAAAAGATTTGTACCTTTTTACCATTATAGGGAGATGCATCAAAAGCTTCAAAGACTCACACAAGGGTCTAAGTCAGTAGAGGACTACCACAAAGATGGAGATTGTTATGATCCGTGCTAATATAGTAGAGGACCCCAAGGCCACCATGGCAAGGTTCTTGAGTGGATTGAATAAGGAGATAGCAAATATGGTGGAGTTACAACATTACTTGGAGATTGAGGACATGGTGAACATGGCCATGAAGGTGGAGAGACAACTCAAAGTTAGAGTGACAGCAAGGAGTGGAGCAAGTTCTAGTTACTCATGGAACTCAAAATGGCCCAAAAAGGAGGAGAAGTCTAAGAATAAGGGGGTGGATTTCAAGGAAGCACCTAAGAAACCAATTGGGGGATCTGATCAAAAAGGTACTTCTAACATCCAAGCTACTTCTAGTAAACATTCATCTATAAGATGTTTTAAATGTTTGGGTAATGTCCATATTACTTCTCAATGCTTTAATAGAAAAGTGATGTATATGAAGGATAACGGGGTTATTGATTCTGAGGATAGTGATGTTGATGATTTACCATATGATAGTGTTTATGATGATGATGATGAATTTGTGGAATGAGCTGTCACAGGAGAAGCACTTGTAGTTAGGAGAGTGTTAAGTGTTAGAGTTAGAGATGAGAGTCTGCATCAGAGGGAGAACCTATTCCATTCAAGGTGTTGTTGGATCGCGTATGGCTCGTATATTCACAATACACTGCAGAAAAAGACCATACAATAACATGAAGTATAACCGAAAATACTTAGGATGTACGAAATTACCTTTATGTCGTGGATTGGTTGTTTCTTTTTCGGATTCCAAGACATTGGAATATGCGAATGCCCTCTATTGGTATCCACACAAGTATGCACGATCCGGGCTACGGCTATAGTGTGCTAGCATGTCCTGAAACTCTTTCTGAACGCCGCACGTTTTCCTCTTGGATGGTGGCTAGGGTTTCGTATCACAATAGTGTCTTACTTCAATGAGACCTAAGTTTCTCTATTTATAGAGAAAACCTAATCCCATTGAAGCCCAATAAGTTTCGGCCCATTATATC
>JAOTAX010000196.1:9585642-9615597 GCA_025629825.1 Erythroxylum guanchezii | reverse complement strand
AAAAGGTTGGGCTTCGGAATCAAGCGGGATCCAACAGACGAATGAGTCAGCATGAGAGAGTTGGGTCTCGAAATCGGGATCCAACAGAATTGATTGAATATGACAAGAGATTATCATGTAGTAGAATTTTGTCTAAGGTTTGTTGAACCACTCACATTGTTTGGGTCATAAATCAGCCGAAAAACCTCTAAATTTAGTGATTTCAATTGCCTATGAAAACTAAGACATAGAACTAGAAATTTCTAGAAGAGAATTTGACTTAATTCTGGCTTTATGATGTTGGAAATTGGGATAGAAAATAGTGACCTAATGTTGCCCCTATTTTGGAGCAGCGTGTGATATTTGTTCTATAGCTCATGTGTTGGAAGTCCAAATGGCCTGATCTTTTATGTTTTGGAAACTAGAGACACAGATGGACAAATGTCTAGAAGACTATGAAACCTAGTTCGGATTTTTTCCATACGAATATTAAGGAACAACTAGACTCCGTCATGTGATTTGTTTCTGAACTGATAGTTTGCCTATTTTTAGACCACTTTGGAGTTTAGCTCAAATTGCACTGTTTTGAGTTTGTTTTCATTTTTCATTTTTACCGAATCTTATCCAACCCTTTTTGAATGTGTATGAAACTTTTCGAACACCTAGAAATAAATTAAATATGACTTAGTACATTTGAATTGAGAGACTGAACATTTGAATATAAGATTGAGCATAATGCATTCCAAAGAAAATTTACATGTACATAAATGATTTGTATGCATATTCATTACTCATATGTGTATAGTATGATTATAAAAGTGTGATTTGACACCTTTGTAATGGCGATAAGTTATGACTTGCATGTATGAATACAAATATAGATTTTATGACTTGAAATGCATATCATATGACTTGTCAATATATGAATTGCGAAATTGGCAAATGGCTAACATAAATATTACAGTGCCTACTATATTGTTTTAGTGGTGGATAGATGGGCATTCTTATAGGGTTACAATGCAGTTGCTACAGTTTGATACCACTGATGTCCACAGTTCGATATCTTCTAGTATCCATAGTTTAATACCTTCGAGTATCCACTGTTCGATATCTTCGGATATCCACAGTACATGTTATTTATACCCACAGAAAATGTGCAGGCTTAACACAGAAATGAAACTTAACAGTCATAAATAAGAAATACAACATGACAACATGAATAATTGGTATTGAAGAGCATTTGTATTGATTGTAATGATGTGAATTTATATTGATAATTTGTATCAATGAGTGTTGAATATCAATAATTGGCTTATAAATTTTCATTTTCGGTATATGGATAATATGTTGAAGTATATTTGCATCATGTGCTTTGCTTAAGTATGTCATCATTGTTTACATGACCTTTGAATATCAATGTTTAGTTCATAAATGTGAATTTATGATATATGAGTTATGATATCTCTAAATGTGTGTGCTTGGTGGATAACTGCTGTGAGTAGTCATCCAAACTAAGTGTTTTTCCTACTAAGCTTTCAAGCTTAGCATGAGTGATAGTCCGTGTAGGTCCAGGTTATAGGAATGAGGTACAAGGAACATCTGTAAGGACTAAGGCCAACAACTAGGAATAAAAGTGCCTTTGGATGTGCCTTTTGATTAAAGAATAGTTGTATATGTGATAAAGGAAATTGTATGTTTTCTTTTTGGATTATCATGTTAATGTAAAAATATAATACTACTTTTAAATGATAATGTTAAATGAT
Source organism: Erythroxylum guanchezii (assembly GCA_025629825.1). NCBI lineage: Eukaryota > Viridiplantae > Streptophyta > Magnoliopsida > Malpighiales > Erythroxylaceae > Erythroxylum > Erythroxylum guanchezii. The sequence continues at coordinate 9,613,855 of JAOTAX010000196.1, read as the reverse complement.
ATGAAATTTTATAAAGTGTATATGTATAGCATTGAATAGAATTATATACCTTGAATGCATATATAGAAATTTGGTTACTATCTGTGTGGATGGTTATAGGTTCCGTATAGGGGGCGTTATAGTTACACAAATATTAAGAATGTCAATAAAACAGAGAGTATTTAATTAGTGTTTATTATATTGAATTTCAATTATATTTGTTCTTATAAATTAGTAAAATTATTTTTAAATTTCAATTCACACTATTTACTTATCAAGAATAGTAAACTATTCTTCTCATTAGTTTATGATAATAAAATCTTCATTGACTTAATCAATTATGTAGATATAATTCATATTATATTCAAACGTTATTTGTTGAGTTACCTTAAATATAATAGACCATAAAAAATATAAATATACAATAAGTTTCGTATAAGATAATTTGATAATTTCAAGTTCAAAAATAGATCACTATGATGAGGAAATCAACATAAACATAAGCAATTTTTTTTAAGTTCTTCATTATCGAGTCAATTTAGTTTATAATAAACACTTACATATTTATTTAATCATTTTCATACTTAAATTTATAGATTTAATTATTTTTATAAGAGAAATATATTGTGTACTATTTTTACCCCTCCATCAAGATCTGGTCTTAGTTTATCTATATAATAATTAACTACAATTTGAATATAATAATTATAATACCATTATAATTTTAATTATATAGTAATTATTTTAGTAGTAAATATTAAATAAAATTAATATAGAAAAAGATCATTAATTTTTAATAATCAAATAAAAAATGTTATATATAAATTACATGCAACGGTTGCAGACGTAAACTAACATAAAGAGAGAATTCCAAATGATCAAAGAAGAACAAAAGAAATTGGTACCAGTAAATGCTATAGGATTCCAAGGCGGATAAAAGGCGCAAGGTACAAGATATTCTGAGGTTTAAGCAAGCCGAAAATACCAGGTAAGACGTAACCCAACGTAGCTAGGAACATCCTAGAATCTACAGAGGATAGGGGAAATAGATTTTTCATTTTTGAGTTTTGACACTTATAAAGGTCTTCGGACGGTCAAAACTTGTGAAGAAAGCAAAATTAAGGAAGAACATGTCCGTTAGTTTCTTATGTTGCTATATTTTATGAATAACTAATAGTTGATTTTTGGGTCCACAACAAAAGAATATAGATAGTACTACTAGCAAAGGCGTCCAAACGTAGCTTTAACTTGCCTTTCAAGCCTTTATTCTCCAACCCCCTTAATTGAAAGTTATGACAAAACACCTGTATAAGGTTTGGCTACCAAACGCCATAACAAGCTCACTCCCTTTGTCCCTCCATTTCTTGGCTTCCTTCTTCTTCACTCTGTTTCACACAAGCTCATCATAAAACATGGCTACTGACTGTAACCTCATTCTCTCCACCATCTTCTCCTTCTCTATCCTTCTCAATTTTCCAAGGTTGACCATCTCTGACGGTCCTTGCCCTTATCCTTGTTACCCTCCTCCGACGGGTTCCGGTACGCCGGCCGTCACAACACCACCACCTCCTTCTCCGTCGCAGCAGACAGGATCATTCCCACCTCCGGCAGGATACTACCCTTCTCCAGCCGGAAACAACCCATTCAATAACCCTCCACCAGGTAGTAACTTTGGCTCAAGTCCTCCTCCACCAGACCCTATCTTGCCATATTTTCCATTTTACTACAGAAAGCTTCCTCACGGAACTGATTCTTCATCGGCAACAATAAGCTGCCAGAGGTCTACCTCTCTAAAATTTCTTGCTTTTGTTTTGCTTCTATTTTTATGGTTGATGTAAGGGAAAGTTGTTTTTATGTTCTGTAACTAAATTACTTGATGAAGTCTTGTATTGATTACTGTTGAGTGTTGAGAGTTTATGCTTAAAGAGCAGAGCATACATTTCACCTGAGCTTGATGTATGTCCAAAATGAGTGAAAGCTCTTCTTGTTAGCCATTACTGATACGTGCTTCTCAATTTGTTTATGACAAGTTTTAATTATTATTTTGCTTTAACGCTTTGTTAATCAGAATTGGACTCTAATTAATACATCGGCCATGATTGCTTAAACCACATACGAACTAGTGGAAGAAGCGAGGGAAGTATTAGGTTTATGTGGTTAGCTAAAGACCATTGTGGTTTATCTGGCAAGTTGGATGGAGCCTCAGGTCTCTTTCTAAGCCAATTCATAATTTATTCCAGAAAAGACTCGTTTGACAAAAAAAGTCGGTATCTTGATTAGCAATTTATAACCGCTTGATTCCATCAATTATTTTGGATGATAGTGATGTGGGCCATGGAGTGGTTAATGAGGCTTCGTCACGACACATAATATTTACCCTTTTTGTCGTCTTTTCTGTTTTCTGTGTTATCGGTTCTATTTTTCCACTAGATGATTGCTCTCAAATGGAAGGAGATGCCACTTGAGTCAACAAATGTTCCAAGTATTACATAAGATGGAAAAATTTGTCATCATCTTACACATTTAAAATTTATTATAAAAATGGTTATAATTTAGAAGAAGGAAGTTGTTTATTTATTCATTTTCTCTTATTGAAATATTATTTTTTTCTAATTTTTAAAAATCGAGTGCCAAAAATTATTCAGACATGATTTTGGCTTTTGAGAAAAGTCTCGAAAAAAAAAAGATAATTATAATATTAAATCTTTGAACCCTGACTTAGACTTTAAAACTTTTTATTGGTATATATTTGAGACTCTGATTAACAAATTGTGGTAAGGATATGATTAGCAATCGCAAGTTCATATCTCTTTATGTTAATAAGAAATGGGATCTGTACTCTCACCACATCCTCCCTTACAAATACTTTCAAACTCTAACTCCTCCTCCGCAACTTTCTTATACTTTGACTACGCAAGTCTGCCAATAACAATCAGGAACATGTGATGATAACTACTGGACATAAAAAAAACAAATCATCCCATACCAAGTGAGGTTCAGCTCATCCTATAATATTCGATAGGGGTCACATCTGTGACGATGACAAAGGAAAAATGATATTTATTACGCATAAAGAAACATATTATTATTTTCAAAAAAAAAAAGAAACATATTATTATAAGATGACGCCATTTTGATTCAACAATGTGGGGAAAACCTGTCGGAGATTCATCAATTTCATGTTTTAAGGATAGATCAGTCGAAATATGGCAGTTTATGTGAACGGATCCGTATGATCGCTAAAATGAAAGTAGGGGGAGAACAATTGGCAAACCTACAAGAATGCTTTGATATATCAAAAAGGTATGACATACAAATAAGTCCTGAGAATTGTGTGTTTAAAACTTCCCGAGAAAAAAAAGTTCTTAAAATTTATAGAATTCAGAGGAGCATTGAAATCAGGAACGTATTCACCTGTATCGAAAATTATTGTGCCCATGTTCTCCTTTACATTCAATCCATTTATTTTTCTCTCTTCCAGTTAATAAATGAGTTGAATGTTATGAGAAACATAGAGCGCATCAATTTTCGGTACATGTGAATACGACCCTTGAAATCGACCTCCAAAAGATGAGAGTCATCATAGATATGAAACTATTATAAACCTTAAAAGAAGCATAAAATGTCGATGATAAAATAGCAAGCTTATCTCGTTTTCTTTGTAGATCCACCAAAAGGCATCTTTCATCCTTCAAACATTAAGGCAAAGCATAAGGTTCAATTCCAATAGAAAATTCCAATAGACGTTTGAGGATCTAAAAAATACTTGCAGAATCTACCTTTTTTTACCACCCCTATAATAGTGGAATCTATACTTAACAAAAGTGTGCAGTTCAGCTGCCTTCTCTCCCATGTTGAGTCACTGGTAACGCCTCGGAAAGCACGGACGAGCTACATGAAGGGAAACTTGCACGTGTGGTTTTGGCCAGGGACCCCTAATTTTAAATTGCAATAAAGGAACAAGAAGTTGAACATCAAAGACCCATTTATAATGTAAGGTCTTCCAAAGACTTGAAACCAAATACACTTGAATGGTGTAGAAAAAAGAAGAATCTGTTGAATTCTATATTATTCAATTGTAAGGAGTAACACAATGTATTTGTATATGTAGCATTTGAATGAGCTGGAAAGTATTTGAATCTAGTTTGTTACATTAGAATCTAAACAACTTTTAACGACTCATAACAAATTTGTAACTAATTGTAATAACTCCTTAACGCTAACTACTTTTCCTTCCGCTGATGATGATTGCATTCCTATAGCCACGCCTGAAACCAACACCCCCTCCTCAAGATGAAGTACATTGAAATAACTTCATATTGGCTAATGCTGAATGCATTTGTGCAGAAGTTAAAAGCTTGGTAAGCAAATCAGTAATCTGACCAGAGGAAGAAACATAAGGTGTGTTGATAAAACCTGAAACTAAGTGTTCCCTTACAATGTGATAGTCAATATCGACATGCTTCATACGTTCGTGAAAAATAGGATTAGTTGCTATGTGAATAGTAGCTTGATTATCACAGAACAAGGGTATAAGCAAGGTAAGATTAAGTTTGAATTCTCCAAAAAGATATGTCAACCATTTTAATTCACAAGAGGTTGTAGCCATAACACGATATTCAACCTCTACTGAACTTTTACTAATAATATTTTGCTTTTTTGATTTCCATGAAACCAATGACAATCCAAGAAATACACAATATCCTGTCATCGATCGTCGAGTGATTTTGCATCTCCCCTAATCGGAGTCACAGTAGGCTTGCAAATCAAAACCATTATCAGCTGCATACAACAACCCCATAGTATCAGTACGCTTCAAGTATTTAATAACGTGCAAGGCTATATCCATCTGAATTCTTATGGGGGCATTCATATATTGACTTAATTGTTGAGTCATAAAAGATATGTCAGGCCTCGTAAAGCCTAGATGCAACAACTTACCCACTAACCTTCGATAACTATTTGGCTTGTCATACAACTCAGAGTCAGCAGTCAGTTGAACCCCTGAAGGAAAAGGATTAATAACTGGTTGTGCATTCAATAATTCTGTATTTTGAACTAAGTCATGAATATATTTCATCTGCGAAATTAAAATCCCTTGCTGTGATCTAGCCAATTCGATTCCCAAAAAGAACTTGGCCTCTCCCATGTCTTTGATAGTAAAACAAGCATCCAATTGTTGTTTCACATTCTGAATCAACTGAATGGAAGTGCCCGTAATAAGAATATAATTGACATAGACTATAAGAGCTATAAAATTTGTTGATGTATTTTTGGTGAAGTGGCAGTAATCACGTATTGATTTCACAAATCCCATCTGCAGAAGCTTATCGGTAAAGGCTTTATTCCATTGTCTTCCTGCCTGCTTCAATCCGTATAGGGACTTTGAAAGCTTACAAACTTGATTCTTATTTGCTTTGGTGTAGCCATATGGAGGAAGCATGTAAATCTCCTCATCAATTGACCCATACAAATAAGCATTGTTGATATCAATCTGATGTACTGGCCAACGATTTGAAGCTACAATTGATAAAAACGCCTTGACTGTGACCACCTTAGTAACAGGGGAAAACTTTTTCGTGATAATCAATACCAAACTCTTGATCATATCCCCGAGCTACCAACTTGGCCTTGTATCGAGAAACTGATCCATCAGGGGCGCATTTAATCCTGAACACCCATTTAGACATAATAGCTTTCTTCCCTTTTGGTAGTGAAACCAACTGCCAGGTCTGATTCCTCTCTAAAGCTTCCAGCTCCTCCTGCATTGTTTTGATCCAATTTGGATCTTCCTTTGCCTCGTGGTATGTTTTTGGTTCATGAATCTTTGTAATATTAGCAATGAAGGCTGAGTGAGCATTTGTGTATTGAAAGACATCTGTGGAAGCATCAGTATGAGTCTGATTAACAACAAAATCAGATAACCAACTTGGTGGTCTACTTGGTCTACTTGAATGTCTTCGCACAACATCTTAGGTGATAGGTTGCTGTGGCAAATTTCGTTCAATAGAAGAACTACTATTTTCTGCTATCTGAGAATTCGTGTGAGATGATTATGAGAATTGTGAAATCTGTTATGCATCCGTATGACCACATGAGCCATGAAGATAACTTTTCTCAGCAGATTATGAACGTGCTGTCTCTTGTTGAGATATATGTAACGGGTTGACATTAAAACTGTTTGGTAAAACAGTGGATGGTTGGAGATCGTTCTCATCTTGGTGAGGGCAAGTGTAACTTGACAGGTAAGGGAATTGTTCCTCATAAAACTTCACATCTCGAGACACACTAATATGATGTGTCTCCAAGTTGTATATTTTCCACCCCTTCTGTCCTGGAGATACTCCCAAGTATACCCCTGGAAAAGCCTTACTATCAAACTTATCTTTATGAGGATTGACATTCATCACATACTCTAAACAACCAAAAATCTGGACCCTTCCAATTTAACACTTTTGTTGATGAAACATTAAGCAAGCAAGTAGCATGGAGCAAAACTTCACCCCAAATTTTGGTTGACAGATTAGCTTGTTTCAATAAAGCCCTAGCAGTAGAAACTAAGGACCTGTGCCTTCTTTCAACAACCCTATTTTGTTGTGGGGTATAGGTGCATGTTTTCTGATGAATCACACCATATTTGTGTAAAACAAGTTGTGTATTACTCCCAATGAACTTTGTCCCATTACGAGTTCGAATCTTATTAACATGTACATTAAATTGTGTGCATATTAGTTTGAGAAACCCTTCAATTAAATGAACAACCTAATCCTTGATTCTAAATAGAATTGTCCAAACAACTCTAGTGAAATCATCCACAATAGTTAACATATAACTATCACCAGTTAAGGATTTTCGTTTATATGGCCCCCAACAGTCAATATGCAACAATTCAAAAGGTTTTGTTGATTGAATGCTACTGTTACAAAAAGGTTTTCTAGCTTGCTTTGCCTTGTGACAAGTATCACAAACAACCATCTTATTCGAATGGGGAAAATTACAAACATGCCTTAACTTTTCCTTGGACATATGTCCTAATCGTCTTTTCCAGAGCTCAACACTGCCTTCTAGGCTATTACTTACAGTAAAAACAGAATAAGAAGTACTGCCAAATTGCTACAATATTGAAGGATCAAATGAGGACTGAGTAATGTAATATAAACCATTGATCAAAATCTCAACTGCCACCACCTCTTTATAATCCTAGTCTTGCAAAACGCAATTCTTAGGTAAGAAATAGACACTCAAGCACTGATCCCTGAGTAATTTGCTAACTGATAGCAAGTTATGCTTAAACTGCGGCACATAAAGCACTTGTGATATTTTGAACCCTGAACTAAAAATTACGTCTCCTATGTGAGTCACAATTTTGATTGAACCATCTAGCAAATATACACGCTTAGGAAAATGCAACTTTTCAATATTTTTCATATGAGACAATAAATTGCTCATATGTGTTGTTGCCCCTGAATCTATAATCCATGGAAAACTTATAGAATCATATGTGGAATGGGACTTACCTGCATAGGCTCCTGCAAATGCAGTGAAGTCCGCACCACCTAATCCACAATCTTGTATCATTTTTCCTTTTAGAATTTTCTGAACCTCTTTCTGCACCAGTAACTGTATAGCTTGATTACGGTTTTGCTCCATATATGATTCTAAATCTGATTCTTCCAATCGTGTCTGTACCTCGTGAGTCAGATTTGCTTGAACTGCAGGATTTCCAAGTCTTATGAACTTCCTGCTTTTATACCATTCAGGGTAGCCATTCAACCTGAAGCATTCTGATCTTTCATGTCCCCCTTTCTTGTAAAATGTACAATATTTGTCTTCTTTATTCTTGCTTGCCTTAGTGATTATGGTCAAAACAATTGTTCTAAAATCTGGAAGTTAAGGCAGCAGCATTGACAAAGTGATTTTGTATTTCCACAGTTGCATCTCTCTGTTTCTTAATCTTTAAAAGCATCGAATAAGCCTTATGTACTGATGGAAGAGGATCCATGAGTAAAATTTGATCCCTAATATGATCAAATTCAACATTTAAGCCTGAAAGAAATTGCATTAGTTGCTTTTCTTGACAAGCTCCTGTGCTATGATTCGTGAGCCTCCACATCTACATGTTGTTGTAGGTTTCAACACAGTATATTCATCCCACATTATCTTAATTTTGTTGAAAAAATCCACTATGGAAAGATTTCCTTTCCTTGATCCACAAATCTCCCTTCGAAAATGAAAAATAAGAGGGCCATTATTTTCTCCATACCTTTGTTCAATTTCTTTCCATAATTCCCTAGAAGAAGGAGCAAACAAAAACACATCTGCCAATTCTCTTGATAAAGAATTTATGTTGGCCCGCGAAAATTTTCTTATTATTTTATTGGAGTTAAGCATGATTTTTATTAATTGTGAGGTCTTTATGATTGATTATATATGTGCTTAAATTGAGAATTTTGAATTATTTGTATTGAAAACTGAATGGGAAAAGTACAAATAGTTGGGTTAGAATTTATGGTTTTCGTATGTTGAAAACTGATTGGGAGTTTGTATTTAGTGATTCAGAATTTTGGTGAATTTTAGGAAAATATTTGAAACATTTGGGAATTTTTGGAATTTAAAGATATTTTGGACTAGGAAAAATGTCAAGTGGCAGAACAATTAATGAATAGTGGTAGAAATGAAGGTCAAATGGCAGTGAAAAATTTTATATGTGACGTTAAGATTTAATGACAAGTGTCATTGAAAATTAGGAGACAATTGGATTAAAAATTAGAGACAAATAGACTAGCTTTTTAAAAGAACCAATTGGAGACCACAAAAAGGTGACAAGTGGCATCCACTCATGAATTTGTCCTAAGTTAAAGACCATTTCATGGTCTTTCATTTGCCACTCACGATACATGCTCCAATCTTCTTCACTTTCTTCATTTTCCTCTCCCACTCACGAAACTCTCTCCTTTAAGCATCAAAGATGAACCTTTCCATCACTAGGTTCTTGCTAGCTTTTCTTCTTGATAAAAGACCTATCTATTCGACTTTACCAAGATGATGATCGTGTATGCTGGAGAAGCTAAGGTTTCATGGTGATTGAAGGAGCTTTGGGTAAAACAAGTAAGTATAAGTGTGATTCTTCTTGATTTGATGAATGACGTATGTTTTGTGATAGTTAGAAGTGAAAATGAAATTGAATATGTGTAAGAAATTGTTGAGGAATGGTTTATGTAAATGTGTTATTGTTTGGCTAATAAGCAAATGTAGATTATGATTGTGTTGTGAATGATATAGGGTTGAAATGAAGTTGTAAATGAAGTAGAAGAGATGGTTTAGGGTTAAGATGGGATATATGTGAAACATGGGAAGTAAAAAGTTGGAAAATGTAGCAAAAAAAAGTTCCCGAAGTACATTTCTGTAAAAGTTTGCCGTGACGAACTTTCCAGCACAAACATGCTTTGGTATTTTGGGCATAACTTTTTGTGTAGTTATCCAAATAAGATGATTTTTGATTGAGTGTAAACTAGAGATATAGGGCTACAATTTGTCTAGTGAAATGGAGTTTTAATTCAGTCTCTAAAGATCTAAATTTGTGAAGGTAAGATGAATACAGAATGTTGTGATAGTATTGGAACAAACCAAAAATGATTGGGGCATAACTTTTAGAGTACTGAACCAAATTGAATAATTTTCAAGTCATTAGATACTTAAGACTATGGGGAACATTGTTATAGAAGAAAGTATTATCAAATTTCTTCATTTACCTGATCATAAATTGGAATTCCAATTGAATGAAATTTTGGCTATTGTTAAAGGAAATCAAGACATGCAAGAGGTGCAAAGGATGAGGCACCTTTGAGCAAGTTATAAGAAAGGATTCTTAAGGTGGGTTTCATGTTTATAATTTAGTAATGAGCCATTAATGTTTTCTTCCAAATCAAGAATGATTTCAATTACTTCATAAATGTTGCTTTTGATGCTTTTGAATGATTTGCAAAAATTTTGTTGGGGAATTTCAAAATAAAGATGGAAATGCATTGAAACATTTTATGTTATGCCTTGGAAAATTCATGGCATTTTGTATATTCGGAAAAGAAGAAAAAACATGAAAGTATGATGAAATGATTGGAGCATAAATTTGCTTGTGATTGGGCAAGAGAGGAACGTTTCGTTAGTCACGTTCACGTTGACATATAGCCTTCTCTCGGCTGCCCGCTTGAGGCCACGAGATCCTGAGAAATTGGACTCATTTCGTTCACGGTATAAACTTCGGTTTATTTGTTTTGTTCCACGGAACTCTCGAGCCATTTGTTTGTGCATTGCATTTTTGTATAGTCATGAATGGTGGATAATTGAGTGTTGTGTGATGATATTCGAACTATGAGTTTGAGATTAAGATTGTGAATTTGTTTGAAAAATTGTGAACTATGCATTTTATAATTTCTATGACAAATGACACATTTCAATGATTTTGCTTATTCTTCATTATCAACTTGTTACCTACGAGTTTTAAGCTCACCCCCATTCTCCCTCCCCATATCTAGGTGATAAGCAAAAGATGGAGTGAAAGAGGGTCAAAACCTAACTCCGATTTTGTATATTTTTGTATTTTAAGCTAAATTTTGTAACCATGAGGTTTTAGTCGCATTTCAAGTATTATTGGTTCAAGTATATTATGTATTTTGGGATTTTTGATACATTGATGTATTGTGGTTTGAAATGTCACTTAACTTTGTAAAGAACTCTTATCTTTTGATGTTAATGAATTATGAATCATGTATGGATGATGTTGAGTGGAGATTAGAGAGTATGATGAAATAATATTGGTATTGAATTGTTATGAAATGATGATGCATGAGAGGGAGTGAATTTGGGGCAATGTAAATTGAAAATAAGATAAGAGTGATTGTAGAAGCTTTTGGAAATTTTAGGTTTAGAGGTTGAGATTTCAGGGGTTTTCCCCCGCGAAACCACAAGGATCGTCGCAGCGAACTTTTCCCGAAGGATCTCAGCAAGCTCTTGTCCGTTCGCCTCGGTAAAACTCCTTGGCTTCGCCGCGGTGAAGTTAGTCTTTCAAGATTGCCATGACAAAGTTATATTTGTCGCCGCGACGAACTTTTCCTGATGGGGTTAGTGGAGTTTTCTCTTAGAGAATTTTGGCAGGTACAATATGATTGAGGACATAATCATAAGAATGGATTGTCGTTGATTAATTGATCAAATAGGAAAGTTTTTGGAATGGTATGAGAACAACGGTGAACAGTTGATAGTTAATTGGAAAAAAAAGCAAACAAACCTGCAGGATAATACGTTCACGTTTGTATGACGAGCAATAATACGCACACATTTTATGGTTCAAGGGTTGGACTCCGAAAACGAGGCCCAACAATTTATGATCCAATAAAAAAAACAAAACATTAGATTCTTTCCACTGTGCAAACTCATTTGAGTCAACATCTAACACATCATCCTTTAAAATGAAATTTGTTTTCCTTTTTGCCCTCAATGCTAGCAACATAGATCTTTTCTATGAAATGAAATTCTTCCCATTTAACACTGAACTCATAAGGATCAAACCTGGATTATCGCTATTTGTTGATTCGCAATTGTACTGTGGTGTTCCTCGTGTGATATGTGTGGTGTCCTCAACGTATGGATCTAATCTTTGATCCACATTTCTGTTTCTTTCCTCTTCATTAGATCTAGACCCTTCTTCTTCTTATGTTTGTAAAGCTTGAGCATAGCTCCTTCTAGCCGTAGATTATCTAAGCTTTTTGGATGAAAACACATAGAAAAAAATAATGCTATTTGGATCGAGCATTAGCTCTGATACTATGTAGAAAAAAGAAGAATCTGTTGAATTGTGTATTATTCAATTGTAAGGAGTAATACAATGTATTTGTATTTAGCGTCTGAATAAGCTAGAAATTATTTGAATCTAGTTTGTTACACTAGAATCTAAACAACTTTTAATGACTCATAACAAATTTGTAACTAATTTTAATAGCTCCTTAACGCTGACTACTTTTCCTTCCGCTAATGATGATTGCATTCCTATAAATAAAGAAACCAATAATGATTATCGTCATGTTGGTAAGAAAATTAAGGTTGTACTTTTAGGCTTATCCTGTTGTCATTATAACAAATCTCTATGACAAAGTTTACACAAACTCAAAATCATATCGTGAAGGATGGTTAAGTGGTTAGTAGAACACAAGTAGTTTAAGATTCAATTCACTTAATGAACATCGACAAAATCTCAACTATTAGTAGACTTCATAGTCAAAGGTGCTATCCCCATTAATACTTTAGATATGAGTGAAATAACCTTAGAACATTTACCCGTTTGGATAATGAATGTTAATAACATATCAGGCAAAGAAGGAAGCAAGGCAACATTATAAATTGCCAAAAGCACTAATTCCAAACCTCTAGTAACGAAGCAGAGTATAAGGCCCTAATATATAAGCTCAAGATGGTGACACACTTAGAAATTTGGGTGGTAAAAATTAAGTCAAATTCCCAAGTTGTTATTAATCAGCTGAATTAACTCTTTGTTGCTAAAAAAGAAACCACAAGAAAGAAATTTACCAAGTCATGAAAAAAAATAAATATAGATTCAGGTTAAATATATCCCTAATTTTCAAAATGAGGTAGGGGAGATATGGATGAAGTTTAAGGATGCATTTTTTGAAGTTATATTTAAACCCGTATGTCAGAAAAGGAGCAAGTACATGTGAATGAGACAGTCATAGATTAAAGAACCTTGATAAAAAACTACAACAACAGAGGGGAATTACCTCCATACCAAGCTAACGCAAGAAAGCTCGTACGCAGATCTATAAAATTCTCCATTATTAATGGAAAACTTTGAAGGCCCTCCTACACTCAACCTTATTTAAAATGTGTCGATCTTTCTTAGAGAAATCTTGAAGGAAAGCCATGAAGATTCATATGGAGTACACAAGTTTATATGGATGAAATCAGGGATTTCTAGGAAAGCCATGAAGATTCATATGGAGTATAAAAGTTTATACGGATGCAATCAGGGTTTTTCCCCCGAAAATTATGGGTCGTTCAACTATATCCCATAAAATACTGTAAAAGGAATCTTTTGGCCACCACTCAGGCTCAATAAATTATGTGGAGAAGTACAAGAAATATTAGAGAAGCTCATGTTTTCATCACTAACCACCTACTGTAGAAAATTTCCTGATTTCATCTCCAATATCCTTTGTTCAGTGCAACATAGTCATTTTAGGTTCACTCCCACCAACCATTAGATAACATGAGTTCATTCTTGTTATAATCGATTACTTTACATGCCAGACATAAGCAAATTCTTACATGATATAATAGGGAAAACTATTAGATGATTTTTTTATAATCCATAAGGATAATTAATCTTAAAGTGCTTAATCTTTTTAATTTTTTGTAATCCAGTTCAAAATTTTTAATTGAGTGACCAACCTTTTAAAACCTTAACAGTTCAGTTCAAAATATTAATTCCGTTGGTATGCTGATTTGACTAACAAAATCTCAAATGTAACCTATGACTAAACTGGGGAAACATAATTCTTATAAATTGAAGTTATTGTGGTGTAAGATCGTCTCTTATTACTAAGGCTATGTTTGGTAAGACAGTTAGTAATGAAATGGAATAGAATGTAATATTATTCTATCATTTGAGAGGGGAGTTTATAATATAATGGAATAGAATAGGATAAAAGAGGAGAGTTTCACATTACATTATATCCTATCCTAAACAGTAAAAATGAGTTACCTCTGACTTGAGAGTTTAGGATGGAATGTAAAAAAATAAATATGTACTACCTAATATACCCTTTAAAATTTTTATAATACTAATTATACCCTCAACCCTAATAACAAGTAGCAAGACAATACGTCTCATTTCTTTATCAAGGGTGGAATAGTTATTTCTTATTATTATACATACATTACATTCAATTTTATCTATCTTTCAAACAATATTTCACTATATTATATTATGAACCCTTCTATCATTTCCAAACAACAATATTCTAATATTACATTCTTTTACATTCTATTCTATTATAAACCATATCATTTCATTAAAAAAACCTTACATCCAACCAAACATAGCCTAATGAAGTGCCAAATATACACGTGGTTAGGGACTTTTGTGTAATACAAGTATCTTAAACTCGTAAAATTTGATTCGGAACAAAAGGTTAGTAACTTGGAGCTTTCTCATATCATTATAATTAAATGATGGTATGACCGATTCACTTCGAGAGAGTAGTCTACAGATAAATATTGTCTCCCAAGCATTCACATATCGAATTGGAAATGGAAACAATGAGTCCAAAAAGACTATCTTGTAAGATCAAGAAAACTTTCCGTGTTACGATCCCCAATCATTCCTAACCTTAATCAAGTTAATTTCATTTGGCATTCAAAGCAACTACAAATAACGTTGGTGGAAGCAGCAGTTGCGTTATGATGCCTGATTAATAGTTCATTACAGTAGCTTTTCTGATATTTTCATGTACTGGGGGTGTCAAGTATTTACTTAATCAAGAACTTCACGATGTAAAGTTAATGTAATTACCTGCATCAACTTAATGGTACAGTCCTTGGTCCTTAGACGACGACGCATAAACTGGTAAAGCAATTGATAAGAAGGGAGCCATTGATGAACTCTTATCACTTGGATATCGCCAGATATTCCATTTTCGATCAATTCATAGAAATCACTCGTGCTCTCACTAAGTTGTATGGTGCCAATATGCAACTCAATTCAGGAGGCTACACCAACAGTTCGATGACCCAGTCCTGAACTGTTGCCAATTCCAACGCCTTTCATACTCTTTCTAACCATCTCGCTGCTATGTCTGCGATTTCCAACTTTGGGTCGTTCCAATGCCATTTGGTCTTTCGACAGTTTACCATGCTCAGATACCCCATGCCTTCGTAGAGTTGTCTCCTTCATTTTCTCACCATGCTTTTCAATAGCACCATGCTTTGTTACTTCTACGTAATGGCTGTTTCTATTTTTTGGTATAGACAAGGCCTCAGAGGGCTCTATAGGGATGCAGTGAGAGGATTGCGGTAGATCATTCTCTTCCGCTGAATTATCATGCACTTGCGATATTCCGGTAGCTGCATTCCCTGGGCTCTTTGACTTGTGTTCTCCTTTATCTTGGTTGGCTTTCGACATCGCACCCTGGACGAAACATTTTTTATTTGCTATCAACATTATTTAATGGCATAAGATCGTGACGAAGAATAAACATGTTAGCCAAAAGAATGTTGGAATTGTCTCATATCAAATGAGAATCAGAGGACAAAAGTTGTCTATGAACAAGAAATAAACCAAAGCATTAAGTTGAGATATGGTGTTTCTTCTTGTATATAAATTCACTTGAATCTCTTTTCCCAAGAAGTAGTGATTTATGTATAACTTAAGATTTTGGATTAAGCTTTAGGACCCATTAACCTCATAACTTAAGGTTTCGGTTCATATTTATCTCCAATAGCTTCGCTGATCCCTTCAAGAATCCAACAAAAGGTACAGATTTTAACAGACAGGCTATATTATGGATATGGTACAAAAATAGTTGGCTTCTGAAGGGGTAAAAAGGTTAAAACATAACCACAGCCTATCCCTTACTTCAGGGATAGGCAATAATTGCAGAATTAAGATCATATATAGCTTCAAAAGAGAGGCGTGTGATCTAAGGTATGAAACAACTTTTTGTGATTGCGAACAGCCAGTTAGACTGTGGTTATTAACTGAATTACTCTCCTATTTCCTTTGTTCAAGTGAAAAACATAGGAAGGAGGTTATAAAAATAGAGCAGTACCGCCCATCAAGTAGCCCAAGAACTTTTTTTTCCTAATAAAAATGATTGACAACTATCTAAAAAAATTGCAACGTCACTGCAGATGCTTTGACCAGAGTTATCTCTCAAGAACCAAGCCTTCTTAAGCTGCGGACCCGCTTAAAGGTTGACACATGTGTTGTCCTCTGACTACATTGCAATGCTCATTGATTTTAAGAAAACTGGGTTTTCATCCAGTACTCAAACCAGCAAAAAAAGTATCTAAAGACATTTTGAAGATGGCACCTACTAATCAACAATAGTCCTATGCAGCGAGAAACAAAGCAAATTTGACAGCATCACTGCACCTGACAGATAACAATTAAGGTCTTTCAATGATAGAAAAAGTGCTAGACAAGTTTTTCTACTCTGCAGGATATCCAATTGTAGGTATAATTCCCTTCAAAAGCTTAAATGCATCAACTACAAAGGTAGTAGTTCTTACTCCTTCCCTTGACGATTTTTTATCAAGCAGAGATCAAGTTTATCATTATTAATTACAAGTAGATATACATACAGATTGCCCGTTTCATTTCAAACCTTAAGCAGTAAACTTGATCCATATCTAAGCACTTTAGCCAATAGATCGTTGAATGCTGCTAGCTACTGTCATTCATTTTTTCTCACGTCTTCTCCCTAGGATTCAGGGTCGCAGAATCACTAGTTTACATGACAACAAATAAACTAAAGGTTTACCAAAAACATCCTAATAACATCAACCTCATATTTATTAATCTTACGAACAATTACTACATTTTTGCTTCACCGCACCTCTCCTTTCAGCATCTCATACTACAGTTTAAACAACGTGAAATTCGTGAAGTTATATCATTACTTCAGACACCGATGAAGTAAAAAGTTTTCCTAAGCATAATTTAACCAAATGCATAAGATCTCACTATCTAAACGACAAAGGTGATTCAAAAGAAGTTTTTGCTATGAAGCATAGACATCACAAATGTTTGTATTCTTCTACAACTCGTATAGCCACCTAAATGTCGATATAATGAACCAAGGAAAGGAAAAAGCAATAACATACCTTGTTTCTGTTGGAACCATTATGATAGAAAGCAGGCATTGGAGTTGCTTTAAACTTGAGGCTTTTCCGTAGTTGTTTAATCTCAGCCCCTGTGTTTTCCTGAAACAACAGTTAATTATTCTTAAACTAAATAAGCTTAAAGGACAAATAATTGGCGAAAGATGATATGGACGTTATTTAGTACACAGTAAAGCAATTGGCACATAATTGTAATTTCAGAAGGTAGCAAACAAAATTTAACAGTACTTCACATTAAAATGAAGAAGTAACATTAGCAATCATCACTTGTTATGATGAAGGCCAAGAATACAAACATCCACTCTGTTACTAACATTACTTGGAATTAATTAACATACTTGATTTTTGGTTTGAATGCGATTCATCTCTTCCTCCTTAGCATGTACTTTCTCTTCTAACTTCGTATAAAACTGTCTCAAAATAAATAGAAAAGAAATAAAGATTACAAATAAAAAAATGAACCCCTGTTGAAGAAAAACCAAGTATGAAAAATAAGTATCTTGCCTCTTTCCTTCTTTCAGCTCGTTCGTTACTTTTGAAGTGGAAAGCTGCAGCACTTGGCCTTGTGTCTGACTTAGCTAAAGTAACATTCTGCTTAAGTCTACATAATAAAAATGCACAAATTTAGCAAGTTAAACATAAAGATTACAAGAAAAATTCTATAATTCATCTACTAGACCTGTTTGTGCTATGACGAGCTCCAGGTTCAACTTTTCTTAATCCAGAAAGTTGACTTTCAACTACTTTATTTGAAATTGCTTCTCTTTCACTGCCAGCAGAAGAAAGCATTTAAGAGATTGGCATCCATTTTAAAAGCAGTTTCACATTTTCAGGAAATAGTTCATACCTTCTGTTTCCAAGGTTTAATCTACTCTTGCAACTTTCGGAGTCCTACGAACAAACAACCAAGCAGACAGGAAAAAAAAATTATTGCAGAAAACAAAAAAACAAGTTTTAACCTTAACATTCACGCTTACAAAGATTGTATCAGTAACTTCAATGCACCTCTCTTCTTGGAATTCTGTGATGTGAATGTTTAGTTGGAACAGCAGGCTTTGGTGATTGCTTTCCCATATTTGCTCTTGCAGGGCTCTCTCTTTCCCTTCTGTTCTTTGTTTTTGCTGCTTCTTTTAAGACATGAGTATTGGTTCTTTTGTGGGCTTGACTAGCAGTAACCGGGGACTTAAACCTGCGCCTGATAGATGTGCTTTCCTTTGCAGCTTTCAGCTAGAATGCGGTGAGTGAGAATCACAATAAGAATGATAGCACAAGATTGTCTTACCATACAAATGGAATGAGGAAAACATATAGGGGCTTTTACTTTTTCTTTAAATCTTCTTTTAGTGCTTTTGATTAGGACATCATTTTAAAGTAAAACCGTACCTTAGGACAAAGATCATTCTGAGGCAACGCATTATCAGTTTCACCAGCTATTTCATTTTTCTTCATCTGAACCATGGGGCTGCATGATTCAACGACAGGAGGAACGCCACCATTAATGATCTCCTTTATAACTATTTCATGTTCACCATTGCTTAAATGCAACTCATCACATCTTGTTTCAATTTGGCCTGCCTCCTCAGGCACCACATCCTCAACAGAACCTTCTGCAAAAACATGAGCATTGTGCAAGTCATCTTCTACCTGATATTCAGAAGCTAAACCACCAGAATTTTCTATTTCAGATTTCACTACTTCACTTTCTATATGATATTCTGAGCCATATGGGCTCTCATCAAAGTGAGTACAATCTTGGCCTTCATTAACATAATCAGATTGATCTCCCTCAATGCTATTATCAAAATTTTCATAGTCATCATTGTCCAATACGGGTTGATCACATTGAGCCAAGCTTCTACTTTCATTGATGCTATCTTCTTCTTGTCCCTGACCCAAATTTTCAGACATGTCATTGTCTAGGGATTGATAATCGCTCCAACTTTGGCCGGCAAATGAACCTGGTAGCAAAATGCCCTTTTTCTTGAAATGGGCTTCAAAATAAGCTTTTTTTTCAATTACTGAACCTGGCTTTGAGTATTTCTCAACCTCTTCAAGATACCGATTGTGAGAGAAAGATGACCTCCTTTCCCAAGATAAATCTTCACTTTCAAATCTCCCAAATGATATGGACCCAGATCGCCAAGAATCCACCTGCCCAGTAGTACATGTTTATCAGCTAGCAAGTCTACAAGTAAACATACTAATCTGGCAGTGAAAGGAGAAACAATTGACAACCATCATGCAAACCATATTCAACTACTGTAATTTGTCAAAAACCTTGGCAACACAGATTTCCTGAATCTAAATGTTCAAAGCAAATTGGGATTTTCACAACAAGTATGTGGCTATAGTTATCACTGTAAAAGATTCGTCCAGGATCCAATGAAAAATGATTTTAAGAAGTCTCTTCTCAAAGGAAATCAACTGGAAAAAAAGAAAGAGATGTAATATTTAACCGTTGACAATGTATCCTTACATCAGACCAAAAGAAAAAGGGTAGAACTAATGAACCTACTCTCTCTCTGTCTCTCTCTAAGCACGGACTGTTAATCCTTAATACAACGGATCAACCAAAATACACATATGAAAATGTAGCCTGTACATTACTCAGTTATTACTTATTACGAACTAAACAATAACACAAAAACTTACCTGTAAACCAAAGCCAGAGTCTTCAACTTCTCCCGCCATTATTTCCACAAAATCAAGAACTAAACTTTCCTGCAACTTAGACAAGGAAAGAAGAAGGTAAGAACAAAATTACACTCCAAGTTTCCAAATTTAATAACAGAGATACAGAAAAATGTTCCATTTTTGGACGAACTACGTATAAATTGAAGAAAATAATACCTTAAACACACATATCTTGAGATTAAAACATGAAAAACGATGACTTCAAGAAACCAAAAACCGGCCCCTGTTACCAAGTATCAAGGAATCCTTTCCAAAAACCCAAATTAAAAATCCTAACAAGTGTGTCTTAACTCTGAAGAGTGAGTAAATGCCAAAACTCAGACAAAAGGAAGCTTCTATGTTGTAGATCCCAAGTCCCAAACAAAAGAAACTACTTTTCCTCGTCCATTTTGTACGTGTTGTGGGGTGTTAATTACAACAATACTGTTGTTTTGTTAGAGAATTATTTATCTGAATCTAACAATGCCTTGAAGAGTTGAAAATTGTATCCAATTCCAATCTAACTTTCATGTGCTTATGGTTGTCTTGTTGTGTCCAACACACCTTTTCTAATTTCTTTTGCATGTGTAGCACAGCATGTTTGTTTCAATGCTCAGGGTCTGGGATCAACCGTTCCCTCGTATGATTTTACAGTAGATGATGAGGAGTAGAGTTCCTTCACGTGTCTGTTCAGGAATTGTTGCTTTTACAGCTCTCTTAAAGAGAAAGTACTTGTGATCGAGAGACAACTCAATTGTGTTTTATCAAAGTTCCAATGCATCGTAGATTTTGTAATTGTTCAATGATCAGTGGATCAATCACAAGTTGGGACAGAAAGTTTTAGGATTGAATGATTTGATGCAATGATTACGGCCGTTAGATTGGAGGGTCACTGGATCCAGTCTCGGTCAAACTTCAGTTCTGTACTTGTATGTGCACAATTCTTAGTTCTATGTTTAGTTCACTGTAAGATTTTTATAGAATAAAATAGAATCTATATAAATGTAATATTAAAAAATTATTATTAGGAAGGATAAAAGAGTTCATAATATTACGCACCTATTTGGTTCAACTTTTGGAGAATCCAAAAATACTTTTTTTATCACAAAAATTATTTTAAGAAAAAAATAAATATTTAATTGTAAACTGTAAAAGTATTTTTAAAGTAGAAATAATTTTTCTAAAAATTAAAATACAATTTTTTTTAAAAATAAAAATCACAAACGTACATTTTTGTGACGTTTTATGTATATTTAAAAAAAAAAACATTGGAGAGCGTGCATTTTGGTGACATTTTATGTGCGTTTTTTAAATGTGCGTACTTTTTCAGGTAGATATTTTTGTGCCAGTTAAGTTTATAACGTAAACAGGGCAACTTCGTGTTTGTGTTCGATTTTCTCCAACACCTTCAACTTTCGTCTCTTGCTTTTCCGAGTTACCTTCTGTCTCCTCTACCTCTCTTCCATATCTCTTCTTGTGTCTTGCATATCCTCATCCAAACTTAGCTTTAGTGAACCTATGTGTGGTTTCTTATACCTAGCGCGTTTCAGTTCTCTAGTACAATTGAAGATTCACTGCCATCAAATCTTGACCGTCCGATCGAGATAGTGGAGTCCCGACTTCACAGATGGAAACAGGATAGGAATAGATCCTCTGTTCCATAAACCTGTTGCAACCTTGTTGTCTTGATTTTAATCCATATATTTATATGAGATCTATACAAATATGTGGTTAAAAATTTGTGGCATAGGCTTGGAAATAGTTAAACGACACAGGTGATCTCATGCCAAACAAGACTCGTTGAGCGCCGTACACAGGATGCAAAAGCTGTTTCTATTGCAATCCCGTACATGGTTGATGTAACTCAAGTACAAAGTAATTGGTCTTAAATTTTTTTTTTAATTTTAAAATTTAATACTTAAATCATTTTAAAATTTAGATAATTTTAAATATGATGGAAAGGAATTATTTTATTTATAAAATAATTTGAAATTTAATTAAAAAGAATTATTAAACAAAAAAAATTAATTTATTGTAGCTTATAAAAATTTATTAATTTACAAAAATTGAAGAATCAATTAATAAATGGAGCAATTTTTATCAACAAGATTTATTAAAATAAGTCGAACCAAAAAAATAAAAATCAAACTAAAAAATTTAAAAGTTCAAGATTTTTATGAATGAACCAGTTGAGCTGATTATATTTTTTAATCATTTGTTACTGTTACTTTGGAATAAATCTACTCTCTTTCAAGTTATTTCCGGTAAAATATTAAATAAAGTAGTTAATTAAAGAATAATATTAATTGCAATTTATATCAATAAAAGTATGCCTGTGAAACGACCATCCTGCATCTAACTAGACCAGAAAACAACATCCTATCAGCTAAAAGATGCGTACTTGCTACCTAATCTTGTAATATAAGCAATCAGTTTCAATTATGTATAAGATAGCATATAATATAAATAAAGAGAAATAATACCAAAAGATGAGACCAAATACACCGCTCATATGGGATCACATACCCCAGACAATTAAAATTTTGTGATCTGTTGAGAGATCCACATCAAATGTGTGCAACTATGAAATAGCTAGAAACGAGGGAAGGTCAAGGTGGGGTTCTGGTAGTTGTTGACAGTGGCATGTGAATGCGATTTTAGAGAGCACCGGCCAACTTTAATGGAGAATGCGAGGAATGATTGATGCAAGCCTACTGGAAGTTTATGACTTAATGCACTCATGTGATTCCACGTGTTTACGATATGGTCAGAGGATGGACTTGACTGTCGTTCATATTTTTATAGAAAACCGTAAGTGAAACGTTATCATCTAAACATAATTCATGGTTAATTTGACATCTATTATGGTCATTGGTACTTGGTATGACATAAATATAATTCATGAGAAGAGGACTATGCATGGTAGGCTTTCCAATCTCAATAAAACCAAATTTTATTCTTCCACTTCAGTTCCTTCTTTACCATGGTCGTCTCTGCCATGTGTACTGCAATATAACTCCAAAACTATAATAGCGGCAATGCACATGGAATGTCTCTTTGTTTAGGGTTTGAATTATTGCACATCGATGTTCGATAACCAAGAAATGGATAAGTTATAGAAAGCACTTCCATATTCTCTGAAAACAAACCAAATTGCATGGTCCCAACCTGCCAAATTGGTGCCTTGCGTGCAGATTGCCAATTGTGCAGGAATCTGCAACCTACTGCTGCTATAAAGTATACAAGGTTTATTGGCATTTCTTCAGCAGCCTTGTTGCCTCCTCGATAGTAGCCATAATAATAGACAAAATAAGAATTATTGCAATGGAGGACATACAAAAATCATTTCCTTGTTATCGTAAACCAATTCGTAGTTGTACTTGAATTTTTTTATAAAATTAGAATCTTTTAATGTCATATTTCGGTCTTGTTTTCTATTATTTGTAAAGTGAATAATCAAGTGAAATGCAAGGGAGGGGTTTCTTTCTTCCTCAGTGTTTTGGCATCGGAAATAAGACTACCAGAATTTGTATTTTCCATGCCGCCAGTGCCTCCTCTGTCCTCCGGTACTTTGTGCAGGCAGTGGGATTTTATGGGCCATTTCAATTGATATGCAATTATTTATATTTTTGAAATTGGGCTTAAACTCGGGTCACCACTTCCAGGCTCAATGAGTGGCGACTCTAACTTTCTGTTTATATTTTTGGATTGGGTTTGGGCTAAAGAAACTAAAACCCGACCCAATACAATACCATCCCTGATTAAAGAGAACTAAGATAACTTCCATTGCTTCCACTTTGTCAAAATTTAATCATAAATGAAAGGCCAGGTTGCCAGTCTTTGGACATGCAATACCGATCAGCAGAGCAGACCAGTGTTTGATGAAATTCCTCTTTGATGATAGCCCATCCATCAGTCACACGTTAGAGGAACAAGATCATTTGGAAAGGAGCAACAAAAGGTGAAACGAGTCTCCCACAAATTAATCCTACAAGGAATCATTGGTGGGAAATGGGCAATTGGGACGACTTTTACATCTTTGGAACCCCCCACTATGAAAAGGAACCCGAACCTTACATTGACCCATCAATACCACATATCTGCATATCACAATAAGAACGTGAGGACATCAGATCTGAATGGAGCAATGCTCTGAGAATCAAATTGCTTGGAAATTCTATGAGACACCTGTTAATGGTGAGTAAACTCACACGGTATGTGGAACAAAATTGCATTTGATACCTTATATCTCGGTTATGTATATTTTTGTAGTTCCTTTTGAATCAACCGTAGATTGCAGGAGAGCCTTCACAAGTGGACCTTATTTCATATTTAACCACTATTTGCAGGTAGAGAGGTGGCAGCCGAAGTTCAATGTCATCACAACAAAAATCACCACGGCGGTGACCTAGGTAAGGTTCCTTATACCACTTTGAGTTTTTGCGACCTAACATACTTCTGCAGGCCACAAAGACTATTGGCAAGCCAAATTAAATTAGACGTTGCAGCGGAAATATTGTCCAGAGTGAGATATGCAAGGATGTGCGTAGAAATTAGCCTTGAAAAATCTCTTCCTCCCGAGGCGGTCATTGAAGGTTACTTTCAGAACGTCGCCTACGGGAGTTTTCGAGCTATTTGCTATCATTATGGACGTGCAGGTCATAAACTCAGATGTGAATAAGACAGCTCAACCAGTGCCTGACTTGAACATGACAGCCAAGCCCTCGTCGGAACAGCCATCGCAGCCAACCTACGGCGAGTGGACCCAAGTCTCGCTCTAGAGAAAAAAGAATGACAAAAACGGTCAGAACCAAAAAGGAAATTCCATCAACTCAAATAATGTATCCTAAGCATTGAGGAATGGAATGGGGTCAAAAGACAATATGGGCAATAATGGTATACCTATTGATCCCAGACAACCAAAGAGCAATGGAGATGAATTTGTTTAGCGCACTTACGATGCAAGGAACACTAATCTCATCAATCACACAGCCACCAAAATTAGCATGGGTATGTTAAAGAGCGTCAATGTCGTGGATCAAGCAGCTAATCGGAAGGGTGATAACGCTCGGAATAACTATAACAATGGAAAGTCAATTGTGAGGCAATCAACTGACGTAAATGGGCAGGGAACGAAGGACAATTCTGTCGTTAATATCATAACATGCAATGTGAATCAGTTCAAATAGAATCTCTGTTTAGTGCTGACATCTGCTGTGATGCTTCTACCAAGTTAAAGACAATATGGTAATGGACATTAACGCAGAAAGAAATTCTGATCAAAAGAGAAAAGTTAAAGATAATTGGGAGAGAATCAAGAAAGCATTAACGAAGCTACCGAGCCAAACAACAGTATGGCTTTAGCATTAATAATTCTTTCGCATTCTATTCCAAAACGGATAAAAGTGAAAACCTCTTGGGTTTCGATTTAAAGAGGACTCCCGGCAAGCTAAAAAGCAGAAGCGGAAAGCAAAGAAGAAAGTGACAACCCCGAGGACTGATGTAAACTCCTGGATTGGTGAAAACAGCGCACAAAATAGAATTAGGTGTTGATGAAGACCATCCATTGGAATTTTCGGGGCGTCGAAAACCCACGTTTTAAGAAACATGACAACGCTTTCTGCAAAGAGATCAAACTAGCAAGATCCAGCAGTGATGAGTCTAACAAGCTGCCAAAGATACTTGGCTTTGTGAACAACTTCAGAGTAGCATTAGAAGTTTTTTCTGGAGGCCTTTAGATGTTTGGAACAACAATAATTTCAAAATTGAGGTGATTTCTCATGGTGACCAGTTCATCAACTCTAAGATCTATATCAGTAACGCCAATTATTGGAGACTTACTTTTGCATAAATGAGACCCTGCTAGAGCTATAAAGAAATATTTGGAACAATATGACAATTTATTCTGAGGCTCACGGTGATGCTTGGGTCTTGATTGGAGACTTCAATGATTATTACTGTGACGAAAATCACCTATACTCCACCACACTTGATTCCGATGCAACAAATACAGAAGCTAGATTGAAGACAGAAGTGAGTGTGTGATGGTGTCTGAGGGTGTTTCGAAGAGAGAGGAAAGATACATTCTCGAAACATCTAAACAGCCGAAGATTAATACCTAAGTCACTAACACGAGGGGACAAAAAGACAATGCATATGTCTGAAGTGTTAAAACTCAATACTCAGTCGTTTAGTACATGTCTTAAGCTTACATAAAAGCACAGTTGTTTATAGCTCAAGTCTTTAATACACTGACATGTCATTACAACTGAAGATATAAAACGCAGCTCCAACCAACATTAAACGCAAACAGAAGTAAGGAAATAAGTGACTCACGTGAGGCACATGACAAGCATCAGATCATGCAGACCCAACCAAAAGCATTCATCTCCATCAGCTATAGAAGCAGAAACTTCAGACAACATAAAACACATACAGAGAACTTCAATTTTCAATTTACCTTGTATTCAGTATTTGAGAGTGCAGAAAAGAGAGTAGAGAAGAGTTTCAGAGAGTGCTAGAGTACACCAGTGGGTACTAAGAGAGTTTTAGGAAAAGCTCTTTGCAAGTGTAGGGGATATACTCATCTCTGTACTGGTTTTTCTCTTCTTCTTCTTCCTCATATTAGTGAAATATTCACCACTGAAAGTGGATACCTTGGATGTAGATAGTGATTTACTATTGAACCAAGTAAAATCGTGTCTTTTATTTTCTGCATTTACTTACCTGCAAAGTTTACAAAGTCTTATCAGTTTCTTGTGTTTAAAGATAACAGTATAGCAGTAATCACCCAACAAAAAGTAGTAGAAGAGTATTTAAGACTTCCTGGGGCATTTCTTGGACTCTCCAAGCATCAAGAATCATCAAAGAACAGTCAATAAGTAAAGTCTTTAAGATTCTTTACACTATAGTAATCATGGTAGGCAAGGAAACGGATTTTTTTTCTGGTAAAGAAGACTTTACCATCTGGAAACTCCAGATGCAAGCTCTTCTTGAATCATATGACTGCTATGGTGCTATAGATGATTAGTATAACCTAGAGACTGATCCTATAAAGAAGCTAAAGATGCAAAGACTAGCACATTGCAAGTTAATGCTTCACCTATCACCAATAGTGATAAGAAAAGAGCAGAATTGTAACATTGCACAGAAGCTTTGGTTGAAACTTGATGAATTGTATGCCAAGAAGTGTCTTCCTAACAAGATGATACTTCTTCACAATCTTGCTAACTACAAGAAGAACACTTCAGTCTTCTTAGATGATAACGTAGACTATTTCTTTAAGCTAGTTCAAGATTTAGAAGCTATAGATGAGAAAATAAGTGAGGAACATCAAGCTGTAGTAATCCTAAAGTCATTACTTGTTGAGTCCCCATTCCCGGAGCCCAATCAAGATGTTGGACCCCGTTCCCGGAGCCCAACTATCCAATCCGGAGTCAAAAAGCGTAAGTGGATTTCCTTGTAGGGTTATTTCTATGAACTCTCACTTCCTTTCTATCAATCTTTCTGAAAACAACACCAAAAGCTATTAATTTTTGTGGAAAGGTAGAAAAACGTGTTAGGAACCCATTGCTTCAAGAATCACTTCATTTGGAAGTCGGACGAATAAGTTATGAGCAAAAGAAGCTAACATGTTTATGTCCTTACTCGTATTGTATATGTCTTGGCTCCATTGCCATAACTTTTGCTATAGATGTCGGATTGATTTTGTTTTTAGACAATTAGAAAGAGGACTTCGAGATCTAAAACTTTCATGAAGATCTTGAAGTGAGATTCTGCCTCTAAAAGGGTCAAAATTGCGATTCACTGTAACTATCTCGTGAATGTCTGTTTAACGGACATCCATGTCCGTTTAAAGGACATTGTTGGTGTTGGACCCCGATTCCTTTTCTTTGGTAAATAAGTTGTTAAATTTTATTTTGAGGTTTAGTTTTGATATTTTAATTTTTGGTTGGAATAAATTGAGGATTTTATTGCCTAAGTTATGATTTTTTTTAAATGATGGGATTTTAGTTAAATTAGTTTTGATGAATTGCTAGAATTAAATGAATAAGAATGAATGAGGGCATTTTAGGGAGTTTACTTGAAGTGTTGAAATCAAAGGCTTTTAAGTAGGGGTAATTTAGACTTTTGGCTTTATTAAAAGAAGAATGAAGGAAATAAGAAAGCATTGTTGCATGAGTGGGCAGAGGTTACGAAATTGACTAGAAAAAGAGAGAAAGGAAGAAGCTAATGAAGTGTCGTATGGTTAAGTGGGAGTTACGAAAATTGCTAGTAAAAGATGAGGGTAAATGAAACTATGTAGTTTTGGGCTTAGGTTTAAGTTAAGAGTTAAATACTTTAAGTCTTTGGAGAGAGACTCACGACACTAGCAAGGAGAATGGAGGTTTCGGCTAAGTGAAAAGAAAGAAGGGGGATTTTCGGCCAAAGAAGAAGAGAGGAAGAAGAAGATAGTTAGGGCTTCTCTTTGCTTGAGTTTTTCAAGAAGGTTTTCAAGGATTTTTCAAAGCAAAGAGGGAAAATCTGCTATTGGAGACAAGAAGTGTAACATCCCACCCCCTACTGGAAGGGTGGAATAGTAATTTGGCATAGGATGAGAGTGATTGGGCTGAATTAGGACTGTTCATGCATACTAGAATTGGGACACAGT
>JAOTAX010000196.1:9517840-9534588 GCA_025629825.1 Erythroxylum guanchezii | reverse complement strand
AGATGCAGGAGTTGTTGCAGACATCATTGTCTCAGGAGAATCAGCCCAATGTCGATGACATTTGCAACAATGTCCTTGGTACAAGATCAAGGTATATCAAAGGTCTTGGGTATGGCCCTAAGCCTGTTAGCGCATCTTCGTCACGACCAACATATATCACAGCACTCTAAGAGAAGAACCAGTCACTGAAGACTAAGTTACAATATATAGAAGAAAAGTTTGATCATAATGTAAAAGAAGTGAACAAGCTTAGAAAGATGGTCAAACAATTACTTGGCTCAAGCTATGTTAGCAATAGTGACGATGAGGAATCTTAGTTTGTTTATAAGTTTTGTTCAAATTATGTAATTAACTTGTAATTATTTTCTTTTAATAAAATGCATTCTATTTTAAATGTTTGTTTTATTTCAATTTATTATTATTTAAATAATATGTAACCAATATTAATTATAAAACATAACTAATTTATATTTCAAACTGTCTTAAAAATTGTAATAAATTAAATTAAATTTTTTAACAAGTACAATAAAATGTAAATTTAAAAATAAATGTTTGTCAATAAAAAGTATTAGCTACCAAAACAAAATCTTAACAAAATATTATTACCTACGTTTACAAGAACGTCTCTAAAAATATTTACCTACAACAAATAATTATTAGCTAAAACTATTCTGCTATAAAAATAAAATCGTCAGTAAAAGTAATTACCTACGATTACGGTTTAGTAGGTAAAAACTTTTATCTACGAAACATACACATCGCAAAATTCTATGTACAATATTTTTGGGTCTCGTTGATTATATGTTTTACCGACAAATATATTGTGTATCCAAAACTTTTTTGCAATGATTTAAAAAAAACGTAGGGGATATTGTTTTGTTACCCGGATTCAACGACCATTATGGCGACCATAGGGTACTCTATTTAAAATGGTTTTCAGTAAACCTAATAGACAGTGATATGTCTAAAAAGGAATCGAGACGATCTAGAGAATGTAAAGCAAAATTTACATCGCTTTCTTTGGGGTTGTCGATCCCCAATTAAAGCGAGGTTGTCGATCCCCAATTTTCGTCTGTCGTAAGATCTTCATTTCCTGTAACTTTACCACATCATTCAGCCACTAAAAATAGTGTTTTCCGTGAACTTGACAACAAAAGAATGGTAACGACTAAGAGCTTGTAATAGGATGCTTGGCTAAGGAAGTAAGGTTACGTATCGTTGTCTGCTTATTACTTGGAAGTATCTTGAAAAAGACGCGACAGTTCACAAAGTAAGAAAAGAGTGACTGTAGAGAGGAATGTAACAACCGTATACTGGGGAGGCAAATTTCTAAATCTTGGAATAGCCAAAGCCAGAACAAAAGAATACTAGGATTGTTAGCAAGTTTACACTTTGCAATGGGGAATGATAGCTAGGTTGAGGCCTGATTTATAGAAAACAAACATAGTGCTTTGATGAACAAATTTGTAGTCACAATTGTTGTGGTCCCCTCCCAACAGGCACTCCAGTTAGTGAGGTATTTGTTACATTTCAGATAGGCTACAACAAAATCGATTATTTTGCTCTCCTCAACTAGCCATTAAGATGACGCGATCTAATCGAGATTTGGAATAAGATTTAAATGAAATTGGCTGCTTAGTTTTATTCAAGGAGAAATCTATTTGAGCAAAGCTAACCTGAAGCGAAGACATTCAAGAAAGACTAAAAATGGAAAAGGGCAACTTTAGTACCATCTTGTGTTCTTGTTTCGTTTAAGATATTTAACCAGGAAGGCTACAGGTTAACTTAGGCACAGGAGATATGGGTTTTTGGCATGCATGTATCAGGATAAGGAAGCAAAGTTAGCTCTAAAATGTCTCTTCGTTGTGCTAGCTTAATTCTTTTCTTTCGGCTGCAATAAAAGCTCCCTCGTCTAGTCTTTTTCTATTTAAAAAGGAATTGAGAACATCTAGGACATTTTGGTTGTCGCTTTTCAGCTGTTGCTTTCTTTCATTTAAAAGAAATTATGAAAAGGGCCAAAAGTCATGACAAGTTAGGCAAAAGAGCAACTGTACAAACTTTTAACTATTCAATGCACATTCACCATCGGCAAAAGATGTTTTGTTCTTTTCTTTAATAGATCATAGTCTAAACTTTTGACATGATAACAAGTATCTGCAAGTTTTTCATATTTTTTTCAAGTTAGACTTGTAGCATACTTAATGATGATGTTCAAGTGATTGTTTTTAGACATTCTTCGTTCTTTGAGCTAATTTCTATTACATAACTTAAGAAGATTTCTCGAAGCATTAATTTTTATTACATTACAGAGTTGTCTGATAAATAAATTCCTTGAGCTACATGGATTATCATAACTTTCTCAATTTTTCTTTTCTTTAATCTTACAAGGGCAATCGACAAAGGTATAATTTTCCTCCCTCCTACTCTCAATTATTTTCTTTGTGTTTCTATTTCCCTTCATTTAGATTTTTTTATTTACAAGAATGGAAAAACCAGTAGATGGAAATGGAATAAAACAAATAGTCACTTACTATGGGA
Organism: Erythroxylum guanchezii; assembly: GCA_025629825.1. NCBI lineage: Eukaryota > Viridiplantae > Streptophyta > Magnoliopsida > Malpighiales > Erythroxylaceae > Erythroxylum > Erythroxylum guanchezii. The sequence goes on along the minus strand of JAOTAX010000196.1, from coordinate 9,532,050 downwards.
CTTATCAAACAAACAATATATCCTTATCCTACCATCCCCGTATCACAAAGAAGTTGCATGAAGATGTGGGAAATAAGGAAAAGTTGTATGACATGGAGGTGGAGCTGTTTCCCCCTTTTTCTTTCTTATTCTTCATTCAACAATTAACTTTTATTTGATTTCTCACTTCAACTCTTCTATCATTTGCGTGCACTTATATGTACTTATGTAATTACATTTAGTGATGTAAGCTTTGAACAATATGAACGATTCCTATGATTATGTGAAATAAATGAAAAAGGTGAGGTATGAAATGATACCATAGAAATGTATTTAATCTTATCAATGGCTGAAAAACTGAAGAAGGGCAATTGAACGACTACTACCTTTTTTTAATCTGGCTAGAAGAATATTAAGGTGAATCTTCAAACAAACTTCAATAAGAAGTATACTGATATTTGATTGAAGAATAAATATAATAGATTAAGGGCTAAATTGAAGAATCTCAAGAACTTACTCAAAGAAACAAGAATTGATTACTACTCGTTTACAGGTGAAGTTAATGCTACAAAAAATGGTAGAAAAACCTATTTAAGGTAAAATATATCTTTGTTTTATGAATATATCATATTATATAACATATGTTCTAAAGTTTCCTTTTCATCATTATAGGAGCATAAAATAGTTCACAGATTTAAGAAAAAAGGATGTAAGGGTTTTCAGGCTTATATCATATTTTTGGAGATACTACTATAATTAGTTTGCATATACATCCATCAACTAAATCTCCATCAAATAGTACAGAAGAGGAACACGGGGCTGATGTTGATGAAGATTGCTCATATAATGGAAAAGGGGATCAAGTTATAAGTTTTCCATCTAAGAGAAAGAAATTTCCTAAAAATAAGAAGACAAAAAAAATACATTCTAACATTGTAGCAGAGGTCTTGGTTATAACTGGTGAACAATCAAAAAAGAATAATGATTTACTTGAGAAAAAACTGAGTGAAACATCATCCACTGTAGAGAATGGAACTAAAGCTTCATCAATTAAGTAAGAGTCTAACATAACGATAAAATATCTGAATTCCTTAATGAATTAGGTGTTGGTGGTTTGCAATATGAAAACTTCATGAAGGCTTTACATGATTCTCTACTTTATAGGGATATTTTTATGAAGATAGCAGATGTAAAAAAGCTGGATTGGATTATGTCGCTTTAGTTATATTTTCATATTATTATATATTAAATTCTTATTAATTTGACACTTATATATTAAGCACTTCTTTAAAGTTTGAACATTTTAAGTTTGTGTTTTGTATGAATGTTTTACTAAATTTTAAATCTAAGTTTTGTATGAATATTTTGTCTATATTTGATAAAATATTTTGACTGAATGTTTTATTAATTATTTAATGCTAGCATTGTAGATACATGGATTCTTTATTAGATTTTGAATCAGATTATGATGATGAACAGATGAAGCTAATCATTATTTCTCTAGTTAAAGGAGAGAGCAAATATATTCATTTACAAAAGCAACCATGTAGAACTTCTGCTCTATCAGGTTATTATTGGATATTAGAACTTTTGAATAGGAATCCTACAAGGATTTATAAAAACTTAAGAATGAGAAAGATAATCTTCTTGAACTTATGTGATGAGTTGAAAAGTTTAGGGGGCTTAAAGACAACAAGTCATTTGGTTATAGAAGAACAAGTAACAATTTTCTTAATGATTATAGGGCATAATGAGAAAACTAGATTTAATACAGAAAGTTTTCAACTTTCAATGTAGACAATTTCGAAGTACTTTCACAAAGTCTTATATGCAGTTAATCATCTTGCAAAAAGAGTCATTACCCCACCATCCTTTACCAATTCACCTCCTTAGATTCAACATAATTCAAAATTCTTTCCATATTTTCATGTATATTCATATATTTAATTACTATTTTAATTATGTTCTTATGATTAATAATTATTTTAATAGTATAGTTTTATTTTTTAGGATTGTATAGGAGCAATAGATGGTACACAAATTGATGCACATGTTTCGACCGATGAACAAATACCATACAAGGGTAAAAAAAATTGATCTAACCTAAAATATTATGTGTTGTTGCTCATTTGACATGTGTTTTACATATGTAATGGCTAAATAAGAAGGTAATGCAAATAACTCTCAAGTTTTTTTTAAAAATAGCGACAAATCCAATAAATCAATTTCTTATGCCTCCACAAGGTATTATATTATTTTAAATAAGCATAATAATTATGATTATTTTTAATATCTTTTTGTTAATATTATGTTCTTTATATGTTAGATAAATTCTATTTGGTTGATTTAGGCTACACTAATATGCTTAGATTTCTTTTACCATACTGAGGTGAGAGATATCATTTGCGAGATTATAGAGTAAGAGGAATACCTCAAGGTCCACATGAATTGTTTAACTACAGAAATTTTTTTATTAAGAAAGGTTACTGAGAGATGTTTTGACGTTCTAAAAGCAATATTTCCTATATTTTCAAATATGTCGAGTTATGATATGAAAAAACAAAAATATATCTTTAATGCTTGATGTATTACATACAATTATAATAGAATATATGGACAAAGTGATGAATTATTTGACAATTATACTAAAAATGAAGAACAAATTAAGAAAAGTGAAAATGACGATGCAAGTTCTCAAGTGGAGTATAATATTACTCCAATACAACTTAGAAGTAGGTATTGGAAGTGAGATCAAATTGCTAGATAAATGTAGAATGATTATACTAGTTCTAATTTATTTATGTTTCTTTTTGTAAATGATAGTACTATTTTTTTTTGAAGAATTATAAAATGATGGACATATTTTATTGCTTAGAATGACTTAATGTAATTTTCTAATTTATAAAATTTTATTATATACAATTAATGTGCAAGTTTCTTTAATTATATAAATATGCATATATTTTATTTCTAACCATAACGAGGATTAATTAATTTAAAAATATAATATATTATATTAAAAATAATTAATGCAAGAGTATAATTAAAAAATAGAAACAGGATGATAAAACAAAAAAATGTTTATTTTTAGTTTTTTATTACAAATCTCAACTAAATAACTTTTTTTCAATTTTTTATATTAGAAATCTTAATCAAACAATTTTTTGTTTTTTAATTAAAAACTTCTGTTTTTTTGTTGCGACTTTTAATTTTAGCTTTTAGTTTTTAGTTTTTGTTAAAAAACTAAAACTAAAAGTCGCAACAAAAAAACAGAAGTAGAATTAAACAGTCTCTAAATTAATTGAATTAAAAATTAAGAATTAAAATTAAAAGCTATCACACAAAAATATATGTGTAACCAAATGAACCCTAAGTCAATTAATAAACAAATGGAGAATAACCAATGAGTTTGATATCTATTTTGGAAGACTACTTGGTTTGTTTAACTTGGTCATCCTTTTAAATGACAGTATTTGTTGATGCAATTTTCTAAGTTGGAAGAGTTAAGAAGCAAGTAATCGACCTTTTTATATATCTTTTTTTTTCATGGGGTATTCTAGGAAGATCCTAATTATAAGAAGGTATCTTTAAGTCATCCACACTCAGACTAATCTCTGTTCGAACCAGGTAGGTCTCTTGTAAGAGGTAAAGCTCTGATCTTAAATTTTAAACAGCTGTATACATAAGAACAGTTCAAACCTAGGATCACATTTAAGTCAAGAAAGCTCCCTAACAATTCACCTGCCTATTGAGGTTTTTTAGTACTCTTGAAGTTGTGAAAGCTAGAGTGCTCTTGAATAACTCGTCAATTATCAACCAGAAGCTGAACGAATCGTCCCCACGACTTGTCAAACTGGACATGAAACGCCCCACGACTTCTCAAACTGGACATGAAACGACAAAGGCTGTCTAACTCAAACTCCAAATCTAAGTCAGTAAAATGGCACGAGGAACAGAACGTTGACATGCATGTCCACACAATACAAGGTTGGGCCATTAAGGCATCTCCGAAACTTTCTGATCGATTGTTAAAAGGACAATCAGAACTCAAACCAGAAGGCTGAAACCCATATGACAATCCAATTAAACTCAATCCAAAACTCATTAAAGCCCACGAGAAAGCCCCACACTGACACCACTATCCCATCTTTTCCTCATACAAAGTGTCCGGAAACTAAATAAAATTGAAAAGGCAGGTACAGAGGATATACAGTAGTTTTAAAAAGGCGAAAAGGAGGTGCAATGAGAGGGGACAATGGGGCCTTTGACAAGATTGATCCCTACAAAAATAGATGTGGATGTGTAAGATGTGTGTTGTCACGGCTTTGGATTGTAAAAGGAACCACTCAATGTTACGGCCTGTCCCTCTCAAACTATCAACTCTTACTTCAATATGGTCCCCATCGTTGTTGGTCCAAGTCTTGCCCATTGTCTGTAGTTTACCCTACAGGGGTCATGACTTTCCTGTCTTTCTATCTCAATGTCTTGATGAACTTTATATTGTTTTTTATGTTATATATTCTCTTCTCATCCAGACTTCAATGTTTTTGGTCCAACCACATTTGCATTCTCTCTAATGTATATCCTAATTAAAGAAGAAAGGTACCTTAATCAACTTCTGTAGAATATGACTAAAATTGAGATGAGTTAAGGTTTAAAAGAACATGGACATGAGAGCACAAGATTAATAACAATATATCTACACCTTTGCAATATAATGATTTTTTATGTACTCAAAAGATGTCTCCTTCGGCTGCTGTGTACTAAACATACTATAACCCTCTATATTTTAAGATCATTATTTTGGTACTTTTAAAAAAAAAATCTCTAAATTAAATAAAAGAATGACAATAAGATAAATTATTTCAATTAAAATATATCCTCGAATTTTCACAAAAAGAGAATAAATATAACTTAAAATAGACAAAATTTTCAACTATATATGTGCCTTTTGCTATAAATTTCATTGTTAAATGATATCTTAGAGAAGTACACAAGTGAAGCTCCTTAAAAATAAACCATATAAGACAATGAGCTTTAGTTGCTCAATTATATATTATTGTGTTTGAACTTGGCGACATGATGGCATGATATGTTTAGCTAACCAATTGAAAACAACTATATACGGCTCCCCATATATGCTGGAGAATCAAGCCAGGCACACGAGCAAAGATGCATGAGTGGTTATGTCAATTTGGCCTACTCATATCATTTTCAATGCCATCATATACATTTATGCCTACCTAATATGGTCCATCCTTATTACTGTGATTTAAGCATAACCTAATGATTCTTTTCATGCTTCTACTGTTATATTTTGTATTGTCCACTTACTTCGCACTCACGCGAATTTAATAACATACATAGAATACAAGAATTCAAGGCCATGAATTGAATCCTTCTTTTTCAGTTATTTAAAATAAAGTTTAGTGACAGTGGGAATTTAATGTATATCATAAAAATTAAGCAGTTATTAGCTTTTGTGGAGTGAATGGTAAATAAAGTAGCAGCGATACTTGCATTAAAAGCTTTTAGTTTTGTGAAAGCTAGCCATGGGATTCCTAATCGCTCCTGAAGCTTGATATAATAGGTGACATATTTTCTTTTAACAAAAAAGTATATTTTCTCGACAACATTAACAACTACAACACGTCCCTTATCCCGAGGGGTACAATAATACATAGTTTTACTAATTATTAAAAATATGGTAAGAAAAGAAAGGTTCAAAATTACTGGTCCGATATGAACTAAAATCTAATGTCTTAACTATAAGAAGAATTCCCTTGCATATCAACGTAAGAAAATCCACACTTTATAGAAAGTTAATCGATACAATCATTTAGGGAGAAAAAAGAAACAAAAGTTTTATAATAAAACACAAAAATAAAAAAGGTAATCAAACATCAAGCCCCAATCCACAAGAAGGCTTAAAGCAGCCGCTTATTTCAAAGGAAACTGTAAGGAAGTTGATGTAAAGTGGACAACTAATAAAAAAGCTGGAATTGCTAGATTCCAGGTCTGTTGCACTGTGTTGTTTTTAAAAGATTCCAGGCCTGTTGCACTGTGTTGTTTTTAAGGTACAATTTCATTTTATATCATTAGGGCTACTTCAATCATGCCATGCCCGCGAGCGTAGGAGCATATAATATGTCATTCGGGAATTTTTTTTGCCTAAAATGTGTGAACTTGTGGGCATACAAGCCGCAATAATTTCTGCTGCTAATCGCATGCCGCTTGTACATCTCATAATACGCCAAAAGAAAAACGTAAGCGCAGATTTATTTCAGTTAGGATATAGATTAGGCAATGATTAAGACATTTTATCAATCTTGTGTAAATATTGACTCCGAGCACTTGAGGAGAACACGGTAAACATCCTCTGACAGGAAGTAAATTGGGAAAACGCCAAAGCTTTTCCCATCTAATACACTTAAGGAAACAGATATAACTTTAAGGGAAATGGACTCTTCCACATGAAAAGGTATGTATTGTGGGGACTAGCTTTTCAGGCTTTTTCAATTATCATCCGCACATATAGTTTGATAGGTAAATGTCGCCGAACAGAGTGTAGGACCCCAATCGGATAGCTAGCCAATTGATTTTGTCCAAATAAAAGAGTCCATATCATTGTATTTGGAGAAAAATGCCGGATTACAAACTCCCAAGCCCCTGCCATAATTATACATTCTCATTCGTCCCTACGCTTAAGTTGGATATTGCCATTGCAGTCACACACACAAATTAACACATACATAACCCCAAGACTCACCCCCCTTCTCCTGGTTTTTCTGTATAGGCTTCAGGTTCCCATGTTTCGTAATCCTTCCCCATACCACATGTTTAGAGTATGGGCGTCCACATGAGTTTGGACCCACCACTGCTTTGGACACGCGTGCAATGAGCCGTACTATGAGCACTCCTACCTGTCCATGTCACCTAACGGAATGATCAATCCCATCGAATGCACAAATACATTGCCTGTCGCTTTGCATTTTTTTTCGCCATGTGGAATGTGGTCCGTTTGCTAAAGATCGGATGGTCATTGTCGCTTCTCTGTAATTGGTTTGTCATCTATACAGCCATCGACTTTGATATAAACCCAGAATTAATACAGACGTCTAAGTTGCTCAATTTGATGGAATAAGGCATAATTGATTCAAATTATTAAACCCCATAAGAAATTGACAGCAGTATCAAATTGATCAAGGGGATTTAACAAGAAGTGAGGGAAAACAGGGATTTGATTAAATTGGAAGCATTAGAGAAAGGTGTGTCCCACCGGCACATTACAATAACCAGAAGAGTCCAAACAGGCAAGTCCAGCAAATCACCGGTCGAGAGGATTGGCAAGAGAACGCAACGAATTTAAGAGCTTTGAAGAAAACAAGAAGATAAAGACACGAGTCTTTAATTATGAAGGAGACCAAACGGAGTTGCCCTCTCTTGTTTAATTTAGCGGGCATAAACCTGATATATGTTCTTAATTTAGCTAAAGAGCAAGAGGGAACTGTCATTCTGCCAATGGTTGGACTGCTCATGAGTTGACTCTTATTTGTTTGTTTTGCATTAGATGGGTTTAGTGTACAGTTTGACAATTCCCATGTCACGTCACTTGTTACTATGTATAAATTTGTATGCATTTCCATGTACATTTAATGTCCTAAGTTACCTAATTGTGTGGGTATTATTGACAGTCGGCTACCTATGCTTTCCGTTAACATTCAATTTCCTTAGTTACCTAATTACGTGGGCATTCTCCATAGATCGGCATTCACCAAGTAGGCCAAAAATCTGCTTCTCGTGGATTGTGTAATGGGCTAATCCTCATTTTAGAATTGAAATTAAATACAGTTTTGTTAATTATATAATTTTTTTTACTTTACTTAATTTTGTAATACTAATTGAATATTATATGATTCTCTTAAATCTCTCTTGCAATATAAAACTCTTAGATAAAGTATATGTTTTGGGAGAGAGATCCTTTGTGTCAGATCTTCTATATCAACTATGTGCTAAAGGATCTGACACAGAAGACCAGTTACCATGTGTCATCTCCTTTCTTATATTTTTGTTGTGTTTTTGTAAGTAAGAAGTGACACTACCTGAAGATAGATGAAAAGCACGATTTCATCTTCTTCTTCTTTTTTTTTTTCTTTCCGTATGTCTAATTGATGATGGCTTCAGGATCTCCAAAAGGATCCTCCTACCTCTTGCAACGCAGGTGATTTTGAGATCTACGTCCATTGTCTTTTCTTTTCGTACTTTGTTTTCTTTTTTGTTAACTTACGATCAAATTTTCATTTCTTTTCTTATTTTGGAAGAAGTTGGTGTGTGACACTACTCCAATAATTATATTTCAAGTTTTTTTTTCCTTCATGTTATTTCTGTGTTTGATTATCATAACGGTAGAGTGAAGATTTTCATGGTAGCTTAATATCACCAATTTGGTAATCGTTTTGCATTTCGAAATTTGACTAAAAATTTTCGACGTGACATCAAAATGAGGCATTCAATAGAAAATACAAAAGACTAGATACTCTTGCCTATGTCTAGCGGTGCTTTATTTTGGCAGGTTATTCTTTGCTAGTTTGATGGTCAATGATTTTATTTTAGTTCATCAAGAAGCTTCAATATTTTTACATGACACAAAATTATCCTATCGGTTATTTGGATAATTCATCCTGTAACTATAGTATTGCTTTGTTTTTTAAACCTATTCATTATTTATGATAAGCTATTATTTTATCTGTAACTTTTCGTTTGTTATTGTAGCAACTATATGAATATGTGTTAATCATACATAATCATCGCGTGTATTATAGAAAAATGGGTATGCAAATTTTATTACATCTACACTTGGTATATACTTGACACGGGAAGACTGTGAAGCCGTTGTTAATGGATTCAAGAATATTATTTATTATTGTTTCAACAATTTAGTAAAAGTTGAAAAGAAATACGCTCAATTTTGCCAAGAGAAGTCACTATATTCAACAATATAACGAGATTCGTAATTTTTGTTGATACTATATTTAGTATATAATATGGAATCATTATCCTGAGTAATTTTTCAAATTCCCCATATTGATTGTCCCAATTATAATGACAAGATAAAGTTACAAATATAAAGTGTTAAGCCTAACATTGGTCAACATTTTTATCAATGTAATAATACAAATGTGAGTATTGCCCTTATGTTTTTATGAACACATTATGATTATTTATATTATAACGTATATGATATTAATGTTATAGAACTGAATGACGATAATTCAAATTGTACGTGACTTGTAAGTATGTGGCTATGGTAAAAGAGATGAGATTTAGTTACTGTAAACAATTTTTCCAGAAATCTTCTTTACATTGGGGTAAGACTTTTATCTGCAAGATCATTATTGCTCGCAAAAATTGAGTTTATTTTATATTCATAAATACTTCAAAATTTGACAAAAGTTTAATATCTTTGTTTTTATATTTATTTTGTAGGTTCCATGTGACTATACATCGTGGGTGTCGGATGCTTTTTAATATTAACTTGTAGCACAATAATATCTAAAGGAGTAAAATAGAATGAGAAAGGAGTTGCATATGATGGACCCTTATTATTGATAGAGTGACCAACTATTTTAACAGTGTAGACAAAATATTTCAATAGTAGAACAAGAAGGAGTTGCATGTGATAGACCCTTGCTATTAATGTAGTGACTGGTTATTTTGGCCTCTACTATTAATGTAGTGATTGATTATTTTGACATTGTACATAAAATATTGCAATGCATTCTTAGGAATTTTTTGTAGTGACCAAACCATATAAAATATTTGCCATTATGTTAATAATATAAGTTTAAGACCTTCAATATCTTTCAAAAAAGATTTGCAAAAATGTATCTTTAAACCTAACTGAAATGTCACATCACAATCCCAAAAATCAGAACTTCAAAGAGTTTTTAATAGTTATATATTTGTAATAGGAGAAAAAGGATTTTACTTAGCACAAAAAAGACTATGCAACATCTTCAATTAAAACTACAACAAACAAATAATAGAAAGGCAATAGTTGAAGATCAATTATCGAAGATAGTCAAACATCCCTATCCTTATTCAAATCGTAGCACAAAGTTCAAATAAATATACATATCCATATCACAACATGCAGTTCAAATACATATCCAAATTACAACACAAAGTTTAAGCATGGTTCATTTTGTTATTGATTCACCATCATCAACATGATATTTAGTTGGGGTTGAATTTTTGGCCCTTACTTTGTATCTCCTCCAGGTTGTAGTTATTGTTTAAGCATTTGTATTTTGAGAAGATTGAGTTAGTTCAAACACTTGAAATTAACTTTCACCCCTCTATAAAACATTACAAACAAAAAGTATATTACCAATTCGGACTAAAAAATAAATAATTAGCCAAATTTTGTAATTTGGTAACAAACCACAAAATAAGTGTTCCCACTAACTTCTCAAAATGTTATTCCATATCTTTAGGTGGCTTGTGTGCACATAAATGTTTATTATATTTAAAAAACTTGATCAAAAACCAAACTTAAATGTGAATATAGGCTAAAAGGTTTTAGTCTTCAAAATTTTTTTTAGGTCGCCAATAAGTTCCACAACATATTGATAACTCTTCAAATAACATTCACATTTGTAGTATCGATTTATATATGCATTGATATCCTCCATCTGATATAAAATACAAGAAAATGCATGCTTACAAGGGATTCCTACTAAATCTTAAAGTCTACATTTACATGTTCTTACTTGTAAATCAATAATGAACTTACTGAAAATTGCATTACTTCGAACTTCAAACTTTAATTTGTCCTGATGATACAGAGCCTTGCTTCCTATTATGTAGTCTCTGTTTTCTTTCTCACCTTTGGACATATATTATTAGTGAATTTGATCATCATATCTCTTTATTCACGAATTCAAGTCATTAAAGCAACTAAAATATCCTTTAGCATATTAATCAAGCTTTGTTATCGTACTTCACAAATGAATCTATTAAATGTTGTTAAGTCAAAATGACTTCACATCTAATAATTTTAGTGAAAATCAAATAATAATAATATTAAAAATTGATGAACCATTTTGATCAGAAGGACAAAACTAAGAAGGAAGCAAAAGTGAGATGGAAGCAAAAGTAAGACGGAAGCAAAAGTAAAACGGAAACAAAAGTGAGACGGAAGTAAAAGTAAGACGGAAACAAAAGTGAGACGAAAGCAAAACTAAGACGGAAGCAAAAGTAAGACGGAAGCAAAACTAAGATGAAAGCAAAAGTGAGACGAAAGCACAGAAAGTAAGAAGATACGAAGACGAAGACCCGATACCATGTTGGTCGGTTAATCAGTTTGAGTTAGTTACAGAACTTAACTGAATAACGGCTTCTACAAGAATCAAGAAATAAGAAGAAAGAAGCAGTTATCAAGAAGCAGTTGAAAATGAAGGCTATAAATACAAGTCGGAGTCGAAGACTGAAAAAGTTAGTGATTTGAGATAGTGATTTTAAGTTTTTGAACTTTTGACAAAACGTTGTATTTGTTGTGCGAAACACTAGAGTTATCATTATTGTAACAAAACTTGCAATATCTTTCTTGTAAGAGAGAAGAAAAGCTGAGAGCCTGAAGAGGCTAAATGAGCGAAAATAATACTTGGTGTAAGAGACCTGAAGAGGCTCTGTAGACAAAGAATACTTGTACATTTTGAGAAGAATAGTGAAATCTCAGAAAAATTCTGAGGACTGGATGTAGCCCACAGTTTGGGGTGAACCAGGATAAAATCGCTGTGTCCACTCTCTAAATTCTTTACGTTTAATTTCTATTGTTCGTATACAAGTATATAGAAGTTATCTGCGATTTAATCTTAAAGCTATTTTCATATAACAGTTGTGATATTCACTTAATAACTTTTAAACAATTAGTTTTCAGAGAAATATAAAAGGGGACTGTATTCAAGAAAAAGGATACACAATTCAACCCCCCTTCTTATGCATTTTGTATATTGACCGTAAAGTTTATACTAACGCGTGATTTACTTTAGTTGGTATCAGAGCTCGGTTTCTAAGAACCATCGTCACAAAGTGAGGATAAAGATTCATGGCCGAATCACACATTTTTATAGCTGAAGGTGCCTCCGTCACAAGACCTCCGGCATTCAATGGTGAAGATTACCATTACTGGAAAGACAGGTTGCGGCTCTTCATTGAATCTACACATATTGATCTTTGGGAGATTATCGAGAATGGACTGTATACACCGATGGATGATGAAAGAAATGTCATTCCACGTACCAAATGGTCGGTTGATCAAAAAGCAAGATTCCAACTTAATTCAAAAGCCAAGTTCTTTCTACGTTGTGCCCTAAGCAGAAGTGAATATGATAAAGTTCAAGGATGCGACATTATGAAAAGATGTGGGATACTCTATCCATCGCACACGAAGGCACCAACCAGGTGAAAGAGTCCAAGATAAGCATTCTTGTACACCAGTATGAGCTGTTCAAAATGAAGGAAGATGAGTCTATTGATCAAATGTTTGGATGATTTCAAACTATCGTCAATGGACTTAAAGCTCTTAAGAGAATCTATGATAATCAAGATCATGTTCGGAAGATTCTCAGAAGCCTACCAAAAAGATGGAGACCGAAGGTCACCGCGGTACAAGAAGCTAAGGACTTGAGCGTATTAAAGCTTGATGAATTACTTGGTTCTTTGAAGATACATGAAGTAGAGCTTGATGTAGAAGATAAACCCAGAAGGGACAAATCTATAGCATTAAAAGCTGGACAAAAGAATCACAAGACTCAGAAAAAGAGAAGTTCATCTTCAAAAGCATTAAAAATTGAAGAAAGCAAGAATGACGACACCAGCGAATCTGAACAAGATTCAAGCGAAGAAGATGATGAATTATCTTTTATTTCGAGAAAGATCAGACGCACGTGGAAGAAGAAAGCAAGAGGAAACAAAGAGTTTTCTTTTAAGAAGAATAGCAAAGATGAAGGCAAGAACGAGAAAACATATGTCATTTGCTACGAATGCATCAAACCTGGACACTACAAGTTTGAATGTCCATTGTTGAAGAGAAAACCAAAGAAAAATAGAGAAAATAAGAAGAGCATGATAGCAACATGGGAAGATTTGGATTCGTCTGAATCTGATACTGATTCAGAAGCATCAGTTCAAGCAAACATTTGCTTGGTAGCCGAAAGAGCAAGTGATGAGGAGGTAACCTCTAACTTTAATGAATTACAAGATGCATATTCAGAACTGTTAGAAGATTCACATGCAATACTTAAGCAGTATAGATTGCTAAAGAAAAAGTTTGTAGAAAACTTGAAGAACACGCAAGTGTTAGAGAGAGAAAATGTCTGCTTAAAGAAACAAGTAGACGATATGAAAAAAAGGTAACCATAAATAGATCTGAGGAAATCAGTCAGCTGAAACAAAGAATTAATAACCTTTCAGTAGATCTATCAACATTCACTAAAAGTACAAAAAAATGAATGACATGCTAGGAAGATACAGACACCCTAATGATAACAGATTAAGAGTAGTTTAGGGTTTATCAAAAACAATACTTAGTACAAAAAGAATTTCGTTTCGCATAGGAAGAAAATTCATCAGTCGTCTTATTATCATTCCATGAATCATTATAAGACTAACCCAAAGGACCCAAAAAAATCTGGGTACCTAAGAAAAATATAATATCTACTGCAGATCTTCTTCTTTGAAAAAAGCAACCAGCACCAATGGTATTTGGACAGTGGATGCTCGTGATATATAACGGAAAGAAGCTCTATGTTCCCAGCTCTTCAAAATAAGAAGGGAGGATCGGTAACTTTTGGAGACAACCAGCAGGGCAAAATAATTAAAATTGGTAAAATCGGTAAAGATTCTTTTGTGTCTATTGATAATGTTATGCTAGTTGATGGTTTAAAACATAATTTGATTAGTGTCAGTCAATTATGTGATTTTGGTTTTAAAGTATCTTTTAATCAAAATTCTTGTGTAGTTAAAAAAAGGACGGTTCCATATTCTTTTCTGCCAAAAGACGAAACAATCTTTATAAAATCAATTTAGAAAATTTGCAAAGTCAAAATATTTCTTGTTTTATATCAACAGATGAAGAAAAACTAATTTGGAATAAAAAGCTAGGTCATGTTAGTTTTAAACATATTTCTAAGTTGATTAAACATGATTTGGTAAGAGGTTTACCAAAA
>JAOTAX010000196.1:9478723-9517740 GCA_025629825.1 Erythroxylum guanchezii | reverse complement strand
AATTTGATGATAGTTCTCAACCAAATAAGAGAGATGATACTGATAATGAAACCCTATCAGTACCTTTGGTTGATAGTAAAGATGTGTCACCATTAGATACTCCATTAGATAAAGTACAAGATATTCTTGAAACGGTTGATCTGAAAAGAGATTGGAAATATAAGAGTTATCATCTAGAAAATTTGATTATAGGAGAAATCTCAGAAGGTGTGAGAACTAGGTCTAAATTCAGAAGAGAAGCAAATGTAGCCTTCATTTCTGAAATAGAGCCTAAAAAAATTGATGAAGCTCTTCAGGATGAAGCTTGGATTTTAGCCATGCAGGAGGAGTTGAGCCAATTTAGTAGGAATACAGTTTAGTCTTTGGTTCCCAGACCCTCTAAAAAGTCTATTATAGGAACTAGATGGATTTTTAAGAATAAACTAGACGAGTCAGTTAGAGTGAGTCATAACAAAGAGAGATTAGTAGCACAAGGCTATAATCAACAGGAAAGAATAGACTATAATGAGACTTATGCTCCTGTAGCAAGATTAGAAGCTATTAGGATTTTGCTTGCATATGCTATCTGTTATGATATAAAGCTATTTCAAATGGATGTGAAAAATGCATTTTTGAATGGTTTTATAGATGAAGAGGTTTATGTAAAGCAACCTCCTGGTTTCAAAGATTCTAAGAAACCAGACTATGTCTATAGACTTCATAAAGCTATGTATGGATTGAAACAAGTTCCTCGAGCTTGGTATAATCATCTAAGTTCTTTTCTAATTGACAATGATTTTATTAGAGGACATGTAGATAAGAAAATGCATTAAGAATGATTTCATCATAGTTCAAATATATGTTGATGATATTATCTTTAGTGCAACGTCTAAAAAGCTATGTACTAGTTTTGAGAATTTGATGAAGAATGAATTTGAGATGAGCATGATGGGTGAATTAAAATTCTTTCTTGGGTTGCAAGTTACGCAAACCGAAGAAAAGATTTTTATTCATTAACAAAAATATATCAAAGAATTGTTAGTTAAGTATGGGATGGAAAAAGTGAAACCAATGTCAACTCCTATACATCCTTCAAACCTTTTATCTAAGGATGAAACTAGTAAGAAGGTTGATCAGACCCTTTATAGAGGAATTATTGGTTCTTTACTTTACCTTACAGCAAACAGACCTGATATTTTATTTAGTGTTTGTTTGTGTGCAAGATTTCAAGCAGATCCTAGAGAGTCTCATTATATAGCTGTTAAAAGAATATTGAGATATCTATCAGGTTCTACTGATCTTTGCTTAATGTATGAGAAAGGTAAAGATTTCAGGTTAATTGGCTATTGTGATGCTGATTACGCTGGAGACAGGATTGATAGAAAGAGTATAAGTGGAGGATGTCACTTTCTTGGCCACATCCTAGTTTCCTGGTTAAGTAAGAGGCAAATCTCAATTGCTTTACCCATTGCAGAAGCTAAATATATGTCAGCCGCAAGTTGTTACTCACAGACGTTATGGATTAAGTACCAGTTAGAAGATTACTCAATACGAGAAGAACAAATTCTAATCTTCTGTGACAACACAAGTGCTATCAACCTATCGAAGAATCCAATACAACACTCGAGGGTAAAGCATATCGAAGTTTGACGTCATTTCCTACGAGACTACGTACAAAGGAAAATCATAAGTCAACAGTTTGTTGAGACGAATTATCTATGGGCGGATATCTTCACTAAGCCATTGAGTGAAGAAAGATTCAAAGAAATCAGACAAAACTTGAATATGGTAATGTTGAGTGATCAATCGTCTGACATGTCATAACCCAGATGATCTTCTTAGTAAAGAAGATAAAAATTCGTAAGAGTTCAAGGTAATAGTAACAATAAGTTACAGACGATAACTTCTATTATGAGAAAGTTTTAGAGGGAAAGCTTCTCAAAGCCTGGAGAATATCACCTACTCTAGAACACTCTTGAAATACCCTAACATCGGTCATTGAAGAACTCTCAACAAAACATTTCAATACTCTGTTTTGATATCAAACTTTCTTTGCTCATACTCTCAACTTCAGAAGCTAATATCACCCCTTGAGAAATACATTTGTGCATTTAGTTTTTTTTATTGACTATAGATACAAATGGAGCAATTAATGACTTGTGGGAGACATGTTGATTTCGATTCTTTGAAGAAGGACCAGATAGATATCTAACCGAAGATTGATGCAACTGGATGGAAGAACTTCTTTAAGGTCCATGAGACAGTTTACCTGAATGAAGTATATGATTTCTAGAAGAATGTAAAGGTAGTAGAAGATACTTTAGTATCAGCGGTGGATAGATTGTCGGTCATAGTAACACTGAAGTCAATCAGAAAGGCTACTGAGTATCCATGTGTTGGAGTAAAGGTCGCTCAAAAAGCAAGATGGATGACTCAAGCTAGTGTAGAGAAGGCACAGATCAATCGACAACTATATGGATGTAGTGTCCTAAAGGAGAAGAAGGCCTCAAGTCTTGTGCCAAAGGCTAGGGTTCTACATTCGCTACTCTTCCATTGTGTTTTACCAAGAACATAATCGAGGAATCTAGTAACGACGATAGATGAGCAATGCCTATTTCATTTTCTCAATCGCCAGCCCATAGATCTTCCATACCTGATCCTCAATTACATGGTGAAGTCGAAGAAAGACTCGAATGCCCTACCATATGGTATGATGCTGACAAGAATCTTCAGAGATTCTGGAATCCTTCTTAAGAGAGGAAACAGAATGAAGATTGACATCAAAAGTGTCATTAACGCTACAACTATCAATAAAATGGGCTTAAAGAATCAGGAAAAAGAGGATATAGATTCTGTGACAAAAGCAAGGATTGAGGGGGAGCGTGCTGTGAAACAAAACTTGAATGAGAAGGTAACTCCTACAAAGAAATCAAAATCTCAATCCACTAAAAGAATTTCTACAGAAGGATTGAAGAAAAAATTGTCAAATGATTCAATAAAAGTTAAGATGATTTCTCAAAAAGAAGAAAGACAGGTGCGACAGACGGAGAAACAAGTGTCCTTGAAGAGAAAGGTGGAGACACTTCTTTCTGAAAAACCCAAACAAGAAAAAAGGTCACCTAAACTACTAACCCTGCGTCAACAAGAGCAGAAGAAAGGTAACGGGTTGACTCATAGTGGAGACTATGGAAAGAAAGCACCGCAGGCAACCAGATCTTTGGTTTCAATTTTGCAAGAGTAGCCAGCAAAATTGACTAAAGAAACAGAAAGAAAGAGGAAGTTGGAATTTAAGAAGATGAAATCTCAACTTCAACAAAAAAAAAAAAACCCTCCTAGGCTGGTTGAAGAAAGTAAGAAGAAAAAAATCAGTCAAAAAAAGAGCACTCCAACTGCTGTTCAACAAAAGAAAAAGTCAGTTGAACACAGTCCAGCACAAGTTAATCCTTCTCAACCAATGGGAAAAGAGGATTTGAAATTAAAGATGATTGAAGAAGATGAACCTGTAAGGGGTAGAAGTTCAATAATCATAAGAGAGCTCTTGCGAAGGGTGGTTAAGGTACAATTTGAACCAATCTTGGTAAATAGTCGTCCAATACATCTGTTGAATCATGGAGAGAAAAGGTTGTATAGTGTTTTGCGAGATCAGAAATCAGAACCATATCCAACACAGATGACCAAGCAGAAGTACACCATTTACCCAGCCACAAAAAGAACTGTGATTAAGATTATACTTGACATTCAACCACGACCTTACATTGTACGCAATGAAGAAAAGGAGAAGAAGAAAATATATCCAGAAGGGATTACAAGTGATCTGACAGAGGATCAGATAGAAGCAGAAGTGAGGAACATAGATTAGGCGTGTTATGCAGCTCAACCAAAAGGGATCTATGTTTCACACCATATCTCAAAGGCATCAAGAAGTCATTGTGGTCGCTTCACCACTGATGGAACTTCTTAGGTATTTGACAAAATAACAAAAGGGCAGTACAGAATCATCAGAGTTGGAGGTACTTATTTTAACATAGAGACTCTTGTGCACCTAATCATGCACCTTAGACCCTTGAGCTCTATATCTTTATTTGGAGATGTACTACACCTTTTCGGAAAATAAGTTCTAAAGCTACCTAGACCTGATGACCTTGATCTCCCTGAAAGAAACTTATCTCTCAAACCTCTTGCTATCACAATCATTGAACCAGATGTTGTCCCTTCAGAATCATTTTTTGCTATTATTGGGTTGGAAGAAGTACAACAGAAGAGATATGAAGCCTTAGTCGAAGAAATTGAAGAAATTCATGACAAGGTTGATAATTTACATGACTCAGTGGGTGACTTACATAAAGAAGTAGCTCGTTTACGAGTGTCTATAAAAGAAGACCTCAAGTCACTCCACACTGAGATGCAAAAAATGTTCTCTGAAATTATGAAACATCTTGGGTCATGATTTTTGATTAATAACAAATAGGGGAGAGAAGAAGAAGAGAAAGATAGGGGGAGAAGAGAAGAGCAGAAAAAGAAGATAGTATAGCTTATAATTTTTTTAATTGTATAGCTTCTTATAAATAATACTCGATTATCTTTCTAAAATTATAATTATTTGTTATCATAAAAAATGGGGAGATTGTTAAGTCAAAATGACTTCACGTCTAATGATTTTGGTGAAAATCAAATAATAATAATATTAGAAATTGATGAACCGTTTTGATTAGAAGGACAAAACTAAGACGGAAGCAAAAGTGAGAACGGAAGTAAAAGTAAGACGGAAGCAAAAGTAAGACGGAAACAAAAGTGAGACGGAAGTAAAACTAAGACGGAAGCAAAAGGGAGACGGAAGCAAAAGTGAGACAGATGCAAAAGTAAGACGGAAGCAAAAGTAAGACGGATGCAAAAGTAAGACGGAAGCAAAAGTGAGACGGAAGTGCAGAAAGTAAGAAGATACGAAGACGAAGACCCAATACTACGTCGGTCGATTAATTAGTTTGAGTTAGTTACAGAACTCAACTGAATAACGACTTCTACAAGAATCAAGAAACAAGAAGAAAGAAGCAGTTATCAAAAAGCAGTTGAAGGCGAAGTCTATAAATACAAGTCGGAGTCGAAGACTGAAAAGTTAGTGATTTGAGATAATGATTTTAAGTTTTTGAACTTTGACAAAACATTGTATTTGTTGTGCGAAACACTAGAGCTATCATTACTGTAACAAAGCTCGCAATATCTTTCTTGTAAGAGAGAAGAAAAGCTAAGAGCCTGAAGAGGCTAAGTGAGCGAAAATAATACTTGGTGTTAGAGACCTGAAGAGGCTCTGTAGACAAAGAATACTTGTACATTTTGAGAAGAATAGTGAAATCTCAGAAGAGTTCTGAGGACTGGATGTAGCCCACAATTTGGGGTGAACCAGGATAAAATCGCTATGTCTACTCTTTAAATTCTTTACGTTTAATTTCTATTGTTCGTATACAAGTATATAGAAGTTATCTGCGATTTAATCTTGAAGTTATTTTCATATAACAATTGTGATATTCACTTAATAACTTTGAAACAGTTAGTTTTCAAGGAAATATAAAAGGGGACTTTATTCAAGAAAAAGGATACACAATTCAACCCCCTTTCTTGTGCATTTTGTATATTGAATGTAAAGTCTATATTAATGCGTGATTTACTTCAAATGTCTCTGATATATTTGTATGAACAATCTCACATTTTAGCCTTGTGTTAATAAATCCTTTCATAGAAGTCTCAGGATTCCTTGCTTTAAAGTCATCGTAAGCCTTTTTCAATACATTCTTCAACTATTCCATTATTTCATGAAATTCCACTTTCGTTGTGTAGCTAATCGCTTACAAAAATAAACTCCTATATATCGAGCACATTTTCTATGCTCTACTTTTAGGAAGAGATTCTTTAATGTATCTACTAAACCCTAAACAAAAAAAAAGAACTAAAAATTATAATGTAAGTATAACAATTCAAAATATATTTACCAATAAACGGTATGAATATTATAATGTTGACCTTTTGTTGACTTCTCACAAACATCCATAATTCTCATTAATGGTTAGATCATCACTAAAAAGACTGAAAAACCAATGCCAAGATTGGTAGTTCTCTCCTTCAATCACAACCCAACATATAAAATACATCTAATTGTTCATATCACTCATAACTATAGCTAACAAAGCACTTCTAAAAAATGTCTTAAAAAAACATCCATCTAGCCTTGTTATTTTTCAAAAACCACAAAGGAACCATATTTCACATATAAAACTTCTTAAACACTGGATTTCCAAACTTTTTTATCAAGTCCATTTTTGGTTGATGAATTGTCCTTCTTTATTGACTCATCATAATTCTTGTTTATAAGTCCACAATTTTGCATAAAGCCCTTCCATTGATTCTCATAGCATCATAACAGCTTCTAATTTAGCCGTATAACATTAAGATTTAGTCACGTGCAATACATACTTCCTTCGAAGATTATCTATCATCTTACTAATTGTCCAATTAGGGTTCCTCCTAAACTTACGTAACAATTCATTTGCTATCCACTTCTCACTAACTTGCTGGTTTCTTTGCAGTTTTATTTTTTGCAAGTTTGCTTGTTTTCTAATATCTTCATTACAAAGGTTTTTTTTTCATTTCTACTCTAACTAGCATGAACCATAAAGAGGCAGTATGGATCACAAATAGCGTCCATTCTTAACTAGATCTCATCATTAAAACATCATATCCAGCTGCAATTGCATAATTTATGATTGCCTCCTTAAACTGAACCTCATCCTTAAACTTTGTGCCAACTTCAAACTAAAAGTCTTTCAAGTTCACTTTTGGATTAAAAACAATATATTTCTTCTTTGTACCAGAGACCTCGTACTTATCATCATCACTATATATTGGTGATTGAACTTTAACATCACTATCTTCATACTTACTACATTAACCATGTGAACTCTTTACTTCTCTTTGTGAATTGTTTCAATAACTTTGCTCTTTATTACAACATTTTCCATTGCTTCCAATCCCATCCACAACACCATCACATTCAAAATCTCCATTATCAATTGCATAAATTTCATCACCACCTATTTCATTTTTAGATTTAGTATTCTTCGTGATAACAAAATCTCCATCATCTTGTTCCATATACAATTGGAATAACCCCTGTTTATTGTCAATATTATAATCAATTTCTTCACGATCATTTGTAGGATTATCATAACCATGCTCATAATATATTTCAACATTGTAGTTCTTCAATTTTTCTATACACTAAAGCACTAATAATATGTCTTTATCATAGTGTAGGCTCAACTTTTTTAAGCATCTTATTGACTCTTATGGAAATTTGTAAAACATAAATACAACTCTATGTCCTTTATCATTTGATATTCTTTTACTCTTTTTAATATTAACATACTGAGTTCATCAACACCAATATATCCTTCTTCCTTTTGATCTTGCCCTTAATATATTTGTTGTTGTCATTTCTTTCCAATACCCCACTATAGTGAAACTTAAAATTTACCAGCGTTTGCATTACAAAATATTTTATTATTAGTTTCCAACAAAATATATTAAAGTGTAAGAAATCAAAACTGCAAGAACTTATTAAACCAAAACCATAACATGCTCTTTCTAAAGATTTTATTGCCACAATTTATTTATAGAATAAGTCCTTAATGTATGAAGCTAAAAGAAAAATAAATTAAAACAAGGACGTTAAAGAATGAAAACAACCACTTACTCAGTTCAACCACTTAGGTTATGCCAAGAATGTTGCTTGAACTTATATAGACAAAAACTATGTAAGTTACATAATTTGAAATACCATAATTGATATAGCGAAGAACAAAATAATAAGATAGAAGTATAGAATAATTATCAATTCTTAAAAAGATCAATATGGAGACTAAGAAATTTTTAGTCACTATAAAAAAAAATAGGCATCCAAATGATTAGATGACTATGATTCACCCAATTATAATATGTTATTTAATAGATAAGTAGTTAAAATCCACATCATCTTAACTTTTTAATTCACCGATTATAGTTTGCATAAAAAGACTATAGAAGCCGCCCTATAGTTAATTGAGTTAAGTATTTTAGTCCATGTGGATGATCAGTTGACCATTAATTTTCTCTGTAGATCTTACATGTCATGGATAAACAAAATCTCATATCAAAATCAACAAAATATTAATAGAACTAACATTTTGAACTGAGTTGTCAAGGTTATAAAAAATTGGTCACTTAATTGCATTATAATCCCATACTTGAAATCAAAGATTTTAAACTAATTAATATTTACGTCTAAAGACTAAGAGGTGGTCCAAAACAATTATCGAGGTTTTTAGGCTCAATTCAAGCACCAAATTGGTATAGAATTTTGAGATTCAAAGTTGGCATACATGGCCCATTTTGATGCAATATCCCTTCGATCCCATGTTAGAACTTCATCACCACTGTAACTTTCTATGTCACTCCATTATCAATCCATAAAACGATCAATATGGAGACTAAGCAACTTTCAACCACTATAAAATAAAATTAGACATCCAAATGCCTAGATGAATATGATTTGCCTAATTGTAATATGTAATTTAGTAGATAAGTTGTTGAAATCCCCACCATCTTAACTATTTAATTCACCTATTACAGTTTGAATAACAAGACTATAGAAGCTGCCTTATAGCTAATTGAGGAGATGATGATGAATAACTAATATTAAAAATTAATTAAGGAAAAGGCACATAAACTACTCTTAGAAACTCAAGGAAAATTGATAGCCTAGTTGGAGTTGTGAGAATAGTAGAAGCATTATTCTTTTTAAAAGAAATTAATAACCATCATTGAAAAAAGTCATCAAACATCTTTTAAGAGGGGTAAACAATAGAGTAATAGACAATGGAAACTAGATGAACTGAGACATTCAATCAAAAATTGATTGTAATCCCCACTAGTTGACTCCTAAGCTAGCATATTCATGTTTGGTTACATTGTCTTATATGTAAAGGCTCTATAGTTGTCTAGAGATCAAAGATAGTCTACAATAGCTACTAACGATAGTGAAGTAAATCACTTGTTAATATAGAAATCACGTAAAGTATATAGAATACACAAGAAGGGGGTTGAATTGTGTAATCTTTTCGAAAATATTAATCTTTTGATATTTCTTGAATATCTTTACAATTATCAGATGAATACCAAAGATACTTTACTAAAGTTGATAAGTATTGGAATCGCAAGTAATTTTATCTACTCGTCTAATGACAAAAAAATTAAAGTATAAGGGTTAGAGAATAGACGCCACAATTTTATAATGGTTTACCACAAACCTTGGGCTACGTCTAGTCCTCAGAGTTTGTTTGGAATTTCACTATACTCTTCAACTTTATAAGTATTCTTTCTACCCTTCAAGAGCCTTTTCAGGTCCCTTTCACAAAGTATTCTTTCCGCTATCTTAACCTCTCCAAACTCTATCCTTTTCTTTCTCTTTCTAAGAAAGATATTTTAAGCTTTACGTTATAGTATTATTTGCTCTCTTGTATCGCACTTTGAATACAAAATTTTTCTAAGTGCTGTACAATCATAATTTTCTCTCTTGTAAAATGTTATTTTAGTCTTTGACTAGGGCTAGTATTTATAGCCAAAGTCTCCAACTGTCTTCTTGAAAAACTGCTTCTTTAAGTTTCTAGAAACTGTTATTTAGTTGAGTCCTGTAATTGACTCCAACTAACTAACTGTCTGACGTTCTAGTGTATCTTCTTTTTGTATCGACTAATAATGTCGCTTCATCTGTTGTTTACGCTTCATCTGTGATTTGCGTTTCGTCTGTTGTTTGCGCTTCATCTGTTTTTCGCACTTCGTCTGTGATGACGTGTATCGTCTATTGCTGACGTATCATTTGGGATGACTAAGTGTTACTTACATTTTTCTGCACACTTAACAAACTTATCAAAACAGTTCATACATTTTTAAGATTATTATTATTTGAGTGTCACCAAAATTAATAGAAGTAAAGTCTTCTTGACTTAGCAATCTCTCCTTTTTTTATGATAACAAGTAATCATAATTGTAGAAAGATAAAATGATATTCAGACGAATAGACAAATAACGAGACAAGAAACATAAGAAATGCAAATGCATATACGATATACCAAATGCATATATGATATACGAAGGTACAAAAAGTTTTCTATCTTCTCTTCTTGTTCCCCTTATTTTCTTTCTATCTTCTTCTCTTCTCCCCTATTTGTTACTTATCAAAAAAAAATCAATGAAGATGCTTCATAATTTCAAAAAAACATATGTTGCATGTTAGTGCGGATCATCTTGAGGTCTTGTTCAATAGTAACCCGTAGAAATGCTACTTCCTCATGAAGATCACCTACTAAGTCACTCAGGTCATCAAGTTTAGTATGACTTTTCTTAATTTCTTTTGCTAAAGCTTCCTGGATTTCCTTCTGTTTGTGACTAGTTTCCATCCAATTCATGAAATGCTTCAAGAACTCCGAATTAACAGTAGGATCTTGTTATATTTCACTAGATGGATGGAGGTTTTCAACAACAGATGGTTCTGAAGGTAACACGTCTAAATCTATGATTTTGATTGTAAAGGTTTGTTTTCCTTCCAGGTGATCAAGATCATCAGATCTAGGTAGTTTAGGAACTGGTTGCCCAATAAAGTGTAACACTTCTTTAACTGACAGTATGAAACTTAAAGGTCTAAAATGCATGATTAAATACACAAAGGTCTCTAAGTTGAAATTGATACCTTCAACCATGATAGTTCTATACTATCCTTTTGTCACTTTTCCAACTACCTTGAAGTTTGCATCTATGGTGGAAACTCCAAATTGACTTCCTGATGTTTTTGAAATGTGATGTGAGACATAGATACCTCCAGGTTCTGCATAGCTGCTTGAATCTGCTCTACTAATAGATCATCTTCATTTCCTTTAGGACATATCTTCTTTTTTCCTTTTTCTTCATTTTGCACAAGCTTTGAACATCTCGGTTGTATATTTGGCACAATTTTTATTGATGTTTTGCTTGTAATCAGGTAAATTGTATATTGATCCTTTGACATCTTCATTAGATATGGTTCTGTCTCTGTCTTTTTATCTCGCAGAATACCATATAGTCTTCTTTCTTCATGATTTAAAAGATGTATTGATTGATCATTGATCAGTATAGATTCGACTTGTACCTTGACTAACTTTTTCAAAGTTTCTCTAATATTAACTGAGCCTCTGCTTCGAACAGGTACTGATTCTTCTATATCTTCATTCTCAAATCATTTTTGTTGATTAGTTGAGAAGGATTATAAGGTTCCAATTGGTGTTCAACTGTCTTTGTCTTCTATTGAACATTAGCTGAAGAAACCTTTTTCACACTGGGCTTCTGTTTCTTTTGTTCTTCTGCTGGTTTAGAAGAGAGTTATTGTTGAGGTTTCTTCTTCTTAAAAACTAACTTTCTCTTTATCTCTGTCTCTTTAGCTGATTTTGTTGATTGACTTTGCAAAATTGAGACAATTGATCTAGTAGCCTGATGTGTTTTCTCTGATTTTTCAGAAGCTTCACTAAGAGTCAGAACTTTTTGTTTCTTCTGTTCTTATTGGCGTAAAGTCAATAGTGTTGGTGACCTTCTTGACTGTTTAGATTTTTCTGATTGAAGTGTTTTTGCCTTTCTCTTCAATGACACTTGTTGTGCTGATTGTTTAACCTGACTTTTCTCTTTCTATGAAATCGTCTTAGCTTTTATTGGTACATCCAACGATTTTTCAGTCTTTTTTTATGTTGATGTTCTTCCTGTCAATCGGGGTTTTGTTTTTCTTACAGGTGTAACATGTTCGCTCCTGCTCCGCCTTACTATATGCTCCCCCTCAGATCTTCCTTTCAGTGTAGAGCCTGTATCCGCCTTGTCTTCAAACTTTAATCCCATTCTGTGAATAGTGGTGGCATTAATAATGCTTTTCACAACCATCTTCATCCTATTACCTCTGTCAAAAAAGATTTCAGAATCTCTAAAGATCCTTATCAACAGCATACCATACGGTAAAGAGCTAGAATATCTCTTTGACTTTGTCATGTACTTCAAAATTAAGTACGGAAGATTAATGGGTTGATGATTAAGTAGATGAAACAAACATTGTTCATCGATCATTGTCACAACATGCTTCAAGCCCAATCTTGGTAGAACACAATGAAAAAGTAGTGAATGTAGAACCCTAGCCTTTAGAATAAGAGTTGACGCCTTCCTGTCTCTTGGGTCACTACTTCCATATAGTTGTCGATTGAGGTGTGCTTTATCTACACAACTTTAAGTAATCCACTTTGTATTATAAGATAGCTTTGCTCCAATACTTGGACACTCATTGACCTTCTCGATTGAATCTAGTGTCACGATAATCGACAATCCATCTACCATTGATACTAAGGTGTTGTCTACCACTTTTGCATTTTTCTAAAAATCATATATCTCGTTCTGATAGACTTTTCACGAACCTTAAAGAAATTTCTCCAGCCAACTTCTTCAATTTCTGGTTCAATGTCTATCTGATTTTCCTTCAAGGAGATGAAATCAGAATGTCTCCCATAGATAAGAGATTGCTCCATTTGTGATCTGTAATAATAAGAACTAAACATATAAATGTATTTTGCTCAAGGTAGCGATGTTAGTATCTGAAAGTAAGAATATGAAATGAAAGAACTTGAAACTCATAACAGAGTGATGATTTGTCTTGGTTGAGAGCACTAAACACGTCGATTTCAAAGTATTTCAAGAATATTCTAGAGTGAAAGGTATTCTGTAAACTTAAGAGGATTTCCTTTTAATACCTACTCTTGAAAAGTTACCGTCTATAACTTACGATTACTATTTACTTGAAAACTTATAACTTTTTATCTTCTTCTAGTGTGAATCGACTGGGTCATGACGTGTCAGACGAATGGTAATTCAGCATTACCATATTCAAGTTCCGTTTGATTTCTTTGAATCTAACTTCACACAAAGGTTTAGTGAAGATATCCGCCCATTGTTGATTTGTCTCCACAAATTGTAGACTAATGATTCTTCTCTGTACATAGTCTCATAGAAAATGATGTCTAACTTCAATATGCTTTGCCCTCGAGTGTTGTATTGGATTCTCTGATAGATTGATAGCACTTGTGTTGTCACAGAAAATTGGAATTTGTTCTTCTTGTATGGAGTAATCTTCTAACTGATACTTAATCTATAATTTTTTGTGAACAACAGCTTGCAGCTAACATATATTCAGCCTCTGCAGTAGATAGAGCAATTGAACTTTGCCTCTTGCTTGACCAAGAAACTAGATTATGACCAAGAAAGTGACATCCTCCACTTGTACTCTTCCAATCAATCCTATCTCCAGCGTAATCAGCATCACAATAGCCAATTAACATGAAATATTTACCAACTTTGCCGATTCCATCTATTTTGCCCAGCTGGTTATCTCCAAAAGTTACTGTTCCTCCTTGCTTATTTTGGAGGTCTAGGAACATAGACCTTTTTTCCGTCATGTGTCACAAGCATCCACTGTCCAAGTACCATTAGTGCTGGTTACTTTTTCCAAGAAAGGAGATTTGCAGTATATATTATGTCTTTCTTAGGTACCCATATTTTCTTGGGTCCTTTGGGGTTAGTCTAACAATTATTTTTCGAATAATAATAAGAAGGTTGTTTCTTTTCCTTTTTGTTAGGAACAAAACACTTATTATGACGAACATTGCTTTTAGTGAACCCTAAACCACTCTTATCATTTGGGTGTCTATATTTTCCAATCATATCGTTCATCTTTTTTGTACTTTCAATAAATGTTGATAAATTTGCTGAAAGACTATTAATCCTTTGTTTCAATTGAATAATTTCTTCAAATCTATCTACAGTTACTTTCTGTTTTATATCATCTACTTGTTTCTTAAGGAAATAGTTTTCTTTTTCCAACACTTCCGTGTTCTTCAAGTTTTCAGCAAATTTCCTTTTTAAAGCCCTATATTGCTTTAATATAGCATGCAAATCTTCTAATAATTCTAAATACGCTTCTTGAAGTTCATTAAAATTAGAAGTTACCTCATCGTTGCATTCCCTTTCAGCTACTAAGCATATATTTGCTTATACTGATGCTTCTGAATCGGAATCAGATTTGGATGAATCCAAATCTTCCCAAGTTGCCATCATGCTCTTTTTATTTTCTTTACTTTTCTTCTGTTTTCTTTTGAGTAATGGACATTCAGACTTGTAGTGTCCTAGTTTGTTGCACTCATAGCAAACGATAGAAGTTTTCTCATTCTTGACTTCGTCTTTGCTATTTTTCTTACAAGAAATTTTTTTATTTCCCTTTGCTTTCTTTTTCCACATCCTCCTAATCTTTCTTGAAATGAAGGATAGTTCATCATCATCTTCACTTGAATCTTGATCAGATTCACTGGCATCATCATTCTTGATTTCTTCAATCTTTAATGCTTTTGAAGATATACTTCTATTTCTCTGGTTCTTTTGATTCTTTTGACTAGCCTTTAATGCTATAGATTTGTCTCTTCTAGGTTTAACGTCTGCATCAAGCTCTACTTCATGTATCTTCAAAGAACCAAGCAATTCATCTGCTAAGTCCTTGGCTTCTTATATTGCTGTAAATTTGGGTCTGCATCTTTTAGGAAGACTCTTGAGAATCTTTCTAACATGATCTTGATTATTGTAGATTCTCCCAAAAGCTTTAAATCCATTAACGATAGTTTGAAATCGTCCAAATATCTGATCAATAGACTCATCCTCTTTCATCTTGAACAGCTCATACTGATGTACAAGAATACTGATCTTGGATTCTTTCACTTGATTTGTACCTTCATGTGTGATGGATAATGTGTCCCACATTTCCTTTGCAGTTTCGCATCCATGAATCTTATCATATTCACTTCTGTTTAGAGCACAACTCAAAAAAAGAACTTGACCTTTGAGTTTAACTGAAATTGAACTTTCTGATCAGCTGACCATCTGTTACGAGAAATGATATTGCCTTCATTGTCTATTGGTGTGTATGGACCATTCTCAATGACATCCCAAAGATCAATATGTGTGGATTCTATAAAGAGCAGCATCCTGTCCTTCTAATAATGATAATCCTCACCATTGAACGCAGGAGGTCTTGTGACCAAGGCACCTTCAACTAGAAAAACATGTGATTCAGCCATGGATCTTTGTCCTCATTTTGTAAAGGTGGTTCTTGGAAATCGAGCTCTAATACCAACTGAAGTAAATCACTTGTTAATATAGAAATCATGTAAAGTATATAGAATACACAAGAAGGGGGGTTGAATTGTGTAATCTTTTCGAAAATATTAATCTTTTGAGATTTCTTTAATATCTTTACAACTATTAGATGAATACCAAAGATAATTTACTAAAGTTGATAAGTATTGGAATCGCAAGTAATTTTATCTACTGGTCAAACAACAAAAAAAATTAAAGTATAAGGGTTAGAGAATAGACATCACGATTTTATACTGGTTCATCCTAAACCTTGGGCTACATCCAGTCCTCAGAGTTTTTCTGAGATTTCACTATACTCTTTAACTTTACAAGTATTCTTTCTACCCTTCCAAAGCCTCTTCAAGTCTCTTTCACAAAATGTTCTTTCTGCTATCTTAGCCTCTCCAGGCTCTAGCCTTTTCTTTCTCTCTCTAAGAAAGATATTTTGAGCTTTACATTATAGTAGTATTTGCTCTCTTGTATTGTACTTTGAATACAGAATTTTTCTAAGTATTGTACAATCAAAATTTTCTCTCTTGTAAAACATTATTTTAGTCTTCGACTAGGACTAGTATTTATAGCCAAAGTCTCCAACTATCTTCTTGAAAAACTACTTCTTTAATCTTTTAGAAACCATTATTTAGTTGAGTCCTGTAACTGACTTCAACTAACTAACTATCTGACATTCTAGAGTATCTTCTTTTTGTATCGACTAATAATGTCGCTTTGTCTATTGTTTGCGCTTCGTCTATTGTTTGCGCTTCGTCTGTTTTTTGTACTTCTTCTGTTTTTCGCACTTCGTCTATAATGATGTGTATCGTTTATTACTGACGTATCGTCTAGGATGACTAAGTGTTACTTACATTTTTCTGCACACTTAACAAACTTATCAAAACAGTTCATACATTTCTAAAATTATTATTATTTGATTGTCACCAAAATTAATAGAAGTGAAGTCTTCTTGACTTAACAGATAGGATTACAGCTTGATTAATTCTATGGATAACAAGTTACATCCTAGTTTTTATTGAGAGATCCACTAGAGAAGCTTCTTTACTCATTGTATGATTTGAGAACATCCTATCATTACATTCTTTTCATATTCTATACACTAAATTACCAAGGGAGATTTGGAAGACCATTTTATCATCTTCATATGAAAAGTGCATTTGATAACTTTATTCAACATTTTGTTACCAATCATTAGGAGGAAGAGTAATATTGTAGAGGTTTAAGATGCCTTTCCATGCATATAAAAAGAGTTATATTACAAAGGTTTAATAATTCAACAAAGATGTTTATGGAAAATAACAAGCATAATAGATCAAGAAAATTGAAATCAAGTTTTTTAATTTATATAAGAGCAAAAATCAATTTAGGCAGTGATTCAATTAATACAAGTAGGCACCATAACTAAAAGAAAGAGAAGTGGTTCGGATAGCTCTGCCTCTACCTCAACTATGGTGACTTCGATAGTGATGAAAGCTCTCTAATTATGGAAGGTCATGTTCCCACCAATTGAATTCCTACCACACCAATGAATAATGAGGATGGTTTGAAATTTGATTGTCAACGGTCCAAGAAAATACCACTAATAGCTAAGAGAATGAATTTAAATAAAGGAGTTCATATAGAACTCACTTTCAAAATTCGTTTCCACTGATGACTTAGAAAAAGAACTAGAGCTAGTTGAAATAGAATAGAAGAATGACAAGAACTGTGAATGATCAATCAAACTAATTCATTAACACTAAATTATTTATCAAACAGATAACCTAGGATTGTATGAACTCACCTAAAAAGATGTACAATAATCTTAGTCAGTCTCTTAAACACTTAAAGTAATCAATGATAAAGATGAGATAGCAGGAGACTAGTGTACCATGAAGAACAAAAGACATCAACTATCAATAGGGAAGCATGAGAGGACTATCGTCGAAGGAAGATTGCAGTAAAGTAATCATGTTGTAGCATGAGAGCGTTAATAATTTAGGATATTAAGCTTTGTGTTTAAAATTTAATTATATATTGAACAAATGAGTTGAAAAAAAAAAGAGACACGTGTTAGAATGTGGCATGTAAAAAAATTTGATGTGATTAGCCATGTCAACAACATTAACAGGAAACTTAAGGTCGGGTTATTTTAGCAATAAATTAAAAAGTGGAATATTTTAGCGCCACTTTTAAAATTTGACCTAGTATTGCAAAATTAACTAAAGTTTAATTTTTTATAATTATTGACCAATTATTTCTAACTTTAATAACTCAATTCAAATTGTTAGTTTCGTTAGTATTTTGGTAATTTGACTAACATAACTTTTTTTTTTCTATTTATGACATGTAGGCACCTACATAAAAAATTAAGTGTCAACTAATCTTTCATATGAAATGACACACCCATCCCATAACCTCTTTAGCACATTGGGTTAGGTATTTTAGTCCACGTGATGATTAGTTGGTAATTAATTTTCTCTGTAGATTGATAAGTGTAAATTGCGTCGCGTTTTAGGGCATAGTTTGGTATATGTTTAATTGTTAATTCAATCATTTAGTATGTGTTTAGATTAAAATTGTGTTACTTTGTGATTTATTTATATTTTAGGTGTTTTAAGGGTTAGCACAAGCTTTCGAGCTTAAATATTATAATTTTTAGGTACTTTGATGTGTTTGCTAGTATTTTAGGGTCAACATCAAAAAATAGAGGAGTTTCGGAAACATTGGGGCCAAAAAACGACCCACAATCGTGGCTTATTAGGCCATCATGATCATGATAGAAGCTTCAGGTCTGGCCCAAGATCGTGGCCTGCATGCCACGATCGTGACAAAAGGCTTAGATGTGAGCCATGATCGTGGCCTGCATCGGGCAGGCGCACACACTCACAAACTTCATGTTTCGAGGAAATTTTTAGACCTTTTAGACCCTGAAAAAATCCTAGGTTACCCAAAACATAAAGAAGTATGAAAAAAACATAAAGAGGCAGAGAAAAGGAGCTTCCGTACACCATTGAAACCCTAAAGTGAGAATACCGAGAGAGAGAAAGAGATGAAGGAAGAGGAAGGCGAAGTTAACTCGATGTGCTTCCTGGATTAGTAGGTTTTTCGACGTCGTTGCTTTTCATCGTCTATTCCAAGTTGTATTTCCTTTTCGTTTCGATTTTATTGTTGTATAGAATTGAGATGGATAGTATGATGCCAGGATTTGGAATATTTATGATGTTCTAATCTCTACTGCGGGATTTTATTTTGATTTAATGATAATTTAGTTAATTGTGTTATTTGGATAAATATCGTGATTTAATTACGTTATTGCATAATTCGGTAATAAACTGAGAGAGTGAACTGAATGAAAAATAATTAAATTGGATTAATGAGAGTTAGGCGATTTAATAGAAACCATAATAAATCATATTGGTAATTGTGCGGAGAGAGATCTCGTGTGATGTTTTAATAGTTTATTAGAGTGCTTCAAATCTAATTAGGTTTTGGATAATTTGTTAATTGAGATATTGCAAATTCCATAATTTGATTAGGGTTTATAATTTAGGGTTTAATGATTATAAATCGAGAGAGAGTAATCAGCCCTAGGACAGTCTAAACCAACACTCCATTGACACATAATCGACTAAGTTAGCATTAATGATAAGTAAAATCTCCTTTTTCATAAATTAGTAAATCCCTTAGGTTAATTTCTATTGTGATTGCATATTGCCCAATTGTTAATTCTTTTGTGTTTAATTTCTGACTTAAATGGTTGAGTTCAATTCTAGTGATTACTTTTCGTTGGATTGTTTATTTTGAATTTCATATATTGTTGGCCTTAGATTTTAGAATTATATTAGTCCCCTTTCTCATGGGATCGACATATACTACAATCGCGACCCGTGCGCTTGCGGTATTTGAGGGCTTATAAATTTTAAAGCTCGAACGATACGATTCTAGATCTTATATGTCGTGGATTAAAAAAATTATATCCAAATTAATAAAATATTAATAAAATTAACGTTTTGAATTAAATTGTTAAATTTATAAAAAACTGATCACTTAATTAAATTTTTTAAAAAATAAACATTAAATTGGAAAATTTTAAAAGATTAGACACTTTATAAAATGTTATATGTTTGTAATAATACCACATCATATGCTTTTGGAAGCAAATAAATTTTCTTTATAATCTTTCTTGGAAAATCTCCATTGAAACTTTCAAGTTTGTGTGCGAAACAAGAATGACCTTTCACTAAGGAGAGAAGCTATTGCATTGGAATCTCATTCTTGAAATCAGAGATTTTAAACCTATCATCGTTGATGTCTAGGACTGGGAGATGGTCAGGTCCAAAATTTTTATCGAAGTTTTTAGCTCAATTTCAGCACTAGATTGGGATAGAATTTTGAGGTTCGAAGTCCGCACACGTAGCCCATTTTGATGCAATATCCCTTTGATCCCACGTGACAAGTTCATGGCCACCGTGACTTTCTATGTCACCCCATTAAGACCCATCGCTTTCTCGCCGGGGCATGTTGGTCTTACCTGCTTTTGCTTGCTGTTGACCACAGATAGGAATATACATTAGGAGAATATCGAAATCTTTAATTAGTTTCGATTAGTGTGCTTGTGCGTGGCTATTATTGACTAATGCCTATTAGGTGTTGTTTTATAGATTAGAGCTTGAAATGGTGACTTTTCTGTGAAAATTATGTCTCCTACTGCTACACGCTTTAAGATGGAAGTCTTGGGTTTGGCAACGGCTGATCAAAGGATCCACATGACGGATGGAATTCGGTGCTATGTGGAAACTTTTAGTTGGACTGGTAGGGGTGTGATTATTGTAATTTCAAAAACATTTGTGCAAAATTGTGGAACTAATTTTCTTCAAAAGTATTTAATACGTATTGGATACTTAAAAGCCATTACTGTACTTACCTAAATCAACGTGCTCAATATGTAGGGTTATTTGCTTTGCGACAGCATAGAAAGACAATTTTTTCTTATATTTTTATAAAATAATTTGAATCTGTAATTTTATTATTACAATAGTCTAAAAGCATTACTTATCTCTTGGTAAGAAAATATAGCTAAGGAAATATGAGGGCTTCGGAACCGGAAAAGAGTTGAGATAAGATCCCAGTGGTACAGCTGGTGAGGCTAAAAGCTACGGCCTACGAGACTTTGTAAAAGAATGAATAAGATGTCAAACAGAGGGATGATCTGTGCGGTGCGGTCACTTTCCTCGAAGGAAAAGTTGGGAAAAGGAAGTTGAAATTTTTGACCAACCCACCACGGCACCACATCCTCCACTGGTCTATTCATTCAAAGCCACAACTCCAATTGGCTATACCAAGGTAGGGTAAGATTGAAAAGCGAAACAAAAGCCGAAAGTTAAGTACATCTCTTGGCTCCTCGTAATGTAATACTTTGTATGCGCAAGAGCAGTGCACAAAGCCCCACTCAGTCACAAATCTATCTAAATGCCTTCTTAATTTCACCTTATCCTCTTTTTTCTTTTTCCTTAATTGGAAAGACAATGATCAACGGTTAATGACCCTTTTTCTCATTCATATTACAAATTTTTCTACACAAAACGACAAACGTAAATAATTGCCGGATCTACGCACAGTAAGAGCCAACACTGCGACCAACGGAGCAAATCTAAAACTAGAAGAACAAGAAACCACCTCCCACCCTCCCTTCATCTTCAGCGCTTGTTTAATCGACTTGGGTTGTCACTTTGGTAAGAATATTCAAATCACACTTTACATGATTGAGAGAACCAACAAAGATAATTAAGATACATAGCAATCCCCTCCATGACCAACTTATTTTGCCTTCCTGTTTTTGCTCACTCATGTCTCCTGGGCTATATTTCTGTCCGGATTTCTTTGCTCCTATATCACCACCGTCAAAGTTGGATCAATTCAAAGGAATAAACTAAACACAGTTTGGTTCTTAGTGGGTGCAGGATCCTGATATCAGGGCGATTGATAAGTAATTCTTTTAGCTCCAAAAATCTTGGGACCTGGACGCAAATTCTTTACCCTAGACCTTCTTTGCCGGGCGAACCCTCTTGTAACAAGGACCATATCTACTTTGTTGAACTAACAGCTGCACACATTCAGCAACCCGAAATTCTCTTCATTTGCTCTCTCTCCGCGACTATAAATGGGAAGTCACAATCCAAGAAGTATGTAGTAGACTAGAGTAATTGGTAATGCTATCAACATTCCAAAGATAACCCTGCAACACCAAAAGAAAATTGAAAAGATGTACCAGAATTTTTTAAGAAAATCAGCGACTACGGACTACCCTCTAAAAAGTAACTTAAATATCTGTATACTTACGCAGTGCTCAGAATAGCTGGATGTACGTTGTACTCTTTGGCAAACACAAATGGAACTATTCCTTGTGGCAGTGCAGCCTATTACAAAGATGAGGATTGACAAGACAATATTTTTCAATGTAGTTTAAATGAATTATTGAAACATAAAGCATAGTAAAGGAAAATAAAGTTCATCGTGGTACGGATACTGGTATTGGTACGTTAACAATTAAGTGGGAAAAAAAGATGTATTTACCTGCACAATAGCGACGTGGAGGAGGGTACCGCGGAGGCCAACAGCTATTGAAGCAGCGGCCATAACTGCAGGGCCGGTGAGGAACCTAACGGCCATGGCAAAGGCAGCGACGGAGTTGCCACATGCAATAATCTTTGGTTGTAAGGCCATAAACAAACCTTAATTTCAACAAAAATAACATAAAAATCAGACAACACGAATTTAATTTTCTTACTCCCAACTACTTTTTACCAAAAACCATAATTCAAAGGGCGAAATGCGTAGCCATCACCAATGGGTACCCACCGACGATGGACCGCGAGCCGAAAGGGTCCCATGTGTCGGGTGGTCAATCTATTTATACTTCTAAGACAAAAACCCGTTTAATTTCTTCCCCATTAACGACTCCCAAAGGTCACTAAAAATTGATGGAATGGATGGTAACGAATTTCACCTTGTACCAAACTTAAAAAGGTATGATAGGTTGCAGAAGTTGTTCCGACTAGTTGGGTAAAAGAAGAGGGAGATAGTAGTGAACGGGTAAAGAAAAGATGATAACTTGAACAAAAATCATACCTAAGCTGAACATCGCCATTCCAAGGCCAGCATCAGAGAGTATAGAAATTGACTTCTCTATTATTTTAGGCATAGCCACATGCCACCTGAGAAATTTATGACCAGCACAGAAAATTCAATCATACTCACATGATTTATTACTATGAATTGTCAAAATCAGACGATAAAAAAGAATGTGAACTAGATCAAAGGGCCCGTTTAGTTTCTAACCGGAAAGCAACAAGAGACCAAACCAAGCCAATGAGACTGGAGTAAGTATTAGGGTTGCGAATGAGTTTTCGCCACACCATGATCAATATCAAACGAGTCATGACACTCGCCGGAGGCATTTGCTTGTTGCCACTGGACTCCGGAGCTCCGGCGACTTTTGGGTGGAGCTCAGCGGTTGAACTTGACGCAAGCTTGTTAAGTCCAGTTGGTCCCTCTTTTTCCCTCTCTTCTTCTCCATCTCCTTTACCACCAATGCTGAAGTCCTCACCAACAAACTCTCCACCTTGTGGAATAGCTTACAAAATAGGGACCAAAACTTTAACTATATTGAAACCGCAATACATCAAGTCGTTGTTAATAAAAAACTGCTAATCGCATACAATTATGTTTAAGTAAGTGCATACTTGTTAGTACCTTTGCTTTCGCCATTTTGGTCGGTCACCAACATCCTTATCTCCTTCGCACTCTGTTCAGACCGACCCGATTGTTCTGTAGCTCCAAAATCAGTACCGCCGAAGACGTGCAGGCCACCGGCATCGGAAACCGGTGACGCACTCGAGCTCCACACAAACATGTGAAGCTCCTTAGCATCATGATTTGCTTTGCCACTGTTCTGCTGCTGCTGCTGCTGCTGTTGTAGTTGCGGTTGATTTTTTACGGTGGTTTTGGGGTTGTTCGGCGAAGAAAACTCCGGATTTGGAGCAGGGTACGAAGTGGGTACTGTTTGAGCAGGATAAAAACCGAATCTAGGAGAAGATATGGTCGCCATTGGAGCGCAATTTTCTTCAAAATTTGATGATCTCGGGGTTGGACCTCGCGACGTTTGAACTGAGTAGAGATCAGCGGGACCAAAATTTGAGTGTCTACCAGGTAAACCCTGAACACCCATCATGGAGTAGAAATCAGAATGGTTAAAATTTGAGCCTCTTGGTGTTGGATTTCTCGACGAACTCAAGCTGTAAATCTCTGCTCCGGTGAGGTTCGAAGGTCGTGGAGTCAATGCCGAGAACGAACCTGGACCAAGAGATCGTCTGGAAGCATTTGATTTCCTCAAAGTCACATGAAGCTTACCATCGTCGCCGATTTCAGCGTCCGTTTCTAAGAAGTCCCTGCCGTCGAGAGATACAACATCGGAGTCAACCTTAAAGGAAACAATTGACGCTGCTGTTTCAGGGAACTGTTCCATGATCAAAATCTTCGCTCCTCTGTACTCGAAGAGGAAGAGTAAAAGAGTGTACCATATGATACACTGCAAGACCACAACTTGAACCATGAGACTACCGGAGTAATCGCCGTA
The DNA here is from genome assembly GCA_025629825.1 of Erythroxylum guanchezii. Lineage (NCBI taxonomy): Eukaryota > Viridiplantae > Streptophyta > Magnoliopsida > Malpighiales > Erythroxylaceae > Erythroxylum > Erythroxylum guanchezii. The sequence goes on along the minus strand of JAOTAX010000196.1, from coordinate 9,493,865 downwards.
CATGGCGATCAGTAACGGAATGCCCATGACAAGCGTGTTGGGAAGGGTTGATAAAGAGAAGATTGTGATCATCCACTCCAAGCTTCCATTTTTTGTTAAGTTTGTCCAAAGCCCGAGAGCGACTAACATTATAATCTTTTGAAGCGTGTCTGCCGCTATGAACTTGAAGTTCATGGCATAAGGATCGTTCTTCGAGATAAAGTGAAAAGACAGAAGTGGCACGGCGAATATGGCCACGAAACGGTTGATGCCGGAGCATTGATCGGGACTGAAAATCTTCCACCATCGTACAGAGCCGTAGGCCAAGATCATGGCCACGTACAGAGGAATCACCGCCGTTAAAACGGTGTAAATATCACTCCAGCTAATCATCTTTGAATTGGGTTGCTAAGCAAGTTCAGAGAAGAGGTATTTATATGACGTCCAATGACAACAGAGTTTTCAGCGGAGACAATGAAATTTGAAGCAGGATAAGTTGGAGATGATGGGGAGGGCAAAATGGGAAGAAAGAAGGAAGAGGAAAAACCGTTATTTAACTAACTAGATGGTGTGTCCTCTGCTGAAACTCCCTGCTGCAATAGGCCTGTTTCTTGCTGCAGAACGCAGAGATAGATATATAGAGAGAGACAGATGGGAGAGAACTAAAGGTTACTATTTTACTAAGTGAACCAGTAACTTATGTGACTGTGTGTGTGTGACTATATATATATATATATATATATGTATATATAAAGCGAGCGAGAGTAGAGCAGGTGTGGCTCGGATAAAGCTATGTGGGTTAACAAGTGACCCTTTGACATGGTTAAGTTAACTAGACAAAATGGTTAATTGTTTTTGTACAGGTAGCTGTGGGGATGAAAGAAATTTCATCAGTGAATGAGAGCTTGCAATTTTCAGCTCTGCTGTCTCCTAAGTTGAGACTTGAGTGTGTGAAAAAGAAGGAGAAGGCCTGTGTTTGAATGTCAAAGCCGAAATGTTATTTTCAAACTCACAATGTTTTCGTGGGGGTATTTACCTTTCAACCATTGCTTAATTTGGAACATATTAAATTTATTAAGTAATAAAAATAAAAGAGTACATATTCTTATATATCACAACTTTAATTAAAGCAGAAGTTCGTATAAGCCAAAGGCAAAATACTATGTAAGAATTCGAACCAAAGTTTTGATTTTAGAATATTTATAGGTTTTGATTTTAAAAGATTTATAAGTTTGTTCTTGGCGTGTGCTTGTCTGAAACTCTTGATTTAAAATAATTCAAGCAATGAAATCTTGTTAGGCTATCATATGAGTTAATAAAATGAGTGGATGGTCAAGAGACCAATGTCGTCAGTGCTAGTTTTAGTATTCTAGGCACGCGTATGGTGAAGTCCGTTCAGGTCTTGGTTAGTGACGCAAACACTGCTAAGTAGTTGAAGGTGATGCGTGAGGTTAGCTCCATTTTAGAAGCTTATGCGATGCAACTAATGTATATACGTAATACGTCGACAGATAGTAAAGCTCTAACTCTTAGTATATTACTACAGGGAGGAGAGGCTTTTCAATGTGTTTATTTTATAATGCTTTATTAGGATTCCCTCCAAAGTCTACGAGTTAGGTTTTGAACTTGGTTTATCCACTGCTTATTAATTGAATAATTTGCATCTTTTTGTTTGACCTACAACTTGGCAATTCTACATTTTTTGTTTTTCAACCTAAATTGATTATTAAAAAAACTACTACTCCCTCCCTTCTTTTTTCTATGATAGTTGATATAATTAAAATAATTCTCATTAATTAGGGTAATCATAGTTCATCTTAAATTATCCAGAAATGAAATAAATTTTTACAATTGACATGAAGTTAAAAAAAAAAGTTATTGTGTAGTTTAATAAATAAATAAAGTTATATTTTAGTTATTAATTAACTATATTCTAAAAGATTTTACATAAACTTCTAAAACTAAATTCAAACATGATGATTTTTTCATTAGAAGAGGTATATATTTAATTAAAATTTGATGTTATACATTAAGCTTTGCAGCCAATTAAAATTGGTAGTAATAATATGAACGTAACTTGCTCATTTAAATATCTGTTTTACTAATGCGAGTTTCAAACTCCTTGTAACACCACAGTGGACCCAGTGCTAGCGTGACTGATTCAAAACTCGAGCTTTTTAAATATCTGTTTTACTAATGCGAGTTTCAAACTCCTTGTAACACCACAGTGGACCCAGTGCTAGCGTGACTGATTCAAAACTCGAGCTTTTAGCCCTTTACACACGCTGAGCAACTTCCATTTTCCTTACCTGTCTGGCTGTCTCTTTGACGGAGCTGCACAAATGTATGGTTTTGTTGACGTTACATGAAAACAACTGTGTTTCGTAAAATAATACATGTCGAGTTAAGTGTCGAAATTAAAAACGTAAATTGTATATCAACTATCAATTGCATGTCGCTTTTAACCAAAACAAAACAAAACAAAACTTGTAAAATACTCCCATTGTGTTATTTTGTCTTTTTGTGCAATGGTTCATGACATTTACTTCGTCCTAATTTCTCTTCATTAATACATCTGAAAACTGAATGATAAATGTTTGATTGAGGTTGGATTAAGCTTCATTCTAAGACAATGAATTATATAATAAATAAATCATTATTGATAAATAAGGATTCTTTAATCTCTTTTTTCATAGGATACTTACTGGATTTTGTTATTCTTTAATCTCTTTTTACTAATTAAAAGGTAACTAAAACTAATTTCATTTATATTTCTATCATTTGTTATAGTTTTCATCTCAAAATTTAATTTGAGGTATACCTTATAAATTATAATTATAAATTAATTAAAATATTTTCTTAACAACAATTTTTTATTTACTAAAAATTTGAAAGTCCATTTTATTTCAAAAACAAATTATAAAAATAAGTAATTTTTTTAGTTTGAGTAACTAATATAAAATATATTAAATTGAAAAGAAGTTAGTAAAGCATCAGATGATAATTAAGATTCTTTATGTTACTACAAGGAAAGGATATTTGCGAGTATAAATATCTAAACAGAAAAATTAACATATAAAAAGTAAATCTAGTTAAGCATAGTACCACCATTGAAGATCGAGTGGCACTAGGAAGGAGGCATTTTCAGTGCCAGAAAATCAAGTAAAGCCTAATTATATTCCAGCCATGCCTATGAATCTTTTGGGAAACGAAACGGACACCATTTTGCAGATTTCAGGTAACTGAGACGGAGATCAGAGGAGGTTTTATAGTGCCTAGCTGGTAGGCGACATATGGCATTAAACAGAAATCCTATTGGGTGCAATATATAATTCTGTTTCCAGCTACATTAACATTGTCTTCTCTATTAAATGTTACAGTTTTCTATTGTCAACCATATACGTAATACACTTCTGTACTCTGCTAATGTACTTATTCGCTTCAAATTTTTACATGGTACCCTTATTATCTCGCTGAAGAGCAATTATCTTGTGTCTTTCTTTTTTATCACAAAAGTTCCGCTCGAACCAAGAGATTTTCATGTACAGTAAGTGTTATAACCTTTGAGTACAGATTAATATCAATCCCCCTTACATTTCAAGAGAGCATTGTGGTAATTGATTCAGTAATTATGATTTGTGAAGCTTCCAAATTGACGTGCTTCTTCTATCGAACTGTCCCTAAATTAATTTCTTGCATAAATTTTATTTCTGTATCGACTAAAGACAACTATTCCCGACCATTTAGAGAGGTTAAGTAAATGTACCAGTTCTGAATGACTGGCAGCTGTATGACTGGCAGCTGTATGTATATAACTACGATTACCATATCTCATTATAACTTCTGTTCCACAATTCGTTATTTTCTAAATCCCATTCCCTTTCACTCCACTGTAGCTACAATATTATTCTCTTTCAATTGATAAGCTAATAGCCTAATAGTCATATATATGCATTGTATACGCGTTCCATCCAAAATGACTGGGAATTTCCTTTTAAAGGAGTTTCATTCCCATGATAGAGATATAAAGATGCACGAGAAATAAAAAAAGTCAAATGTGAAATCAGCTTAGAAGGTTGCATGAAAGAATAAAACATTGGTAGAATGACAGGAATTCAAGTAAGAAGAATAAAATCTGATGGCGTAAATGCATGCATCCATCTATCCCTAACATATTCTCATTTGACTGTAATAGTGAAGCAGGTTAGAAGTGGTTTCTTGGCTCTTAGCATAGCCGCATTCACTTTTAACATGGCTATTGATTAGTTAAGGTTCCGCAAAAGCAAATTCTTAGCTTACTTTTGGTATCTATGGCCATCCTTATGATCTCTTTCCTTTTCTTTTTTCCGCTCTACACTAAAAAAAGTATGAATTAATTCTAGCTTCAGGGATATTGATTTTGAGCCTTTGTTGTAGTCAGTTCCAACACTAACCAACGAAGAGGAGATCGAGTGTTAACCAGATATGGCATTTCTAATCAACAACTATAAGTGGCTGGTGGTCAAATTCATGCATGTTAAGAAGATATTTGGCATCGATGCATTCTTTTCTATTGATTTGTTTGCAAGTACTTTGGAAGATAGAAGATGATTGCGATTCTTGCTTTAGTATTTAGATAAGGGATTAGTAGCCAACAGAACATGTGAATCAAGAGACGACAACGATGATCGCATAATAATCAAGAATAGATTAATCCTTAAAAAGGCAAAATAGAGATCTCTTGAGCTAATGATAAGTTTGATCTAATATATATAGTGAAGGGAATAATAGAGGGAGGAGATTCTTGAGTTATACACATCAATCATATTCACACACCTAAAATGTAAGGACACTTTGCCCCTACATGATTGAATCCATTTATCATGTCACAGAAAAGTAACATCTTTTTGACACCTAAAAGGCTTGGCCACCACATAAAAATTATGCTCCATACAACAAATTAAGTTGGAGACAATAGCTACTTAACACTACTAGGCAACCCCCAAGATATTTATCTTTTCATCCATAATGGGGTAGAAGCGTCGTGGTAAGAAATTAGAAGAATTTATACTTAATTTATGGGTATGGGCAAAAGGCAGAATCCCAAGAACTTTACCCTCTCGGTCTACCAATTTTCGTTTCTACTTTTATTAGTATTCGAATTCTCTTGACAGGCATAGCTGGGGGGAAAGAGAGGTATATACCTGGCCATATACTCGATTGAAATGAATTCCTAAGTAACCAGCGAAAAAAGTGATGGGCTTAATACGGAAGACACTTGTCTGAAACTTATGATTAGGCGCCTCAAATTCAGGTCGACAATTTTAATCCGTCATAAAAGCCATTGCATAATAGTTGCTATAATCTCTTAACTAACAATATAGTCTATGATAATACTCTCATCATTACAAAGATAAACCACAGTAGAGAATCTTGCTCTCATGTACATAACACACTGGCACCATATCTAATACTCGAAGTCTAGAGCGTCCTGAAAATATCAGTTTGATATTTTGAGCAGAAAGTAAATTAATATAACTCATCGGTTTAGATACGTGTGTGTGCGCGCGAGGATCCTTGCAATTCATAGATGCTTGATGATTCAGTTCAGTGGGTCGGAAAGCGGCTCCTTACTGAAGTCGGCAGCCACAAAGAAACAAAAGCGTGAGGAAACGTTTGTACCCAATGATTGGGTTCCATGTGTTACGTAGCACTGTAGTCTAGGGGAATTAAGCCTTGGGATGGTAAACTTATCATACTTGTTACAGGTTGCTAAGCCACAGCACATGGAAGTAATGTGAGAACCACGGTGTGCAGAGAAATTATTGCAAACATAATCATGGGTAAAAAACCAGAAACTAATTCATTATCTTTGGTAAATTGAAGTGTACAAACTAACATAGCATTGCTGACATGATGAATTGATTTTGTTCCTTAGACAAAATACTGAATATGTATTACTAGCAATTTTGCAAAAGGATCCATGAAATGGGAACACGGATTTTCTATTTTTGCGAAAGATGATTGGTGCAACTCAAAGTTCAATAATTTTTATGCAAGTAAAATGATCCGATTAAGATTTAAGAGAAAAGGAAAATAAAAGGAAGGAAAATGACATTATAATCTGGTCCAGGGTTGGCTGTCACCCCATTAGCCCTCTCCCCCACCAGCACCACCACCACCCCTTTCTTCACTTCTCCATGATTAAATGGAGCCGATCCCCAACTCTTATCTTTCCTTTAACTATGCATGCAATCGCACGCAATTTTCTGATCACTAGTGTACATTTGAAATACCATACTTGGCACATGACTGACACTTGCATGTCCTAGATAATTGAAGCTTATGCTCTATACACATGAACAAGCATATGTCCAAAGGGATATGTCAATGCAATTTGCCCCTTATGACTGGTCGTTTTAATAATTATCACACTTCGCAACACCATTTCCTTTCGTTAGAGAATTTTCCCTTTTTCTTTTGTAGCACTTTCCTTTTGAGGAGGATAAGGCACCGGTTTTACACTCCGCATTCAATGTTTTCCCAGTAAAGCTCTTAACACAACCCTAATATAGAATCTAGGACCATGTAGGTGGTGGAAGTCAGTATGCTTGAGAGATTTACCAAACAATGCTGGTAGGGCTTTTGTAATGATCCAAAAGTGCACGGATGAAGATATAAGCAAGACTTCCATTCAATAATGGCACGGATATATACTTTTCCTTTAAGGTTGTGATTCTTCCGGTCTTTAGTGTCTCCAAGCAATATGTAACATCAAAATAATTAATTATGCTACTATTTAAAGTTTGGCTATGATGATAAGAAAGTATGAATGTTTTCTTTTTTCTTGATAAAAGTCTGGACTCTTGGGAAAGCTAAAAATAGTTGTAATATATTCAAAGATGAGTTCCGTGTCAAATAAGAATAACTAACAGTTTATATATCAACATCATCAACACCCTGGCTAGCTCGCAATTCATCTTGCTGGGAAAAAGAGAAGGAAGATGATTGTTGATTGTAACATAGGTTAAAGGGTCAAACTTTGTTTGAGTGGAAATCCTGTTGAGTCCAACAGATTGAACGCTGACTTCAAAGTTTGCATGTTACTTGGCTAAAATTCAATTTTACAGTGCAAAAGGAGTTGTTCTTCCAATAGTTTCTAAACTTGAGGAAATTATGACATTGTTCGTAAGGCAGTTGGGGCCCGTTACATAACGCTGAAGCCATCAACCGCAGCCCACCATACTCTGAGTAATTGGGCCAAGTTGTTTATCTTCCACCAAGGTTAGTTGGTAGGTGTGGCTTTACTGATTTTTCAATTTGTATGTGATTTTTGAGTTAATTTTGAATTGTATAACAAGGATGACCATTATAAATTCAAACTTGAATAGATAAAGACGGGATATGCTTCCTTGTTAGCCTTCCGATTAAAATTCTAATATCTTATTTCATATTTGTTAAGTTATATTAAAATTAATAATTGAGTAAAAATTGCAGAATTTTATAAATTTAAAATATGTTAATTATATTTAATCAAATTCATTAATTATAAATTTTATTAATAATTTATATAAAATAATAATAGAATTAATTAAATATATAATTTAGAAAATTCAATAAATAAGAAACAGAAAACCAAACAAACTGAAATTAATAACTACTGTTTTGAGTTCGACTCGTAATTGCCTACTAGGCTCAGTCCGACAAAGGCTAACAATAGGGTCATCATCCAAGAATCGGAAATCTCATGTGTCCACTCAACCCCTAATCCTATGTGTTGGGAAGTGAGCTTCATGCTTGGCTCGCGGGTCGATTTGAACCTCATTGTCAATTGTTTGCGATGTCCACAGACATCGTGTGAAAGAACGTTGTTTTTTCAGCGGTAATTATGTTCTCTTTCCTTGAATATATAAAAAAAACCCCCTAGGAATGAAGAGAATTGACTTTCATCCGTGTCTTTAATTAGGAAGAAAGCCAAAAGCCAGCTAGGGTCTGCATTCATCACAGTCTCATCTACCACGTTACCTGCTAAAAATTTGACAGAAGGGGCCATACCTGATGTGGTATGGAGACATGTTGAGATGGTGTTTTGGAAATTGAACTTCTGTGACAAAAACTTCTGGCAATGTTGGTTCATCGGTGGCCACACCATTTTTGAAGGAAACATGAGTTAGTTAGAGCCCCCATGTGTTGGGATTCAATTAGTTCACTGATAGAAAGAAAAGTGCCAATTTAAGGAGTTGAAAATTATATGAAAATTTATGATTTAAATATCAGAATGAAAGTAACATGATAATTCAAGACTGCTAATTTTTTTAGCAATCATTATCCTGGCTCAACTGTCGTATGTCAAGCTCATAACCGGTTCATCACGTCATCTTCGCTTAATGATTTCTTCTTCACACACTTTTTAACCTGTGAAGGCGGCTCTTCTTCTCGTTTTAAGAATAGTAGAAAAAGGTTAAGTACTCCATCATATAATATATAGATCCAAAAAGAAGAGATTGCAAGCTTTCTGTATTATTATTGTCACAAAAATCATCATCTTATTTCTCTTCAAATGGTAAATTCATGCTTTAGAAAAACTAAATGAGAAGCAAAATTTAGGACTAATCACCTAACTAGGTCACAGCTGCCCCTCTTAAGGGCCCATAAAACAAAATTGGCAGGTTATGTCAAGTGGTATCATATATTGTTCAGCATTCCTAATCCTTCCAATTTTATACTTGGTAGAGTGGGTATCCTACTACTTCCCCCTCTGTCGACATTGAATCAGAATATTAATTCTTTGATTTCAGTGTCAGGTCCATGCTTTTATTTGCTTAAAAACTAATAGGCGTTCTGGGTCCCTTTTTTTTTTCAATTTTCTGTTCAAGTCTGGAGTTTTACAATTCTATTTGGCGCCAAATGTTGAGTCTCATTCCTTCAAAGAGCATCTTTTTTTTAAAATTGTCCTGCATAAATATGAAAGTTATAGCAATTTTAAAATAAGAATAATTCAGCATTTACAATTTACATCCCAATTTCTATAAAATAATTTCAAGTGAAAAATTCCATAAAATCAATCCAATGTAGATAGTATACCAATAACATAATTGCTAGTGTATTAGCCTCAAAGAGAAGTTAAACCACAATCAATGGTGCAAGTAACTTGTTGACTTTCTTTGAAACTAAAATTGTCAATATTTTGTACCATTTTTTGCATTTAAAAGAAATAATTAAAAAACTTATAGCTAATTATCAACAATTTGATTAAATGAATAAATATCAGTAGTAAATAGATATATCTTCATTAATTGACATTTCTTTATACAAAACATCCAAAATGACATATATAGCCTCACACACACACACATATCCTAACTTGATAGAGAATTATTAAAGTCATAAACTTTATACATTATTAATTATAAAGTTAACCTCAAATATTTTCATTCCACTTTTTTTTAATAAAAAATTTCATTCCATGTCCAACTTCTAGCAAACATCAAGGCTTTTAAAGTTATTGGATGATACCGACTATAATGAAGACTTGCTACTAGCATAAAAAGGAGACTTGAAAGCAACAATAGATATTAGGGTAATTAACAAAATTCACACAATTATCTGCATAATTTGATATTGAGTTTCAATCAACTTTCACAATAATAAGATGTCAAAATTTTTATGTTGTTTTGCAAACATCATCATTCAAATTATTATTCAACTTTATTTTATTATATGAAATCCTAAATCCTTTTTCTCCTCATAAATTCTTTTAGACTAAGAAATAATCTAACAACTTTCTTGTTTGATGAGGATGTATTAATAAAAGCTAAACATAACATTGAAATGTTATGATCTTACACTTTACCTATTCTTGACTGGTAATTAAAGAGAAAATCATATAACAACTATTTAAAGATATAAACTTCTATTAAAGCTTGATCATCATATACCTTTCAAAAAAAAAATAATCAACAATAATAAGATTGTTTCTCATATTAAAAAATAATAGTGACTTCTACGGTATTAACAATTACATTTTAGTAGTTATAAAATTTTCTCATTATTTTTTTTGCTATTGTTTGAATCACCTCATTTGAAAAAAATGTTTCACTTAAAAATTATACTAATTTGATCTCATATGTGTTAGAAAAAATGAGAGTACTTGGATTTTCTTTTGAAGAAAATATCTTAGTAACAATGTTAAACACCTTCAACTTCTAACATATTTTCCTTTTCCAGCTACCTTTATAAATTTTTCAGCAAACAAATGTATTAGTAATCACATACTATTAACTTGATAACACATCTACATAATTTATGGTGCCATAAAGCATTTTGAATTTAGAATTCTACCTTGTTGGAAAAACCAAGTACAACTTCCTAATGTAAAGAATGCGTACTTATGTTGGTGTTTTCTCAAAATTTTTAACATGCTTAAGTGTTATACTTTAATACAATACACTATATTGAATTATTTCTATCCAATATTTGATAATATCTACCCCATCCTTCATAGTTAAATTCATTAAATGTACAAAACAATGCATATGAAAGATCCTCCTATCCATCAATAAGCTCCCAAAAGTAGCTTACTTTTAACTTTGTCAATCATAATTTTTTTTGAGAAATTAGAGAACATATTGAAGAGTCCTAAATGCCAAAGTTTTAGGGGTACAAAAGGCTTAGGTTTAGTGTAGCACTCCACTCTTGCAAGACACGTACCCAACATCCTGAGTGATGTCTAAGTGCGAATCCCTCAAGGATGGCATGCTAGAACGGTCAAATGTTCAGACACTCGAAACTTAGAACAAAATTTTCAAAATAACATACAAGTATGTGGAAATCAATAATCAAACTAGGCCCAATTCAGATACATAACACTTATAATCATAATGTCATTACATTGCAAAATTATTTACAAGCATTTCCAATTTGGAAAGTTATTACATACAGAAACATATTCAAATACACATGATACAAAAATTGTGGAATACACAAATAAGAAAGTACAAATGCAGACGTGAACTGATCCTGACCTCTATCTCTTACTCAAATGCAATAGGTATACTCCCGTTTGTCTAACGAGGTACTCTTCTGAGCCTGAAAAATAATTTCAAATTTTGGGTGAGTTTTGCGAACTCAGTGAGTGACCATCCTCGATGGTTCGCTCAATCACATAACACATCACATCATTTAACATGTAGCATCACATTCAGAGCAGTCAAATTAATCATTTTAATCATTTGAAAAAATGCACATATCAGTAATAATGCAGTGCCAATGAGACTCACTTTTATTTATTACTTTGTTGTGACCGAATGCCTATTTACTAGCTCATATCCCTTAGTGGATACCGAGCTGGCCCATATCCCTTGTAGATACCGAGATGTATTAGATAATGTCCCATATCCCTTAGTGGATACCAGGTACATTCACACTGAGCCCGAGGCTCTTTTTCGCATTATGAGCTTTAAGCTCTTTTCGGTGGCTACTCTGGTCACAATTGCCTTTATGTTTCATTCATTCATGTAATGGAATGCATCTCATTCACATATTTTTAATTAGTCACTTTCACATGTCCTCGGACTTTAGTCCGGCATTCAACATTTAAGTTGATAATCACTTGTTCACTAACATGCATGTTCACATTTTTATTCAAAACTAGGTCTGACATTCAACAATCAAGTTAAGAAGCACTTATTTCGTCCAATTCACATTTAAGTAGCAATTCAATGCAGAATTTAAACAAAACAAACAGTAAGTAAGATCATTTAGGTCGACTCACAGTACGCTCCAGATTAGCATTAACTTCCATGATCTAGAAATGTCTGAATGCGCACGTTTATCATGCACATCAAAATTATGCAATACACACATTACACACACATTAATAATTGTATAATTATAAGTATTCATTTATGCACAAATATGGAATATGTACAAAGCGTGTTCAATGACAATCCCGGGTATCTTTCCGTTATTCTCGTCACATTATCAATCATATTTCAAAACTCACTTAAGTATAATTTGTACTTAGGTTTACACCTCAATAAAACTATTAGAATCAAAATTTATAATTCAATTACTCGTCATTTCATTTCTAGCATTATTAGCTCTCACAGTATCCAAATCTCATTCACTTTTATTTAATACCCATTACTCATTTCCTTTGAATCACATCTACAATCATATGAACCTCTTCATTTCCATTATACACATGTCTTTGATACTTTAATACCAAAAATTCATCCACTAATGTTATTCCAACATTAAAAGATCAAACATTGTCCAAACTCTCATTTCTTCTTATAACATCTCTCAAAATTCCAAACCTTCGGGCCAATTTTCCATGAATAATACGATTAGCAAAATGAAGTAATTTGGTAACACTTTCTTCTAGGAAAATGTTCCTCATTGCCTTAAGTTTCTAATGACACCAAGATCATTCAATTTGGTTCAGTACTCCAAAAGTTATACTCCAAATAATTCGGAGTGTTCTTAAACTGAAATAGTATTCTGTACTCAACTTTAATTTCAAAAATCTGGAATTCTATAAACCAAATTAAAACCTAGATTTCTTCATACAATTTGTAGTCCTATGTCTCTAGTTTACTCTAAATTAAAAATCATTCCATTTGGATAACTACAGAAGAAGATATGCCTAAAATACCAAAACATTTTCAGTGTAGAGAAAAGTTCGCCGCAGCGAACTCCTCCAAAGAGGAATTCTTGCAAAATTCTCACAAGTTTGTCGCGGCAAAATCTAAAGTTGGCCGCAGTGAACTTTACCCGAAAGGAATCCTAGCCAAATCCTTTAAGTTCGCTGCAACAAAGCAAGGAGTTTGCCACGCCAACTTTCACAGAAGCATACCCAGTTTTTTAAATTCAGGCTAGATTGTAAGACTCTTATAGACAAAATTTGAGTTCAACATCTTCATGAAAAATGTAACCATATGTCTCTAGGTTAATCCAAATTAAGAATCATCTCATTTGGATAACTAGAGAAAAAGTTATGGCTAAAAGATTGACGTATACTTAATGAACATTTTCCAGTCAATCATCTTCAAACTTTCCAAATTTTACACCTAACGTAACTTATACAAAGATCACCCTTTACTACTTCATTTACTCCTCATTCTCAACTCCATTTCATCTCAATATCATTCACCAACAAAGCATGATCTAAATTTGATCATTAACCCAAAAACAGGGCATATTCATGTACCCATTCATCAACAGTCAACTATATCTCATCATTCATAATTTCCTATTCTTTTTCCATAACATATCTCTTTTATAAGTTCATTATTTCAAGTTAATAACCACTTCATGTACACTTCAAGTTTAGCTTAAAATCATCTATACACAAATCAAAATTCCATGCTTGATCATAAATACCCAAAATAGAACACAACATATACATTCATCCACCAATTTTCTACAATCATTTCTTACCCCATTATGAAGATCATTTAACCTCAAAACATCTCTATAACAATTCATAACTTATTATTGATCAAGCATCATCAAGCATGTACAAAAGCAAGAAAATTACATCAACTTATCATCATAAATGCTTCATTTAACATTTACCATAATGATTAAAGCCCTACTTACTTGATTTAGCTCCAAAATCTTCAAGAATACCAAAAATCCCTAACTTCACCAACAACCCACGATCATCATCTTCCAAAAGTTATAAGGATGGGGTTTTGGTGAAAATGAAGAAGAGGGAGAGCAAGGTAAAAGAGAAGCAAGTAAGAGATGAGAGAGCTAGGTTTAGTGTTGGTAGAAGTTAGCAACAAAGTGACATGAAGAAGAAGAGAACCAATGAAGGAAAAGAAGGAAGAGATAGTCATGAAAAAGAAGAAGGAGAAAGCCATGAGGAATGAAGAAAGAGAGAGTAAAATGTAAGATCATTTAATGGGCTTTCAATTAAATGAAAGAATAGTGACTTTAGACTTGGACACTTGTCCAATTTCCATGAATTTCAACTAGCTCTTTTATTTAACCTATCCAATCAATTCCAATTGTCTCCCAATTTTTAGTGACACTTGAAAAATAATCTTAAAGTCATTTGTCAAAATTTCCATTGTCTTTGGACAGTAAATTCTACTACCATTTATTAATAGTTTTGCCACTTGGAAATTTTTTCTGGTCCAAAATACCCAACAATCTCCAAAAATTTCTCCAAAAATTCCAAAAATTCTAATTCAACAAATACACTTTCCAAATCAAATTTCAATACATAAAAATCACAATTCTCAATAATATCACATTACAATTCAATTATACCCAGAATGTCAATGAATGCATGTACAATCATTTTAATGTGTGCAAAAATTCAAATTCACATATGTGTATGCTAACAGTATGCATGAGTATGAAAAATGCATTTTTCTTAATCTCTCATTGATCTCAAATGTATCGGATTTTAGGGTTCTAACCCTTAGTATGGGAATAGGATGTTATATTTAGACCACCACAAGTAGGCTAATGTTATCGTCTAATAGTTGTTTACTTAAAATGAAGCAAGTTATATTTGAATTAAGTCCATACATCATTTAACTTAAGCTTATAAGATTAAGATGAATAAAATAAGTGAACCATGGATATGGTTGTATCCAATAGCTCTTCCCAGTTGCAAGTACTTAATATGGATATTTAAGAGGTTCCAACAGAGAGCTAAAAGGAGTTGGTGATGTTTAATTAGATGTTTGTGACAAAGAACTCTTATCCATTCCAGTTTGTTCCCCTCAAAAGCTCCCTAGTTAGTAATGCTAGTAGAGAATACCTTTTTGTTCTTTTCCATCCAAATAGTATGTGAAGCAACTAATGTCACACCCCCGCCTTAATAAGGCTTGAGGTGGACAACATAGTATTAACCTGCCATTAGGGTGCCAAGCTAACCCTATGAGTGCATATGACTTGAACTATTCATACATTTTATCCATCTAGTCACCATTCAATTAACAAAACATTTTAAGTTCAAATAAACATGATTTATTCATTTATTCATCATAATAGTCTAAATGTAATCCCATCATCATTCATTATATCAGTTCAAATCCTACTTAGTAACAACATAACAATAATTTCAGTTTAAAAGTTCACTACACTGTTGGGTCTCGTTTCCGAAACCCAACCTCTTAACAAACTACCATTATACTTGAGCGTGGTTCCCTGTAATCTCCTT
>JAOTAX010000196.1:9392534-9451276 GCA_025629825.1 Erythroxylum guanchezii | reverse complement strand
TTTTTGTGTGAATTAACTTCTGATTTTGTTGTAGAAAATTACAAAAAGATTAAGGATCTATTCAACCCCCCCTTCTAGATCACTTACAACAAGTTCATAAAATAATAACTATCAAAACCAAACCTTCAAGCTCTCTCTCTCTCTACTGTGTTTTCATTTTCCAAAATATTTCATTTCATCAAAACCTTATCATTTCGTCAACTCTATTTCACGACCTCATCAACATCTTCATATAAAATCATTAAAATCATTTCAAACTATGTAAAACCATCTCTAAAAATACTTCACAATTATTGCATGAACAATATGTCAACTTTTACCCAGAACAGAGTACATGCATTTCTTCATCAACTTATTAAACTTCCACATATTCAAACTAGAACAGATTATCTACATATATATCCATCCACAAACATTTTACAACTCCTCTCGAGTATAAAAACCAAAAATCAATTCAAGAAAACTCATCGGATATTCACCAGTTATCAATCTTCAAAGTCGCGATCGTGCCCATTGAACCTCCAAAGTCGCTATCGTGCATGTGCACAATCGCGACATTCACTTAAAAATCACCAATAGCGATTTTCAATTTTAACCCTACGACCCTCATGTTTTTAAACTTCCAGCACTTCCAATATTCATTCAAAAGTCAAGCACGACGGTGCAATTCTTCTTCACCAAAACTTAACTTCTAAACTCCATAACTTTTGATCCCGATCTCTAAAAATTGCAAACTTTATATCAATGGAAAGCTAGAAGAAAGATCTACAACTTTCAAGAAGACAATTTTATCAAAAATGGCCTAGATCAATACAGTTTAATCCAGGAAGTTTCACAGTAGTGATAACCTTTCTAACTTATCTTCTTCATTCCACTTACGTAAATTTTTATCATTCACTATCCAAAATCCATTTAATACAATTGTAAACCATTCTAATTTCTCAATTCACTATCTAAAATTATTTTATTACTGTAACCACAATTTTTCACATATCCCATTACAATTCAATTTTACCCGGAATGTCAATGAGTGCATGTAAAATTATTTCCATGTATACAGAAATTCAAATTCAAAAACATGTATGCTAACATTATGCATGAGCATGAAATGCAAATTTTTCTAACTCTCACATTGCTTTTTTTTTCCATTATTGAAATCTAAATTCTAACCCTTAATATGGGGACGGGATGTTACAGTCTATGTCAGGTTATGTTCTATATTGGACAAAAATAAAGATTGTTAAAAGATTATATATGGCCTAGCACACAACCATGTACTAAGGTATGCTCTACACTGTAAAGGTGGTATTAAGAACATAATGTGTTAGATGAGTAAAGGGAGACTATTTTGATAGGAGGAAAAGAATTCAAAGGAAACATAATATAAGATATGGATGTGTTAGAGTTTGTATCTCTTTCTTGAAAGACTCGAGAAGAAGTCTTATTATACATAGTATGATGCATAACTAAATGACAGATCAAAAATAAAAAGGTGCTAAAGAAACATAATCACTATTGGTAAAATGTAAAATATGATTTCTAGAAGGTTGGCATGAGATACATTCAAAATTTCTAATTTTGACTTGAATTAGAAATTAAAGATTTAAATCTAAAGTTAAAAGTATGACCAAGACAAGAGTGTCAAATATTATATGTAACAACACCAATAATAAGTTTGGATAGAAGGTGGAGGGAGGTAAATTCAAACAATCATCCAACCTATATTTTGTCCTAAGATCTTGTCCGTTTGTGGATCCTACACAGTATAACCATAACTTAGAAAAGATAAGTTAATACCAAGTTCACATAATTGACTAACAAAAATAAGATTTGATGAGAGTTTAGGAATAAGAAAAGTTTTAGGAAAAGTTA
The DNA here is from genome assembly GCA_025629825.1 of Erythroxylum guanchezii. NCBI lineage: Eukaryota > Viridiplantae > Streptophyta > Magnoliopsida > Malpighiales > Erythroxylaceae > Erythroxylum > Erythroxylum guanchezii. The sequence goes on along the minus strand of JAOTAX010000196.1, from coordinate 9,449,404 downwards.
ACTTAGATGTTTGAATAGTGCCTACACTTTGAACATTTATAGTAGATTTATCATATGTATAGATAATATACAAAATTAAGGGAGATTTTAAAAGTCAAATATGAAAGTGTTAGAGGTCATATAGTTATAATAAACAAAATCAAGGTAACATGAAGAAAAAGTACATAATGTGAAAAACAAAGCAGGAGAGAAAGTAGTACCAAAATTTATTTGAAGTTGTTACAAAAGGGTTTTAAGGTCTTTCAAAGATAATTTTGGAGATATAGATGCATTTTTTTATTGTGCCCTCTATTGCAATAGCAGTGGTACTAGATTAAGAGGACTTACAAGAGTTACTTTTCTTAGGTTGTTTTCTACATTTAGAGATGTGATGATCACTCTTTTTATAATAGCTGTAAAATACCTTCTTTTTAGTTATGTTTTGAGAAGTCTGATAAGAGGAGGTCTAAGTGGCAAGAACAACGTTTGTAAACGAAGTAGATTTCTCCATTCAAAGGATGTTTACTTGGTTTCTTCCATAATTATTTATTTAGTTACTGTATTAAGGTTTGGCAGAGATCTTTGATGAAGAAGAGAGATATTTATAGGTTCAAGCTCATCTCTAAGAGTCAGTAAAAGTTTCCAAATAGGCTTTTGATCATAAAGATTGGCATAGATTGTGGCAGCTTGGGTATTAGGCCAAGTAGGGTTTATAAGTGCCAAGCGATCCTAATGATTTTATAATTCAGACATGTAACTATAGATAGGTTTAACTAGGTTATTGTTTCATGTGATGAAGTTGTTTACAAAGTTGAAATTGATTGACATCATCAAATATATGATAACAGCTTTTGAGAAAATTTCACACTTCATTAGGAGTATCAAACTGCCAATACTTTGATACAAATATTAAGAAACCATTTTAGAAACTGATTATCATACCATCCCAAAATACTAGACATTTTTTTGAATATATCCTCTACTTCATCTAGCCTTTGAGCAGATTTGGGCATCTCACTGCTAACTATACACTAAAGAAGTCTTCCTTTGAGAAAACTACACCTTTCCTGAGTCCACAAATCATAGTTAAATATATCAAAGATGACATTAATTAGTTGAGGAATGTATTGATGAAGTTTGGAAGTATCCATAATGTATGCAAGATTTAAAAAAAATCCTTATCAACAACGCTTGAAAACACATAAAAATTAAGAACATGTCTTTACATCTAAAACTTAATAAAATGAGCCCAGAACTCCTAAAATTCTTAGGAATTAGTCTAATTTTTTAAAAAATGACAAAAAAGGATAACCGATCAGACAAAGTTTGATCAACAAATTTTAACCAAATTGGGTTGAACCAAATCAACTAAACCAATGATGATGTAAGGTATTAACGTAGGGATTATAGGACAGTTATATCAGACTAGATACTTATGTGGCAGTATCATGTGGCAATGATGTAGGACCCAACTATGAACTGGTGCTATAACGTGGTATTGATGCAAAGCCTAATTGATGATGTGGCATTATGATGGGGTATAATGGGATCACTTTTGCAAGATGTCGTGATGACATGTTTGATGCTGATTAGACACGTGGACCATTATAGATTAACATATGTCACCTTTTGATGAATAAGTATTAACGTATTTTTCTTTGAAATAGTGTCTTTTAGGCTAAAGAAGATTAAAACAATGTAGTTTTGAGTTGTTTTCAACTTTAGGAAGTTGGAATTTTAAAACTTGACACTAATATTTTTAAGGAACGTGAGGGTTCATGGGTTGACTTTTTGGGATGGCGTTCGTAGTGTTGTGATCATTCTGAAGAGTACAAGAGTTTGGTATATACTAAACACTACTTACACAACAAAATTATCTTTGAAAGTTAAAGACTGTTATTTTTTACAAAGGGAGCCCTGATACCATGTAAAAAGATAAAGAATGTTTTGTATTTCTATGTGTATAAAACTATTATATAATGAGGTATTTACACATAAATTTATACAAGAATATATAAAAGAATATGCTTTGTAATTATTACATAAATATAAAATGTATGGATTTATATACACTATACATTAATGAACTTAGTGGATTCCCATTAGAGTTATTACCTAAATATAAATACTTTAGAAACAAATGAATTTTGGTTTAACTATAGAATTGAAATTTTGGATCAAATTTAACTATTACTCTAAAATTATACAAATTTTAAATTTGGGTCTAAATACATAGATATACACAATGGAAACTAAATTGGTTTGCTACCTATGTTTTTCAAATGTTTTAAATGCTAGTATTGTTAGGAAACCAATCACAGGTGTCGCAGAAAAATAAAATTTTTACAGTTTTTGATCAAATCTCAAAAATTGAATAACTTGAAAAGACTCAAATCATAAAATATTAAACCATACTTGATTTGATATTCATGCTGAAATCCTTTTGAAACTTTTCAATGCGTCAACTACAAGCTATTCATATGTCCAGCCTTTAATAGTATCCACAAAGCAGTCAAATGCACTTAACTTTTTAAGAGAAATTAGTAGGGGTTCTAACTCTCTCATACATATTCCTATTTATAGAAAAAGCATTAGGGTTTTTAATTTCTATTAAAATTAAATATTTATATTATAATTAAATTCAAACTCTAATTATAACCTCCATCTGATCTAAGTGTCTTAATACTTTTACCAGTTTGTTTCTCAACTCAAGTCTAAATTCTTTAAACTTTTCAAATGATTCAGACTTTTTTTTATTAAGTACATATAACCATATCCAGAATGATCATCTATGAACATAATGAAATATGAGAATCCACCTCATGCTCAAGTAAACATAAGGCTACATACATCTAAATGTATAAGCTCTAGTAACTCAACGACATATTCTCCCTTTCCATTAAAGGGTAATTTGGTCATCTTTCCCAACAAACAAAATTCACATGTTTCATATGATTTATAATCAAAAGCATCCAATATCCTTCTTTATGTAACCTTGTGATTCTAGTTTCATTAATATAACCTAAACTACAATGCCATTAATAAGATAGATTTTAGTCGCTTAACGTTCTTCTTTTGCTATTTATGTTAAGGATTGACCTTTTAAGATTTAATTCATATAAACCATTTGTAAGTAATACAAATCCATAACAAGCATCATCTTTATAAAAAGAACAATTGTTATTATTAATAATAATGACAAATCCATTCAGTTTTAATATAAGAAATAGAAATGATGTTTCTAGTAACAACTTGAACATAATAACAATTATTTAATTCTAGTTCAAGGCTAGAAGGTAAAGCTATATTACAAGTTCCTATGACTAATGCAACAACTCTTGCTCTACACCAATTTGTAGGTCCACTTCGCCTTTTCTTAATGATCTATTCCATGTTAACATCGGCATGTTATTACAAATATGAGAACCATATCTAGTATCGAATGCCCAAGAATATGGAGCAAAAGTAGAAAGATTGATCTCAATCACAAATATATATGAAGAAACAGCTTCCTTAAGATTCTTATCTTTTAGGATAGCAAGATAAGATAAGCAGTTCCTCTTTTAGTGTCCATTAATTCTACAAATAATGTGCTCTTGTCATTGCTCTTCTTCTTGAAACCACCTTTTGGCTTTACAAAGCCTTCTGTTTTTTGTTATTGTTCTTCTTAAAGCCCTTTTACTTATTGGAAGAATCCACAATAAGAACAGAATTAGGTTCCTTCTTAAGACACCCCTTTGCAGTCTTGAGCATATTTAATAGTTTAGGCAATGACATATCATTTTGATTCATATGGAAGCTTATAACAAATTAGGAAAAGCTTGAACTAAGAGACTGCAGCACTAAATCAACGTTCAACTCATGATACATGAAAAAATCTAATTGGCCTAATTTTTTAATATAGCCAATCATCTTCAACACATGTAGGTTAATTAAAGACCATTCTATCGTCTTGCATTAAAATAATGCTTTGGAGAGCTGATACCCCTCCACCTTGCTTTATGCACCAAACAACTCTTTGAGATGCAAAAGTATAGCAGGAGCATCCATATTCTCATGTTGCCTCTGAAGCTCCAAAGACATACTAGCCAACAACATGCATATAGCTTGTTCAACGTCAACAATATAACGTTATTATCTCACCCAAGCCTCATCAGTCGCATCTGAACTAGGCTCTGGTGGAACAACAGTGTCAGGAACATACAACTTCTTTTCTTGCCTAAAAAAAATTCTGAAGTTGTGAATCCAAGCCAAAAATTAGGTCCAGTTAACTTATTAGCATCCATGATGTTCCTCGACATCATCTTGGTACTCATCTTCTTTTGATAGCTAAAAGACATAAAAAAGAAAGTATTAGTTTATACCATAAAATTAAATAAAACAAGGACTTTAATAAATATTTGATTACTCCCACTATTTTATTCAAAATAATACCCCTCATTATTACATCGAGAAATTGTCAAATAATTTTTTAGTGGGTTAAGATCTCGCTAAAAAATGCTTAAATTTGCTCAATAAACTAACTAAATTTAAATCAGGTAAATAACAACTTTAACAATCACATCTTATATGACTCATAAATTCGTTAGTTGATAACTCTTTGCCAAAATATATCTTATATATTATTCCTAACCCTGCCTCTAAATCCATATGATCATGAATATGCTCATCCAAATCATACAAATTTTGTTAAGTAGGACTTATTAGTTTAAGATAAAAAATATTTGGATTAAAGGGACCTTGAGTTTACTCAACAATTCTTATAATAAATAAAACTCTAATTTTATTCTTAGATAATGGAAGATAACCATCACGTTTTTAATATGTACTTAATATTTAATTGAGAGATTTGAAATTTCAAATTTTGGTCTCATCTAAATAATATAATCTCATTATATTAATAATTTCTAACATAATCTAATTATGAAAGAAATTCTTTAAAACCTTTACTTGATTCTATTTATTGATTTTGTAACTAATTTAATTTCATAATTAAACTTCTTGAAAAATTAAACTAAATTCTAAAATACTTTTAATAGTGATTATCCTTTTAAAACAATTTTCAAACAATTAGATAAAAAATACTTTTTAATTTTATTAGGAATATAAATCAATTTAATCTCATTTAAATTAATTTAATTAACATTAAGGCTTAAAATATATAAAAACAAATAAAATAAAATAAAAAATGCGGGGTTGTCTTGCGCGTGCAATACCTCTGGCACTGACCAGTGCCTGCGCATCTGTTGTAGACACATTCACGTGCCCCATCGGTTTCCAAAGTTAGGTTTTCTGGAATTGTCGTCGTCGTCTCCTTTGCTCTTGTCTCACTTCGGAGCTTCCTGCTTCCCATCCCAAGCGCCTTGTGTAGGAGTCCTTCATCCCATCTATACAGCTTCTGTTGTGGCCAAAAATTGCCCTTCACCCCCGTGGCGATTCGCCATTGGTTCAAGCCTTCTGCTGTGGGCTATTATCACTCTTGCCAATGGCGACAATGGCCAGTGGTGACAGAGAGCGACTCACCAGCAGCGATGTAAGCCACTGGTGATACTCCATTGAGACAGACAAAGCCACAAAATGCAAAATAAATTAATTTGGAGCTAGGGTAACATGCATATTCAGTTTTTCATAACAAAAACAACCATAATAAACAACCACATTCAGTTCTTCAAACATGTATCGCAATTTTGATTTTGCGTTTTGTAAGATCTGTTTTTGTTTTGTTCTTTTTTAGAAACATTCAGCGCACAAGTTTAAGTAAAAACAAGCCAAGTTCCAGAAACAATAACTTGGAACAAAAATAATTTTTACAAGCGGATAAGAGACGCTGCATAAAATTTTTCAGAAAGCGGTTTCGAAAAATAGTATGATTCTATTTGTAAATTTTCAACAAGTGCCCAACCTTTTATATTTTTCATAAGGTTGGAAATTGGCAGAGTATGGACGTCGATCATTGAGAAGAACTATAAGTTCCAACTTCCAACTTCCAACTTCCAACCTATTTAGGATACAAAGGGTATCCAACACGTATAATTGCTGCCCTTTAGCTGACGAACGATTTGAACATCAAAACACTATGATGTTTGACAAATTGAAGACGACCAGGCATGCATAACTCGCTAAATTTATGTAATTTTAAACATTAAAGTGCGTACCCAAATCACTAAGAACTCAATTCGGTAGTTTTGTACCATTCCACAATATAGCATCTTGTTTCCTCTGGAATCCTAGCAAACATGCGTGCAATATGTCTGTCTGGTAAACACATGACATCTATGTAGATATTATGAGCTGTAACCCTCAACAGCAGAAGTGGCAGGACCTTCCACAGATGATGACATCCTCAGGCTGGGACGAGCGATACGTACCAAATATAGGGCAAGTTCAATTTACCACAAGTACAGCGATATCTATATAAATTGATACTTAATGAATTAATATCCTCTATTTTATAATAATTTTATGGTCTAATTTAGACTAACAAGCTGAATTAATAATTGTGATAAATTAATAAGATAGTTTTCCACACAAAAAAAGTCTTTATATAATTTTGTGTTCATATTCTTGTCATAAATTAATAATTTACTAAAACTATTAATATGTATAGTTTGCTAAGATATTTTCTTAAAATATAATTTTATTGTAGCTTATTTTTTTCTTAAAATTTTAAAACTGGTTGAATTTTATCTTTAATTTTTCCTATTTCAACAAAAAGTTTTGAAATTAAATTCTTAAATTGTGACACAAATATAATGAATTCTTAATACTCAGTAATTAATATTTAATTATCATATTGGTAAATTATAATAAATCTTAAATTAATTGTAAATACTTACATATTGAATTGTGAATACAATCTAAAAATTAATAAATTATTAAGTTATCAAATAACTAATACCTTTTCTAATTAATAATTTATTTTAAATTGTCCAAATATTATTAATTTTACTGTGTAAATTACAAGTTTACTATCTTTAAACCTGAAATTATTGTAAAAAATTTTCCGCAGAAACTTGATTAGTGATATTATTTTGTACTAAAATAGTGTAATCTCCCATTTCCCTTTGATTTTCTATCATGATCTTGTCTTTGATTGACTTAAAAAGCGGACTAATCACCACAGACAAAAGTTAGAGTAGACACAATCCTATCACGAAAGTTAAAGGATAAATATATATTTTTTGTAATTTTAACACAATCCTATCACAAAAGTAAAGGATAAATTTTTTTTTTTTTTGTAATTTTAACACAATCCTATCACAAAAGTTAAAGGCTAAATATATATTTTTTGTAACTTTACTTATTTTGTAAAATATCTTTACTAGAACATACAAAAATTCGACAAAAACTCATTAGAAGTATTAAAAGTATTTTTTGTAACAGGTGAAATCACAGGTAAGTTGGACATCGTTTACTTTCCATAAATATCACTTTTGTAGTTTTATCATTATGCACCTTTAATCAAATTAAAATCCAGAAATCAACTGCTAAGAAACGCAAAACCTGTTGCCAGCCGAAAAGAAGGGGTGCAAAAACCATTGAACTATTATAGTAAATACTATAATATCCGTCCCAAAACACTATTTTTTTCTTTGGGGTGTGAACGTATAACTACTATGAACAATCTCCATCCTATGTTTGTTCCTTTAGCTAAAATGATTTTAAGTTTGACTAACAAGCCGCCGAAGGTTGCTGAGGTAGGAGGGTGGGCGCCCCAACTTTAGAAGACAGGTTGACGGCTGTAGCGGCGGACGTGGTGGTAGGGTCACGTCTGTCGACGGAGGTGGTGGTCACACACTCACAACGAGGACACATAGTAAGGACTGAAGCTGGTAAAGGCTGACAAGTGTGAGGAGATAAAACAGTTGGTGGACCAACCTTCATAGCCCTAAGCTCTTCTACTTCCCTTTGCAGCCTCCTGTTTTGTTCTGTTAGCGAACCAAACCATCTCTTCAGGCACTCGCACTCCATCTCTGTCTGCTTCAGCTTGCTCCTGAAATAGAAAATAGTGATAAAGAATTTAATGGAATTCACTAATAAACTTGATAATTTATCATCATTCAACTATTGGTAGTGATTTTAATTAACATCTTGTGTATGGAACTTTTTAAACATTAGAACATAGTATATATCATACTATATTATTTTATTTTATCTTATGGTAAGATGGTGTTTTGGAGTAACTTGTACAAATCTTGATTAATTTACTTCCGTCTTTGATATGATTCATGACCAACAATTCACCCCGAGATTGAAATTTGAAGACACCTCCTACTAATAAAATTTAATTTATACAACTAACGTAAGAAAGAAGCACACTCAACTGTTACTAAAGAAGCACACTCAACTATATATTATTCCAAAGTCCTTGAAGCCACTAGTGCACGTACTTATTGTGTGGGTAAGAGTAAGTGAAGCAATGTGCTAACTAGCTAGGTAGCAGCAAAAGTTAATGTCCTTTGACAATATTCGTACGTACTGTTGGATTGCTTTATTGGTCGGGGTGGCGTGAGAGAGGTAGAAAAGGAGCATAATTTTCTCTCTGAGATTTCCTTTCCAAGAAATGATTGCCAACAAAGAAGACTTGGTGGGCACGGAATTTGGTCACTTGCATTAAAACCTTATCACCTGTTCTATATATGTGCTAAAGCAGGCAGCCAGCCAGCTAGAGTGCTTTGGCAAAATGGACTGCTGGGTGTAGTGCCAATATTTGTTAAAGTTTCCCATTTCAAATGAGTTTGGATCCTTTTTATAATATTACGGTGTTTTATTTTGTCCCATAAATTTCAGTCATTTATTTTTATAGGTCCTGTATTGGTCCCGCATAAATAAACGCAAGATTCACAAAAATAAATGGCTGAGATTTATGGGACAGAATAAGACACCATAATATTAGCCAAGAGATCTCGTCCCATTTCAAATAACGCGGAAGTGCATTTATTGCTCATGACTACACAAATGTAACTCAGTTTTGAATTGAACCCACGCGTAAACATAATTAACCCATGTAAGTCAGGAAAATTTTGTCAAAAACTAAAGAAAATTATCAGTAAGTTATAGGTTTTTAACTTGTGTGGCATGTATTTTTACAAGACAAAAAGAACAACAACAAACTGCAATTAGCCTCACAAAGTTTTGATACTGTTACAAAATTTGACAAATTAACACGGCATTTGGCAATTAATGAATAATGGGATATGACTATTGGCTGGCTTATCCTTTCTTGACATCGTTCATTAAATGTTAGTTTATGATAGTAAACGAGCATAAATGCATGGTTAGTCCGAAGAATAGCGAGTCAAACGGAACAAATAGGGAGCTATATGATACGGTCAGTACTCGAGTCCAATCCAAATAACACTTGCATATTTAAATATTTTGACATATTCAAAACCCATTTCTAATTCCAGCTTTTTCACTACTAATTATGAGATATCAAATTCTACATAACCTTCTCACATTAAAAACGTATTATATAGACATAGATAGGTAGTTCTAGGATCATGAATAAATACTGCAAAATAATATATTCCGCGAAAATGACGAAAGCATGCTAACAGAAAAAACCAATAATTTGGTACTGTTGATGAATTAAACGTTTATTATGATATTGAGGCAAATCAAATACTTGAAAAGATCCATCTTTTCGATGTACGATCATCTAATTTATAGGTCTCCTTTTGTGATATACTCTCAACCTTGACGTATTACTATGCTCACTTTCAGTCCTAACCACCAACAAAATAATAAAATAAACACAAACATCAAATGACAAGTCCCATAATTAAGCATTATGTAGGTAAGGTGCAATACCTGGCCCTACGGTTTTGAAACCACACCTCAACTTGCCGTGGTTTTAGCTTCAACTGCAAAGCTAGTGCCTCCTTCTGTCTCTATAGGGTCCAAAAAACATAATAATTACTAGAAGCAAATAGATTTGGGTATACAAGAAAGTTTCCGATTACCAGCATGGATACAATATATATCTTATGCATATATGGGTAAAGAGAAACAAGAGAGGGACAGAAGCCGGTTTACAGGCTTTAAACAAGAGAGAGAGAAGGTTTACAGGGTTTAAGGTGTGGTGCTGCCTGAAACTTTCTTCAAGAAGACAAGATTGCTCTTTGGAGAGACGAAGTTTTTTCCTAGGAGGAGTTCCAGTGGCATTTTCTTCGTCATCTTCCCCTCCAATACTGATCAAATATTCTTCTGCCACCGATGGTATCTGATTTATGTCCAGGACCCTCACAGCACACCCTCCTTGATCACCTGTTCCATATATGCATATGACCATTTTTCCAATCACCAATCAAAAAGACAACATATTTATCATCAAATCAATAGTTGTTTTTGTTTACTAAAAGGAACGCCATGATCGCAAGATCTTGATGATCTTAAGAAACAAGTATCAATAGAACCATATGATTGTCAGAGGAAACAAACAGAAAATAATCTCCTCATGTGAGCGCTTTCTTGTGTGTATGATCTGATTAGCGAAACACGCGCGGGCGCGCGCACAAAAATTTTCAGAAACGTTATGAGATAAGAGAGAAGTTTGTTGCTGCTTACCAGAAGAAGGAAGGGAAGGGGATGTAGAGAAACCAGGCGTGGACAAAGTCAAATCCAAGCTTGAAGAGCTAGGAAGTGAAACAGCCATGAAAGTTGCTTAGCTGAAGAAGAAGAAGAAGAAGAAGAAGAAGAAGGTAAGGCACTGATATTTGTAGAATAAGGAAAAAGGTAAAGTAGTGACGAAAAGAACCAGAGGAGGCAACGGAAAGACAAAAGCCAGAAATATGAAATAGGGGAGGCAGAAAAGGTAAGTAACAATTGAAAAGAATGATTTTGTTTTGTTTTTGTTCTGTATTCTTTATTCATTCCCTGGGGCTGGGGGTTTTTTGACTGTGGTTTTCAAGTCAAAGGGTTTGACCATTAGATGGATCACACGTGTCATAGTGATTGGAAGATTTTGGGTGTAGGAGAATAAACGGCAGTTTTTCAGTTGTATGGTATGGTATGGGTGTCGATTCAAAAGCCGGCAATTGAAATGATTGGGAATTGTGAGCCGAAGACCAGAAATCTGAGCCCTCAACTCACCAATTTCTACAACCATATTTATACATACTGCTTTTTGGTTCTTCAATATTCCTTAGTTTATGGGCAGTAGAGTTTTATGATGTTATGGGAATGGATCACTTTCACATGGGAATAGAAAAGGGAACGTATAGTAAGTCATTAAGTAGTATATTAGTAACGAGGAATTAAATGCTGGATTTACCTGCTCCCTACCTCTCAGTTCCAGAAAGAAGGAATCGTAACGCTCGTTTACCTTAACATTATATTAATTGCAGAAGAGTAGGAAAAGCTGTACTATTCAGGGGAATATGGGTTGTAAATGTAAACAAGAGGTATCATTTATTGAACTCAACTTGATACGAATAATGAAACCTGACCGGAATGACACCACTAATCAGATGTAGGCATTTGGTGAATTTGCTTAGTTGCGGGGGCTAATTGGATTCCAAGTTAAACCCCTTGGACTGGTTACTTGAAGTTTAGCATTTGACTAATTAAATTGTTGAGGTCAAATTCCACAAAGTTTTAATGCGCATTTAAGACTTTTCGTTTCGCCTCTGACTAGCTAATTTGTATGTTCCCTTTGATGCCAACTCAATGTTTGTTTTATGGAAATTTTGAAAAGTAGTACATCAGAGTCAAATTTAGCATTTATTTGACCCTTATCACATATATAGGAAAATGGTAAATGGAATACAATGAATGATCTATACGCCTTTCTTTCTCAAGGTGGTAACCTTTCTATATCTTCTTTTGGCAAATTTTGTCAAATCAATTAATAAGTAAAAACAAACAATTAATCCGTTGCCAGACTGCAAACAAAATAATTTTGAGTATTGGAGCATTTTTGTGCCTAAAATAATGTTTTTCTCTTAATTGAATTGCTTCAATGATAAGGCATTAGGTTCCAGTCAAGTTGCACAAACATGTGCTTGTCCATCCTCTGACCATTCTAAAACAAGGAACTTATCCAATCACATACATGAATTGCCCACTAATTTTTGCTGACATTGATAGCTTTTTTTTCTTCACAAAATTGATATAAGAACCAACCACTTACTTAATATTAGTGGTGTGTCTTTATGACTCTAAAAAGTAGTAACCCCCACCGTCAAATAAATAACTAAAGGAACGAAAGATCTGGTTTCTAAATATTTTTTTTTATAATAACAATTCTTTTGCTTTGCTCTTCATTTCTTGGTCTGGGGTCTGAAATACGAAAGCGATATCCGTGATTGCTGGAGCTACCAATACGAGGTATACAATGTTGTTCACATAAGAGAGGCTTTGAGGTTATGTTTCTTACACCAAACACGGTAACTACTTGGCAGTTGCAATTTATGTAATCTGAAATGGTTGTAATGACTTTGGAAAGGATACATCTTTTTGGGATAGAACAAAGTTGCCAACGAGTGATATGTTTGTCTGCTCATTCACACTGCGCTGCGCTTTCCTAGCAATATATTTGCACTGCCTATTGGCTTCCTACAGTTCCCAACAACGTTGCTTTTGCACATAATAAATTTAAAACTGAATTTGGTTGATTGCAATACCATCTACAAGGCACAAGAGGTGCCATTGGCCTGGTTGGATTCTAGTGTTGGTACAAAAATAGTCTGATACGTACCTTACTATGTTGCTTGTCACACGATATTTATAATGATTCGAGGATTTCATCTCAAGTTGTTGTTTGCTTTAGTAAGAATTAGTTGAGATTGTGACACATAATTTATTAAATGCATGTGATCAATTTAACTGCGCATCATTTTCAGTCCTAATTGGTGCTGAGTATATTCTAACTCGTAGTCATTAGCGACGATTTATATTCGTCATTGAAATCGTCAACAAATTCTCGTAGCAAAAAACTATAAGCGAGATTTTAACCAAATCATGGCTAATCGGATTTTGCTACGAATAGTTTTCGTAACAAAAAATTGTAGGCGACATTTTTTAAAATCGTTGCCAATAAGTTTTGGTTACGGTTCGTTTTCGTCACTAAAACGTAGCTATGTTTTCAAAATCGTAGCTAATAACTTTTAGCTATGAAAAGAAATTGTAGCCAAAATTTATTGATGATGTTTTTTAAAACGTAGCCAAATATTTTTGGCGATGTTTTGAAATTTTTAATAAACATTATAACTAAATATTATATCATGTAGATTATAATTATCGGTTACATTTTTAATCGATATTATTGTATGCCAATAAGTTTTGGCCACAGTTCGTTTTCGTCACTAAAACTTTAGCTTTCTTTCTGAAAGCGTAACTAGAAGTTTTTTGTTATGTTTTCAAAATCATAGATAATAACTTTTAGCTACGAAAAGAAATCATAGCCAAAACTTATTGGTAACGTTTTTAAAAACGTAGCCAAATATTTTTGGCCACGTTTTGGAAATTTTAATATACATTATAACTAAATATTATATCATGTAGATTATAATTATTGGTGATATTTTTAATCAATATTATTGTATGTAATATTTAGAATTTTTGTTGTATAATTTATTATGCAAAATATATTAAATAAATAACTGAAAATTAGAAGCTTTGTATATAGAAAATAAAATATCATTAAATATGATCATGTACAAGATGTTAGTTACAATTTCAAAAATACTTGTATACAAAATAAAAAATACAAATATTAGTTTAATGACTAAGACTTGTTTTCTTTACTACTTACATAATTCAGGCCAAGTAAATTTTTGACCAACTTTTAAGCTTGCATTTTAATTTAGTATTAAGTGACTAGTTGTCCTTTTTAAGATGTTGAACATATTGTGGTCTTGATAAGGATGAAGCAGTTGGTTTTGGCCCAAACCCAAGGATTTTGATGTAGCCAGATCGTGTACCAAGCACCTTGTTATAAATGTTATCTACATTTAGCTGATTTCTGTCAGATATTGATGTTTGCAATAACTCCTGCATCTTATTCTAAAATTTAAGAAACAAAATCAATATCCAATTCAAATATTATTAGTTAGTACTACATACATAAATGAACTTAAAATTTAAACAAATTTTTATACTTACATAATTATTGTGCACTTCTTTAGACATCAAACCTTCACCTTCCCTATAATGTGTCAGTTTGTAGAGTGTGATCCTATCACACTGTTCTACGTGTAGTTCCTTATAACTTTGTTTTTGGGAAAAAAAGTACAAAACACAATAAATAATAGGGTTAATTACCAAAAAAAGTTCAAACTTTTTTCAAATTTTCAATTATAGCCCGAACTTTAAAAAGTAGCAATAAAATGCCTAACTTTTAATTGTTTTTAATTCTAGCCCAAACTTCAAAAAGAAGCAATAAAGTGCTTAAACTTTCGATTTTTTCAATTCTAGCCCGATGTTAGTGTTTCCGTTAAGTTTATTGGCGTGACTTACCACATGTTTTAAAAATCTTAACTATTAATGCATGTCAGCCAAAATTAACACAAAAAATGAAGGTTAATGAAACAACGTCGTTTAATCACATAATTAAAATGATATTGTTGTTTAAAAATGACCTCAATCAGATTATGCAATCTCGATAACCTTATTTCAGTTTTTTCTTTGTTTTCAATTTGTTCTCTCGACACCCTTACCCTTCGATTTTCAGATTACGCAGTCTCGACGCCTTCACACTAAGGACATCAGGAGAATGAACTAAAAACAACGAGATTACCTGTGTAGTATGTTGTAATGCAAGAGTAGTTTGCGGTGTCAAAAAAACAAACAGAAAACAAATGGCTAAGGATATCAGGAGAACAACAAATAACGTCTGACTAGAATTAAAAAAATTGAAAGTTTAAACATTTTATTGTCACTTTTTGATGGTTGGGCTAGAATTGAAAAAAAATTGAAAGCTTGGGCATTTATTGCTTCTTTTTAAAGTCTAGGCTATAATTGAAAATTTGACAAAAATATAAGCTTTTTTGTAATTAACCTTAAATAATATTGTATTTACTTATATAACTATAACTAATAAACAAACAACTTACATATTCATTTCGTAGGACAATAAATGATTTGGAACCTTGATTGTGGGGAGTTTTCATTTTTCCTCTGTTAACCTTTACTTGCTCACAATTTTCCTAAATAAAAAAAGAAACATTTATTAAATTGTCTAACAAGATTAATGGAAGCAAATGTGATGAGAAAGAAAACAAACCTTAACATTAGTAGAGGCCCAATAATCACACATATTACTCCAATTTTTTGAAGAAATCCGTTCAAAAACATGTCTCCTTGCCTCCTCATCTGAAGGAAAAGATTTGTAATATTGATGTGGTCGATAACAACGATCCCTGGTCATTTGTTTCAATAGTGAAGTCACACAGTTTGAAATTTCAAGGTTGTCAATATAGACGATATTGAACTTCATCTGTAAGCAAGTAAAAGTGAAATTAATCTTTAAATAAGTAAAATAATATCGCATGTAATTAAATCAATTGAAAATTTACCGAAACTTTATCCAAAGCATTCTTTAAAAAATTGTCCTTCTTCAACTGCTTGACATGTTTAAGGCAAGACAATTCAGTTCTGACTGTGAGATCCCACATCGGTTGGAGAGGGGAACGAAGTACGCCTTATAAGGATACGGATACCTCTCCCTTATAGACGCGTTTTTCATAGCCTAATGGACCGGATACCATCAAAACTCCAAGGTTAAATGTGTTTGGGTGAGAGTAGTTCTGGGATGGGTGACCTCTTGGGAAGGCCTTGGGAAAAGCAAAACTGTGAGGGCTTGGCTAGGCCAAGGCCCAAAGCAGACAATATCTGTAAGCGGGTGATCTGGGATGTTGCAGGTGGTATCAGAGCCGGTACCCGAACCGTTGTACCAGCTAGGCTGGACCTCAAAGAGGGTTGGGCCTTAAGGGGGTGGAAAGTGTGAGATCCCACATCGGTTGGAGAGGGGAACGAAGTACGCCTTATAAGGGTATGGATACCTCTCCCTTACAGACGTATTTTTCATGACCTAATGGACCGGATACTATCAGAACTCCAAGGTTAATTGTGCTTGGGTGAGAGTAGTTCTAGGATGGGTGACTTCCTGGGAAGGTCTTGGGAAAAGCAAAACCGTGAGGGCTTGGCTGGGCCAAGGCCTAAAGCGGACAATATCTGTAAGCGGGTGATCTGGGATGTTACACTGACAATTACCTCCAACTTATTAGACAATTTTGTTGTTTGAATCTTGTCTACAGGACGACCTTGTGAGATATCAATATTTACAGACAACTTATTGTTCATTGCAACATTGCAACATTCATTCGTTGCAACTCACAACCTTTAGTTATACCTCTACCTCTTTTTTCTAATATTGATATTGAAACTTAACAACAATTGAATAATGATAAGAAAGTAAGCATTAAAAATGTAAATATATATTTAAGCATAAGCATATTTGTATGTGTTAAAGATTAACAAACTTGCAGATCCCTCTTTACTAATTAAGGCAGATGGAGGTTGTTGTTGACTAGGTTCATTGGTGGATGAAGTCGATTGTTGTTGTTGGCTAGGATTTGATTGATCTGGTTGTTATAGGGGAGGAACAACCTCGATACTTGCCACCTTCTTCCCTTTATTTCTATCAGGTGCCATTATATTAGATATCTCTAACTCAAATATCAACAATCCACAATCCACAATAGCATAACTCAAACATAAATAATCTGCATTAACATAACTCGAACATTAACAATCCACACAAAAGTAAGTCAAGCATCAACAATCCGAATAAACATAACTCAAACAACAACAATCCGCATAAACATAACTCAAACATCAACATCCACATTAACTTAACTTAAACTTCAATAATACGCATAAACATAAGTCAAACATCAATAACACGCATAAACATAACTCAAACATTAACAATCTACATTAACATAACTCGAACATCAACAATCTGTATAAATATAACTCAAACATCAACAATACATTCCAAACAATATAAACAACATTTTTATTACCTTCAGTTATCATGATCAAGTAAATAACTGATCTTTTTAAGAAGGAAAAAGGAATGAATTAATAAATAATGGAGTTTACATCACCAAAAAGAGGTTTATGGGATTAACCCTCAACATAGAGAAAACATATTGGGTATACCTACAAATTTCTATTTTGTAAATAGTAAATGAATTAGAGATTCAAAGAGAGGAGTAAAGAGGAAATACAATCAAGGTTCCTTAGTAAAATAATTTCTCAAATCCCATTGATAAGCTCATTGATAAGTGCTTCTACATTTTTGCATTTGGATTAAAACCTTCTAGCATTACTTTATTTCCAACTTGTTTGCACACATATTCCCATAACCAATAAGTAGATCAATTTGTCAGTCTTTAGTTTCACCTAAACATGAATTAAACCTACTTCCAATTGTTAATTTTAGGCTAAGTTGAACTATATTAAGTAAACTGGAGTCATACTCGGGTCTTTTTACCATTCTTATATGGAAGTATATAATCCATATCTATATTTAAAATTATGTATAACTAATAATATTAGTTCAAATGACTCTAAAATATATTATTACAATTCGACGAAAATATTTAAGAATGGTAATGTTTTCTGAAAAAAGGGTAGATTACTTATTTTTCTCTATTATGATAAAAGCACTAATTTTAAAATAAAGAATAGAAAACTTATTTAAGGACATATGAAAACACTAATTTACTATTGTAAAAGAACAGAGTTAACTCTAGATTCAATTGGAAGTATGGTTAACCAAAACAAAAAATAATACTTAGATCTATTAATATTGATAAAGCAAGCTCCCTTGAGCGGAGTGATAAGGATGAACAGAACGAAAATGATGGTAATCAAATAGATAGTGTCAAAGAGTTAGAGTAAGTTGGTCATGATAAACTACGTTCAACGTGCTCTCAGATGAATAGGAATCACTCTCACAAAGAAGCATATGTTCTGACTTTAGGCCCATGTGGAGTTATCATAACCAATAGGCTCGAAATTCCTCCCATCAACAAAGAAGGTTTTGGCCAAAATTAGGGCTTATGTCCTTTTTAGCTGGCTTCTAACCGTTATATGACTAGCCATACGTGCTGCTTTTTATCAAGTCAAAACAATATCAATAAATTCTTCTTTGCTTTGTGCCCAATCAATTCTTATTTTCTTCTTGGTATCAGAGAGTTATGAACGGGAGACACAATCTCTTTCTCTTGTTAATCAAACATGTCTTCCTTCGACTTCAACCAAAACAATACCACATCAATCAATATCACAAATTTCATCATAGTAAAGCTCTCACACAATACATATGTCATCTGGAGAGCCTAAGTCAAGAATATGGCTTGATCCTACAAGGTTTGGGGCCATCTCACAGGAGAGATCACGTCGTCGCCACAATTCAAACCGGCAAAAACCAAACTCGCTGTTGGTGTTGACAAGGAGTCTTCAGCCACCAGTGGCATCACACATGCCGACAACACCTACAAGGA
Source organism: Erythroxylum guanchezii (assembly GCA_025629825.1). Taxonomy (NCBI): domain Eukaryota; kingdom Viridiplantae; phylum Streptophyta; class Magnoliopsida; order Malpighiales; family Erythroxylaceae; genus Erythroxylum; species Erythroxylum guanchezii. The sequence continues at coordinate 9,430,907 of JAOTAX010000196.1, read as the reverse complement.
ATCGTCGGAATTCACCAACTGGCAACAAACAGACATAACCCTCCTCAACTTGCTTATTGCGACTCTAGCTACAAAGGCACTTGGACTCGCGATTGGGCATGAAACGTTGCGTAAACTGTGGTTAACTCTTGAACAAGAGTTCACCAGCCACTCTAAGGAACAAGAATTTGGACTCCAACAGCAACTTAATTACTTGCGAAAGGAGTCAAGCCTCAGAACACCTTAGGAACTTCAAAAAAATTTGTGATGAACTTGCCACCATCAGCCAATCTCTTCCCGACAAGAATAAGGTTTACTTTTTGCTTATAAGTCTAGGTTCCGATTACGAAGATTTTACCACCATGGCTCTTAAGCCACCGTTACCAACATATTATGAATGCATAAACCAATTGAATGCATATGATACTAGGAATACTATTCTTGAGAATTATGTCAATACTAGTTGTGCATTTGCTGCACAACGAAACAATCGTCGCGGTGACTCCGGATATCATACTTAGTTCACTTCCGAGGGGAGAGGATTTGGGCCTGTTTCTAATAACTTTGTGACTGTAAACAATGCTTCTCGGAATAAGTTTACAGGTTATAATCGGGATTACCAGTGCCAAGCTAGTGGAAGCAATAATCAAGTGTAGGCTTTCGATGATCGTCGCTATTTTGTGAACGACCGACGTTACTTTGCGAGTGATCGGCGTAATACGTCTACTAATCGCTGCCAGCCTCACCCACCACCTCCTAGTATGAAAAGAATGACACCTTCTGAACGTGAGCTCTACAAAAAGGAGATTTGTCAATGATGCAACAAACAGGGTCAACGTGACCTCTACAAAAAGGAGATTTGTCAATGATGCAACAAACAGGGTCACATTTCGACAATTTGTTGGTGTCTCAATAGACAGACTGCAAATCATGATCAAATTCCACAAGCTCTTGCATCTATGACACTCGACAATACCATTCCAAACGTTGATTGGGTAGGTGACACCGGTGTATCTAGCCACATGGCTCAAACATTAGTTACTTTTGAAAAACGTAGAGCTTATCTTGGCCATGACTTTGTTTTGGTTGGTAATGGTTCAAACTTAAAAGTGGTGTTCCTCATTTTTTTGGCATGAAGCTTTCATCACCACAGCTTACTTGATTATTCATCTACCCTGTTCCGCTATTTCTTTCGATACACCGTACTTCAAATTGTTCTCTACCCATATCTGAATTACAGTTTACTTGGAACATTTGGCTGCAGGTGCTATCATACACTTATATCAGTAGAATTGAGTTTATTATTTAGTTTAGAGTCAATGACTCATCAAATAATTTATCTAAAATTAGTGATTTATAGACTTCATCCCCACTAGAAAGAAAAAGATCCAACTACCACTTCCCCAGAGTTCACACCTAAATAGTCACAACAGAATCAGTTGCATAAAATGACATGGTTTACAATTTAATTTTACGGTATTTTAATTCTGGATTATTTCAGCGTCACGACTATATGCAAAGGCAATGACTATGGCAAGCCTAATTTAAACAAAGAGATTTTATAATAATTCTTTGCAAGAAAATTGTTATTTTTATATTATGAAATACATTTAGTATTAGAAAAAACCAAACACTTAATGATTACGAAAATTGTTGTCAATAAAACAAAAAAAAATCTAGTTAAATGCGAAGGCTGAAAAAGTTAAGTGTACACAACTAATTAGTAAAGAAGTTGTTCTTGAAAAGAAATTTTTTATCAATAAAAAAACTAATACATAGATTCGAATATATATATTTTGATGATCCCTTAGGCATCTTATTTTATCAGTAAAGAATCCAATACTTTGTTTCGAATATATATATTTTGATGATACCTTGGGCATCTTTTTTATTAACTAGGTTTAAGAATGATTTAAAAGGTCAGAGGAATTGAAGGTATTTTTATAAAGTTTTTAGTAATTCAAGTAAATAAGAGCAACAATAGTTGGCAATAAATTAAGCTGACTTGCACCGAAAACATGGCCACCGTTCGATGTTCTACTCTTTGCTCTTTTTCCTTTTTTTCATTTTCTTATTCGTTGTAATCTCAATCAACCCTTTTTTTTGGCCAAATTTATCAAGAAATGTAATTTGATAATTGACCAAAACTACCAATTTTACCGTAAAATCAACCCACAAGCTAAATATCTTTTTCATGCCATTCTGCAAAAAGTAATATAAAATATATTTTTTTTAATTAGAACCAAATCTGAGTTGCTCAAGCTCAAGCTTATCCGAGATCAAATTCTTTTAAATGAAACAATATTATTTTACTTAGAATAATTAGATCTTGAATTAGTCTAAACTTAAACCTAAGCCTAAGCGTCCATTAAAAACAACTAAAATTTTCCTGTGCCAAAAATTGACATCCTGTAAAGTAATATAGGATTAAAACTTTCCTCCAATTCGAAAATTTACCTACCTTCAAAGGGCAGGAATCAGTACAACAAAATTTTTAGCTAATATTTGTGAGCAAATATTGACATTAAGCTTAGGCCGAAGCTAATAAACTTGGTCAATAACGCCTCTGGACCGCAAATAAAGGCAACGATTTTCAAAATTCCAGAGAGTTACGCGGAGTTTGAACAAATTTACCTCAATTTCACCGCATAACACGTCAGTCCATTCTTTGATTAGCCCAAGAGAGGTCGTAAGCTGGGACTATGACCTGCTACACTTACCTGGAATCCTTCTCCAAGTCCACATAATTAATTCAACTGAGATTATAATTATCATAGAGCGGTACGGAACTACATGCACAAGAAGTTTCTATACTTCTCTTCCATTAACTTTGTAATTTAAGGAAAGCAATACTATAGACATTACAGTCAAGACGTTCAATGTACTTGAAACATAATCGGAATTCAGAATTCTAAATTCAAACATCTTTTGGTAAATAATACATGCATGCAACTGCTAAATGCAAATCCAAGAGTACCCAACTAGAAGAAAACTGTACAACTGAGGTAATACATGACGCATATGTCAAAGCTTAGCCACCCCAATCCATCAATCACCAAGAAGACACAGCGGTTGACGCATGCTAAGCTCCGCTTTGAGTGCTGGAAATTGCTTCAAATCATGTGACTTGCCTAAAACTTCCTGCAAGAAGAAATGTAACGTCCAAGTGAAGAGTGTACGTAATTTGGAAATGTAGTTTCCATTATATCTGTTATTATGGAGCCAAGGTCCATAAAGGTTTTAGTAGGTGAAATATTTAATTCTGAAACTAAATCATGGTATTGCAAAAAAAGATATAGAACAAGAGCAAATTATCTTGAATCTTTGAATATTATTACTAAGCTACAAACCTGTGAATTGACATAAAACACACGCCACTTAAATTTATTCGAAGTCTTTAACCATAAAATGTTAAGAAAAAAAAGCCCATTATCTTCAACAACAAAGCAAGATTAAGGGCAGCTGAGACCACACAATCAAGATGTTACCAGCTATCTAGACTTCTTGAGCAAAGGTACATTTCTGATTCAGAATATTGTCAAATTAAACTATTTCTTCCAAGAATAAACTCAGGGTAAGGCCTTAAATATACCACATTAAAAATGAAACTACAAGAATTTCCTTTGTGACTTAATCATCAAACACATCAAAGCAGTCCCATTTGAGATGGTTTCAACTTCAAATTCCAATGGTTAAGAATGTTACCATTGTGTTAGATGCTATGATATCACATAGCATAAGAAACCCCTCTCTCTAGAGACAGAGCTACTTGTTCAGCTTCAGGAGAGAGGTGATTAAAGGATTAAGGGGCAAGAAAGTGAGGTTCACTCCCCACCTACCCTATCAAACCTGCCTATCTTACTACTTCCCTTTAGCCCAACATACTTTAAGATGATTCATGTCTGACCAAGAACTAAGAAATCTGTACCTTAAGATTCAGGAATTCCAAATGTGCACCTCTAAATCAAAGCACTTATCAACCATCAAAACAAAACAAAAAGGATGTCATTTTGAGAAAGTAAAATTCAGTGAATGAACAATTTGAGAACAAAAGGGGATGTCAAAGATGAGATCCATAGTTATATGGCTTGCAGATATAGATTGTCAAGAACAAGGGTTTAAATAGGTCATAATTTACAATTTAAATGGTTCACTGAACATAAGCTCAGGCCATCATCTACAGCTAGTATTTCTCAAATGCTCTATTCAGTGGATTAAAGGGTTGTCTATTCAACTCTATAACAGATTAAAAAAGTGAAATTCTAAGTGAAACAGCAAAACCGGGTTCAACCTCACCCTCATTGCATACCTAGCTCAATCATTTTCACATTGGTAGACTTGTGGAGAATTACCATAGTAATCAGGCACAAACAAATATGGCCAATGGTCAACCAACTATGTGCGAATATTACAAGAACAAACAACCAGAAAAGGATACAAACAGGTACAAAAGAAAAGCCAATTACCTCGTTTATGCAATTCAGTAAGGATTTTTGTGCTACTATATTGAAATCAAGAAATAGAGATCTTTTGTGTCAGGAAATATTGCACATTTAAAACAATAAACCACAGATAAGACATAAATAACTTAAATAGAGTGGATAAGGAGATGATTCTCAGCACAGAACTCACTAGTGCAGCAGTATGTGCGTCTTTCAAAATGTTTCCATCTATTTCCAGCCTCGCAACAGGAAACGCTGGAAGGTGGCCTGATTGCTTTTTTCCAAGCAAATCACCAGGTCCACGAATAAGAAGATCCATATTTGCCAAATAAAAACCATCTGATGATTTCTCCAGCACCTTTAAACGGTTAAGGCTACTAGAAGTAGATGCTATTAAGATACATTTGGACTTCTTAGCTCCTCGACCCACTCGTCCTCTGAGTTGGTGTAACTGAGCTATTCCAAATCTCTCAGCATTCATAACAATCATCATTGATGCATCTGGAACATCAACGCCAATCTCAATTACCTGAGTTGAAAGTAGTATTTGCGTTTCCCCAGATCTAAAACGTCTCAATGCTTCATGTTTTTCATCACTCTTCATTTTCCCATGCATTAACCCACAGTTGTAACCTCGAAATCTTTCAGACATGGCTTCAACATCTGCAGAAGCTGCACGAAGCTGAGGGAGTTGCTCGGATTGTTCAATAACTGGATACACTACATACACTCGTCCTCCTACACCTAATTCATCTAACATCATCTGACATATGTAATGTTCTCATTAGACAGCAAATTTGACGGAGGTAAACGGGAGGAGAAAGGTAAAAGGACATTCAATTAACCATGCAAGACATAATAGTAGATTCTTAAGGGTTTATAAGATGATAGAACTGAAAAAGATTTAACTCTTAAAACCATGCAAATAGAAAAATGATGGTATTGTCAGTAATTAAACTACTAATCAAAGTGAATCAAGAATCTTTTGCATCATCATAACTTTGGAAAGAAACAGCCTTATTTAAATATTACTTCTCTTTCCCAATTTCTCTAATATCAGATGACAGGCTAGTGGCTCTAAAACAATTATTCTTGATTTTGTAATATAAATCACAAGTGATATATGTATGACATTCTTGATCCCAAAAGTCGTACCTACACCTATATTTCGGTAGACTTATTTTGGTAGATGCAACAATATACCTTAAACAGCTACAAAATATTACTTATACCTTGTATAAATTCTCGAAACCATCAGAATTTCCTTCAATAATATGGCTTTCAACAGGAATCCTTCCAGGTGGTAAATCAGTTATCTGCCATGAAAGAAGTTGAAAATCACAATCCAAAAGCCTCAGAAGATTTATAACAAGAGTCCTAAAATTACGATGGAAAGCACAAATTATAGAGCAATGACAAAATCTCTGCTGTTTAAAACGTGGCCTGATTTGGTGTTGGGACCCGGTAATCCATTCGGCTCAATCAGGTCACTCACCAAAGTATGATGGCAACTTGGTGTGAATCGTTGGTCAGACCAGTTTAAATGATCTACCAAGTAAATTAAATTTTTAAATGTTCTTTTCTTTTTTCTTATTTTGAATCTCAGACTAGCCCAACTTAGCAACGAGTTCATCCCCCTGCCATGGTCTCTTAGTTTGCATGGGCCAATATTTTGGACCAGTTCTAAAAACATAGAATAATTAATATTTTTCAGGCAGCATATGCATTACAAATATACACACCATAGAGAAAAATATTAACATGCAAATATTTAATATGCCGCTGCATGCATACAAAAAGAATAGGGCTCCAATTCACCCAATATTATTTCCTGTTCCACCAATTTTCAGCTGACACACCTAGGACAGAGACAGCCTCATCCAAAAGTTTATTACATGCCAAATTTTCAGCTGACATACCCAGGACAGAGACAGACTAATCCAAAAGTCTACATAATGATGTGACTAAACAAACTTCTACAAAATGCATAAATAAATCTTGCATAACATTTTCTATACATCACATAACAAGCAACAGGATGTGCAACATTTACTTGTGTTAGAGAAATATCCCCATACAACGCCAGAGCAAGTGTCCGTGGTATGGGAGTAGCAGATAATGCAAGAACATGGGGAGCCATATAGCCATCATATTTTGTTGTTTCATCTGAATTAACTGCTACTGTTCTTGAAATTTGAGAGCTACAAAACAACTGCAGGAATAGGTAGATCAACATCTCATTTATAGTATTATCAATGGAATGATGAGACACAGAACCATAAAGACAAAGCATGGGGGAAAAGATCAGGATATGCTATGAGAATGAGAAAAGCCAACCTTACTGTTAAATCTTCCTCTTTGGACCACGCCAAATCGATGCTGCTCATCTACTACAGCAATACGTAATGCAGAGAACTCTACCTTTTCAGATATTAAACTGTGGGTTCCAATGACCATAGAGATGTGTCCACACTGGATATCCTGACAAGAAGTAATGCTACTGGTAAGAATCTCATACGTTATCCAAATAGAAAACAAGTCCCCAGATACATACCTCACGAATCATGCGTGACTGTTTTAATGGGGTTGAACCTGTTAACAATGCAATACGAGGCTTGGAACCATCTTCATCAACGTTGCCTAGCAAATCAAGCAAGTGTTCATAATGTTGGATCGCAAGCAACTCAGTTGGAACCATAAAAGCTGCCTGCATGAGGAGAGTATACTAAAAGTATGAACCGCATAACCACTCTATACAAATAAGAAGTAAAACCATTAAAGAGAAGCAAGAGACATCGTGGAAATTCCAACTGAAAGTAGCAAAGGAATGAACTTCAGAACAACAACTGCATCAAAGTACAAGTACATACTGAACAAATCCTATGGCTTCAATGGAGACAGGTTAACGATATCATTTCTCAAACCTGATAACCAGAGCCAACAACCTCCATACATGCCAAAAATGCTACAATAGTTTTGCCACATCCGACATCACCCTGGAGAGAACAATCAAATGATTAGCTACCGAATCCATAGCTATTACAACTCTCGACCACGTATACAAAGTTTTGTTTATTTGGAATTTAAAGTGATTATGTAAAACGTCCTTGCATAGTTGGATGGCAGTTATGTGGCAGATTGGTCTTTATATGTACCAAGTAAGACAGCATCATCAAAAGCTTCAATCTTTTGTGCAATATATTATTGATTTACAGATGTGCTGACCTGACAGAATTGAAGCCAAAGCTTTTATTAACATAAACCCCCAATTTCTGCAAGTGAGTTAGGGTCCAATCAGCATGTCTATAAATACTACACAATCCTTTGCTAATAGTCTGATTCTGTGTATGCACTTGATCTAATTTTCATACTGAATTGTAGTAGGACATCATAGGATTGCATTGATGTCAACTGTAGCTAACTCTAAGTAACCTATTTATCAATACCAAACTTGTGTTGTCTATATCCTCGCACAAGACACAAGCACCAAAGGGATGTCCAGCTAAGCTGATTAAAAAATAAGTCCCAAGCCTTTACCACCATGGGTGCAAAGAATTGAGGTTTTCACTGATGCATACCTCTGCATATAACCAACAATTGGGTAGCAGAAGATGTAAAATATCAAAAGCAACAAGAACACAGTTCTACAGATTTAAGATTATTGGTATTAAAGTACAACATAGTCACTCAAGAAGAAGAGAGAGTGAAGTAACAAAAAGAGCTAAATTAGTTGTAAATGGATGTAGAGCTGACATCCATGACATAAAGAGCAAAGACTAATCAACTCTTTAACTAATTCATTCTAAGCTACACGCTTAAAGGCTCCTTAGAGTTGTTCGGTTAATCTGAGCTTGAACCAATAGAAAGTATGACCGTATCTACCCCAAAGTAGATGTGCACTGGACTGTAACTTTGAACCCCCCTTGAAATGGAGATTAGAATGGAAGATATTGAGATAAGGTGATACCCCACAATAAAAATTAAAAATCTTAGACCATTACTACCAATTATTATGTCTTTTAATCCCACAGACAACGTCACTGAGTTTTGGAGCCAAACTCGGCCTGGGATGTTAATTATTGCATTCATTCTGACATAGCAACCTAATTCAGTAAAATGAAAGGAGATCCTATACACAGAAAAAGTCAAGTGCTTCATAGACTTCTGGTTGTATCATCAATTTGATCAAAATTGAAACTTCAGTGTCATAAACAATAAAGGAACTGAGACACCTATATTTTAATCCACCTTAACATAGAAACAAGGGCAGCAATTTTCTTGCACCTTAGCTTTGAACTATTGTCAATGATGAATACATCACACAACCAAAAAGAGACATCAATAGTATTTGAAACAGAGAAGTACATATAGCCTTATGTGATGTGCAAGTTTATTTTGATCCAGATGGATTGCACAAGCAAAGAAACTGTTGACAGCTGTATATTCCTGGTCTTGCAGGTTTAACTTCGGTGTGTTCCTAGTTTACTGGGTATTTGTTTTATGTGGCCTAATTCATAGATATTATTCCTGTATATTCTATTTTCCTAATTTAGATTTCCTGTATATATAGGGACTGCTATAAATTAAAAATATATATGAGTTATTTTTATCTTCCATCTTTGTCTCTAGCAGAGAGGAAAAATGGTCATCTCCCTGAAAAACACAAGCCCTATTGTGTCAAAAGAATATGTATAAGGCGTTTTAGGCGGAAGTAGTTCTTATAGCCACTCACCTCATAAATAGATTGCCTTCTAGAGTCTTGGGTGTTAAAAGTATGAACGTCTTCCAACATTTTATCTGAATTTAAACGCTACGAACAATCTTGTTCCTAGAATTTTCGAGTGTGTGTCATTTGTTCAGATTCATAATAGGGGTAAATTAGATCCTGGAGCTTTGGAATGTGCCTTTGTGGGCTATTCTTCGACTCAAAAGGGTATAAATGTTACCCTCCTCTGTCAAAACAGTTTATGTCTCAATGGATGTCACATTCATCGAACAAGATTCGTATTTCAACAATCCTAATCATTAGGGGAAGAATTCAATTAGGGAAGACAAGTGAAGTTTTTTGCTTGATCCGATACAAATTATACAGCACCAACTATAGCTTCTTATTCATCCTGTCTAAACCATATGCCAAAACAATCATCTGACTCTATGTCTAAACAATCCATATCTGAACCTATGCTTGAAGCACCAAGTGAACCACAAAAACAACCTAATTCTGCCCTTGGAGATGTGAGATTTGGCAAATGTAAGGTGTTCACAAGAAAGAGAATTGTTCCTGAACCTACACAGGTCCAGGGGTCTAACTCAAATTCTTCAATGAGGTAATAATTTCTAATCCTGCATTACAAAATGAAATTGAAGTTCATATGGATGAGAAAGACCTTCCTATTGCCATCAGAAAAGGAACCAAAAAGTGTACAAAACGATAATTACACCTTCTTGCACATTCCTTATCGTTTAAAATTTTTTCATCATCTCATAGAGTCTGCCTTGTGAGCCTGAATACCATTACCATCCCTACCACCTTATTTGAGGCTTTATTTAGTCAAAAATGGAAACAAACTATAAACGTGGAGATGGAGGCACTGAATAAAAACAAACTTGGGAATTAGTGAAGTTACTTGTAAGAAAGAAACCAGTGGGTTGTAAGTGGGAATGTACAATACAAATAAGGCAGAACGGTCAATTGAGAGATGCAAGGTGTGATTGGTAGTAAAACACTATACTCAGACTTATGAGATTAACTGTTTAGATACTTTTTCTCCTATAGCAAGGATGGATACAATTATGAGTATTATTACTGTTAGCAACTAATTATCGATGGGAATTGCAACAGTTAAAGAATGCATTCCTACATGAAGAACTAAAAGAAGAGATTTACATGAAAATTCCACCATGTTATGGGAAGAATTTGGCTACTCATACTATGTATAAGTTGAAGAAGTTATTGTACACCTCGAACATGGTTGGAAAGATTTGCAAGAGTTATGTTGACTATGAGAAAAAAAAAATTCAAGGAGATCATACAGTATTACACTCTCCTTCAAACAGAATTACCGCTCTTCAATGTATGTTAATGACATTACATGTTCCATGCTTGCCAGATTAGTCAACATTTATATGTTTCGATGCAACAACAAGATGTTATTTGTAACAAGTAGTTTTGTTAGTTGGTTAATTGGTTATAGTGATGAAGGATGATGTCAAAGAGAAAAAATTGTTGAGTCAACGATTAGCTAAGGAGTTTGAGATTAAAGTGTTGGGAAGGTTGAAGTGTTCCTTTGGAATTGAAGTTGCACATTCTAGGCAATTTTTATCTCGCAACAAAAAGTATGTTACAAATCTTTTCAAGAAAATAGGCAAGACAACATATAAACCCAAAAATACTCCTACTGAGCTTAATCTAAAGCTTGGAAAAGAAAAGGAGGATGCTGCAATAGATAAAGAAATGTATCAATGCCTAGTATGAATACTAATTGATCTATCTCACACACGACTACATATAGCAAATGCAATAAGTATAATTAGTCAATTTATGCATAGTCCAAAGCAAGTTCATCTGCAAGCAGCTCACAGAATACTTCAATATCTTAAAGGAACACCAGGTAAAGGTGAGATTTGGTTCTTGAGGCATACACTAATGCTAATTATGATGGACCTTTAGGATAATGCACTTTTCTTGGTGGGAACCTTATGTCTTGGAGAAAGAAAAAAACAAGGTGTCGAGGCTGAGTTTCAAACAATGACTCAAGGTATATATTGAAACAAGAGGGTTTTAGAAAGAGGACAAAAATTCACTTTATTCCTTTGATTTAAGGGAATTTATACAAGAGTATTTCCTAATTTCATGCTACTAACTATCAGATTTAAAATAGGATAAACTTATCTTATCTTTTAGAAGATAAACTTATTTCCTAGAAGATAATCTCCCAAGCTAACAGACTTATCTAAAAATATAGCTAACGAATTATCCAACACTCCCCCTCAAGTTGAGGAATAGATATTTATCATTCCCAACTTGTTTAGAATTGTCTCGAATCTAGGCTTAGGCATGATGTTTGTGAAAATATCTGCTTCCTGTGCCTGAGTAGGAACATAGCATAATTCAATGCCTCCTTCTATTTCACATTTGATGAAGCTTCGGTCAATTCTAACATGTTTCATTCGAACATGTTGAACTAGATTCTTCACTATGTTAATGGCTGATTTGCTATCGCTAACGATTTTGATGGGAGCAAAAGTGGTGATCTGTAGATCCTGCATTAACCTCTCTAATCAAATAACTTCCCAAATTCCTTGTGCAATTGCTCTAAACTCTGCTTCTGCACTGCTTCTTGTCACTACGGACTGCTTCTTGCTTCTCCATGTGACAAGGTTCCCCCACAGCTTAGTACAATAGCTAGAAGTTGATCTACTATCTTCAATACAACCAGCCCAATCTGCATCCATAAAACCTTCTATGCTCCTTTTCTCATTTTTCTGAAATTAATCCTCTACCTGGACTGCCTTTGAGATACCTCAAAATATAGTTGACTGCCTCTAAATGCCTTTGAGTTGGAGAGTGCATAATTTGGCTAACAATACTCACAGAGTAAGCAATATTTGGTCTGGTTAATGACAATAGACAAGTTTTCCTACCAACCTTTGGTATCTTCCTTTGTCAATAGGAGGATCTTTTTCATCTTTCTTGAATTTCCAGTTTCTTTTCAGTGGAGTTCCCATGGGTTTGAAACCCATTTTTTCTGTTTTCTCCAATAAATCAAGAATGTATTTTCGTTGAGATATAAAAATACCTTCTTTACTTCTAGCAATCTCCATTCCAAGAAAGTGTCTCAGGGCTCCAAGATCTTTTACTTTAAATTCTAGCCTCAATTTGTTTTTAAGATCATTGATCTCACAAGTATCATCACCTGTGATTATAATATCATCCACATACACAATCAAGATGGACTTCTTTCCATTTTGTCCAAATTTCACAAACAAGGTGTGATCAACTTGTTCCTGTTTGTATCCAAATCTGCAAAGAGTGCCACTGAACCTCTTAAACCATGCTCGTGGAGATTGTTCGAGGCCGTATAAAGATTTTTTCAGTTTGCAGACTCTCCCCCTTTCTTCTTTAGATTCAAAACCTGGTGGGACCCTCACATATATTTCCTCATCTAATGTACCATTTAAGAAGGCCTTTTTAATGTCAAGCTGATGGAGTTTCCAATCTAAATTTGCAGCCAATGATAGAAGAACTCTAATTGTGTTCAACTTTGCAACTGGAGCAAATGTCTCCTCATAATCTATTACACAGGTCTGTGTAAAACCTTTAGCTACTAATCTAGCCTTATACCTTTCGATCTCTCTATCTTCCCTATACTTCACAGTGAACACCCACTTGCTACCAACCACCTTTTTTCCCTCGAGTAGATCTACAATATCCCATGTCTTATTTTCAAGTAAGGCCTTCATTTCCTCAAGTACAACTTCCTTCCACTTAGGCTATTGGAATGCATCATACACATTTCTTGGAATTCTTACACTATCACACTTAGCAGTGAAAGCTTTAAACTTTGAAGACAACTTTGAGTAAGTCCAATAATTTGAAATAGAATAGTTGGTACATGATCTTACCCCCTTTCGTAATGCAACTGGCATATCCAAGTCACTTGCTATAATTTCTTTAAGAGCCAGTCCCTGGTCAAATGATTGGCCTTGTTGAGGAGCTTTAGGCCTTCAAGAATACACCAAGATTGGCTGGTCGGGAACTAGTTCTCCCACTGAATCAGACTGGACAATTTTTGATTCAATGGTGGGTGTTTGTGAGTTTTGTGGGAAGATCTAGACAGAATTTTGTGAGATAAGGAGTGATATGCTTGGGTCTCAATAAGTCTCTTCATGGAATGTCTCCCTTTGAAGAGAGGTATCGGAGAAGAATGATTGACTTTCAAAAAAGGTAACATCATATGCAACAAAGAATTTGTTCATAAAAGGTGAAAAACACTTATAACTTTTTGAGTGGGAGAGTACCTAACAAACACACACTTAATAGCTCGTGGGTCAAGTTTGCTTCTATTGGGTTGATTGTTATGTACAAAAATAGTACCCCCAAAGACTTTAGGAGGAAGAGAATTAAGAATTTTTATGTGAGGAAATTGATCTAGAAGAACACTTAAAGGGGTTCGAAATTGAAGATTTTTAGAAGGGAGACGATTTATCAAGAATGATGCAGTTAGAATAGCTTCTCCCCAATAGGAATTTGGAACAGAATTGATAAATATCATAGATCGGGCTACCTCTAACAAATGACGATTCTTTCTTTCCGTTATCCCATTTTGTTGTGGCGTATAAGCACTAGAACTTTGGTGGATTATCCCATTTTCACTGAGATAATGAATAAAATCATGTGACAAATATTCTTTCCCATTGTCGGTACGTACTACCTGAATAGAGGTTTGGAATACATTTTGAATGAGCTTGTGAAACTATTTAAAGACATGATAGGCTTCAGTTCATTAGGTATACCCAACATCCCCTTATGATCATCAATGAAACTGATAAACCAACGAGTACCCGTTAAACTTTTAGCTCTAGCAGGACCCCAGATATCACTGTGAATTAATTGGAACGGTTTTGAGGGTCTGTATGAGTGTATGGGGTGATAATTTTTGCTTTGCTGTGCTTTGCAAGGACACATTGCTCACAATATAAAGAAATATGATCTTTATTGATGAAAAGTTGTGGATATAAGATTTTCAAATATGGGGAAATTTGCATGACCAAGACGTTGATGCCATAACATTAGAATTTGACATAACTGAAAGGGAAAACTTATTTGGTGTTTTAAGTTTAGTAGGAGTACTCTTTCCTGAGAAGTAGTAAAGCCCATCTTTCTCCTCAGCACTGCCAATCATCTTCTCCGAACACCGGTCCTAAAATTCACAATGAAAAGGAAAAAACGTCACAATACAATCCATGTCCTTAGTTAATTGACTGACAGATAACAGATTATAAGTTAACTTAGCTTAGGCATATAGAGAACGGTATTTAATGTCAGATTTGACAAACAAACCTTCCCTTGACCAATAGCTGGTAACAACTTTTCATCTGCGACCCAGACATTAACTTTCTGTTCGCGTGGCTCATATTTCTCAAAAACATTCAAAGACCCAATTATGTGGTCAGATGCACCCATGTCCACAATCCAAAAATCGTGACCTAGAGACTTTGATAATAATGATTGACACAAGTTAACTTTATGCACTAGTGTTGCGGTAGGAGTCTGTTGGTCATCTTTGTCTGATTCAAGAGTTGGTGAAGCAGTTCAATTTGCTGGGAAGACAAATTTAGCCTAGTGGATTGGGTTATATCAAATTATGCTACATGTGCCGCTCCAAGTTTTTGCTGACCCCTTAGACTTTTAGGCTTCCAATCTGGTGGTTTCCCATGTAACTGCCAGCAGGTCTCACAGGTATGGTAGGGCTTATCACAATGGTCACACCATTGCTTGTTCTTGGTTTGTTGCTCTCAGGGTTGTTGAGTAGACCCCTTTCGAGAGTTTGCCACTAAAGCTGAACCTTGAGAGATTTGTTCAGAAGTGGGAGAGGTAAGCATGACCTCTCTTCTACTCTCTTCCCTACGAACCTCAGCAAGCGTTTTTCGGATTGAGGGTAATGGCTTTAAACCAAGTAGTCGTCCTCGTACTTCATCAAGTTCAACATTAAGTCCTTGCAAGAAATCAAAAACTCTCCTCTTTTCCAACTATTTTCCATATTTCTCGACATCAGCATGACACACACAATTTATTGCATAAAACATATCCATCTCCTGCCATAATTCAGTGAATAAGTTATAATACTCAGTAACAGACATGTTACCTTGGTGAGTACTTCTGATTTTGGATTTGAATTCAAAGCATTGAGATGTGCTCTCCAAATCAGAATATATTTCTTGCACAACCTCCCAAATTTCTCTTGCAGTTTTGTAGAATAGATAGGTTCTTCCTATTTTTGGCTCCATTGAATTGATAAGCCAAGCCATAACAATAAAATTCTCATCATCCCAAGCACCAAAAGTAACTGTTGTTTCTTGTGGTTGAGGAATTGCCTCGGTTAGATATCCAGCCTTGCCTCTTCTTTTGATTACTAGCGTGACTAACTAAGACCATTCTTGGAAATTCATTCCATTCAATTTATGTTGCGTGATTTGCAACGAAAGATTATCAATAGAAGGTGATGAGGATTGGGCTGAAGGGGTTACGGAACTAGGTGTTTGGGAGGAGGTTTGGGTGGTGGAAGACTCGTCAAGAGTTGGTTGAACTCCAGCCATGACGTGGCTGGAAACAGATTTTAGGCTACCAGAACCGACAGCTCTAATACCATGAAACAAGAGGATTTTAGGAACGGGACAAAACTTCACTTTATTCCTTTGATTCAAGGGAATTTATACAAGAGTATTTCCTAATTTAATACTACTAACTATTAGATTTAAAATAGGATAAACTTATCTTATCTTTTAGAAGATAAACTTATCTCCTAGAAGATAATCTCCTAAGCTAACAGACTTATCTAAAAATAAAGATAAATAATTATCCAACATATATGAATTACTCTGGTTGAAGATTATTCTTGAACAATTGAAGATTAAGTGGGACGGCCATACTCCGACAATAAATCTACAATTAGCATAGCTCACAACCCAGTTCAACATAATCGAACGAAGTATATCGAAATCAATAGGCACTTCATCAAGGAAAAGTTAAGAGAGTAGATTAATTTGTACACCTTATGTGTCTACTTATGGTCAATTGACTGACATTATCACAAAAGGTTTGAGTAGCTCATATTTTTAGACAAGTATATCCAAGCTGGGAATGGAGAATACGTATTCATCAACTTGAGGGAGAGCATGGCAAAATCATGCATATTGATTGATTGATTGTATTTGATTGAGTTTCCTATTATGTTAAAATATCTCATAAATCATAGGATTACAGAGTATCTCATAAATTATGGGATTAGATATTGTATTATAATATCCCATAAATCATGAGATTAGAATCATTAGTTTCTATTTATAGGTATTAGAATTTTGTATATAAGCTAAGCTTACTGTAAACATTTGATATATGCAAAGTCCTATTCAAATTCTAAGACATTTATCTCCCAAAGGAAATATGTTCTAGATCTTCTTGGAGAAACTAGCATGCTAGGTTGCAAACCAGCAGATTCTCCTATAAAGCTAATCATAAATTACAAGGCGCAGTTATAAATTTGTTGACATTGATAGATATCAATGACTAGTTGGACAGTTGATTTATCTCTCTCACACTAGACCAAATATAGTATACGTTGTATGTGTAATGAGTCAATATATACATGACCCTTAAGAATCACATTTACATGTAATTTGTATTTTAAGGTACTTAAAGCCTGCACAAGGAAAAGATCTCTAAATATGGTCACCTAGAAATAGAAGGCTTCATAGATGTGGATTGGGTAAGATGTCCTAATGATAGAAGGTCTACTTCTGGTTATTGCACATTTATAGGTGGTCATTTAGTTACTAAAACAAACTGTTGCAGCAAGATCAAGTGCAAAAGGTAAATATAGAGCTATGGCCCATGGTGTGTGTGTGTGCTATTATGGCTTCAAAAATTAATGTAAGAATTACAGTTCTTGGATAAAAAGATTTTCTTGTTATATTGTGAGAACAAGGCTGCTATTAGCATTGCTCACAATTCAGTTCAACATGATGACAAAACATATTTAAATTGATCAACATTTCATAAATGAAAAGGTAAGCTACGGGACTCTGAACATTTCTCTTGTATCTTCAGAAAATCAATTAGCTGATATTTTTAGTAAGAGACTTGGCATTAAGACATTTCATGTCTTAGTTTGCAAGATAGGCATGTGAATTATCTAGCACCTTCTTAAGGAGGAGTGTTGACAGCTGTATACTCCTAATTTTGTGGGTTAGTGTACTCCTAGTTTAGTGGGAATTTCTCTTTTAGGGCCTAATTTATAGATAGTAATCCAGAATATTCTATTTTCCTATTCATGTATATAGGGACTACTATAAATTACAAATATATCCGAGATTTATTTTTCTCCTGTCTTCGTCATTATTATTTCCATAGAAACAATACATGTCTGTGTCTTTAATCTCTTTCTATTAGCAAAAATTTAGTGTATATGTCCTACTATGTCACAACTAAATTAGTTCCTATTAAAAGATCCATAATTTGGAATAGACTAAGTTCCTTCTTATGAATAAAGTCAAAGAATCAAGTCTTAAGCATTGTTCACATAAATCCTCACCTCTATCCTTTTTTCTAGCCTTACATTATGCTTTCCAACATGACAAAATTCAAGTAGGTATAACAAACAAAAAATGCCTGAAATCTCTACAAAATGTAATATGCTTGACCAACAAAACCATAATATGTAAACAAAATACAATCTGCCCTTCATTTACTTTAAGCCCCACGACGATGCCAGAGACGAGTGCTTGAACTCAGTTAAGCCCTTGGTAAGGCATATATCTATTTCTTTAGTTTATTTATTTAATAATACCTCAATTATTTACCAAAAAAAATGTTTTCCGGAAAATCTCATCCTAAGCACCTGCCACCATTTATCATCCAATTCTGGTACAAGTGTTCAAAGCGTACACCAACCTAGAGAAGGTAGGCTCATATTTGGTCAAGTAGATGTGATGTAGGGTTCTAGCAGGAAGAGGAAGAACTTAAACAATTAGGAACACTTACAAAGACTCACCGAAAATAAAGAATCAGATATTAGAGTAAAATCAGGAAGAGGAAGAACTTAAACAATTAGGAACACTTACAAAGACTCACCGAAAATAAAGAATCAGATATTAGAGTAAAATCATAACCTGCAAGAGTCGATTCATAGGAATGGGCTGCTTAAGATCCCATATAATTTCAGAAATAGCAGTTTGTTGACTAGATGTTAGTGCATAAGGAAGGGCCTTCAGAAACTTTTTGGTCAAATTAGACCAATTCTCAATATAAACTGCACTAAATTCAGGTTTTCTACACTTGTTCAAAAATCCTTCTTTCTCCCTTTGTGTAGCAAGACCTTCAAGCAATTGAAACAAGCGTCCCAACTACAGAGACAATACAGCAAAGTCAAAAGTGGTGACCAAAAAGGAGACAGCATTATTAACTATACAATTAGCAACTAAGAAATTCAACCAGGACATTAAGAAGCAACAAGTACAAGCCAACTGAAAATTCTTCAGACAGCCAAAAACTTTTGTATGGACGGGGCAAGGAGAAAACAATACTTACAAAGAGCTGTTTAAGCAACAATTTCCTGAAGGACGTTCACCAGTTTGATCAAAGAATTAAATTTAGTGATAATAGCAAGTATGCCCAATAGTTTCTACAAATCGAAAATTTTATATACAAATATCATTCACAACCCTAGGTTCAATCAAGATTACTTTAAGTTGGCAGTATTAAGAACATTATTTTCATGAATATCAGTTAGAAATTAATAATTTTGTAGTCAACAGAAATTAATGGAATTCAACAATGCTAAAAGAGCTACAATATTAAATGAAACCAACAAACTATTAAAGGTTTTGCAATAGATAACCAGTATGTTTGTTATTGACCCTTAAACTAAATCATGACAGCACTCCCTTCTAAAATGATAAGTTTCTATTGACAGCGATTAATCATAAACCACCATTAAGCCTTGTCAGATAACAGATCCTAAGGAGAAATAAAAAGAACATAGATAAAGATAAAAGTCAATCCCCACAATCCTAACTGAAGAACAAGAGATAGAGAATTCTATTTCTGAAGCAACCACAGAAAACAGCTTAATAAAGTTGATAGCTAGCTGCAAAAAACCTTTTAGCTCATGTAAATTTATCTACACAAACAATCCACAGTAATAGGAAAATTTTGAAATAATTATCACGGATTATTCAAATATAATCACAATTAGCAAGAACTACAAGTAATAGCATCAACTGTAAATAAAGCTAATCAACTTTGCAAATGTAACTATCATGTTGTCTATATAAATGTTGCCGTGTTAGGCAATTTTCTAAAAGGGATTATTTGAAAATTAAACTTTGCAGATTCCAAGACTATCTTGTTTCTTTTGTTTTTCTTGCATTGGGTAAAAATGGATAGTGGAAAAAAGCATTGACACTCACCTGCTATAGGTGTTCTTCAAAATTATGATGATGCGAAAATCCCCAATTAATTGTATGCAAATTTTGTTTAAAAATCCTTCTACATAAAATAGACTAGTTCATTAGTATTTTACAATATGATTTAAGAACCACAATACCAAAACCAATTAAAAAACTGCTTACTAGAAATGATGAATTTAAGGTCTTACTAATTGAAATATGCCAGAAAGTGTAAATTAGACCGTAATGATTTTATCAAAATACAAGTTGAACCGTCGAAGTACGTAAAATGAAACGTTTACAAAACGTTCAAAATAAACCGTAAGTCGACAAAAAATTGGACGGAGTTAAGTTCCCATCTATTATGTGACACATCAGCACATCATTTCATATTTTTAATCTAATACGTGGGCCCATGTATCAAAATAGTTAAATACTTTAAATTTTAATTTTACATTCTTAATAAAAACTAATTTAATTACAATTAGACCTAATTAACTAATTAACTAAATTATGATCTGATTAGCTTAAGTTCCCCAAAAATTGACAAAATATTTGAAGAACCCTAATTCCGATTATCTTTCAAGCACTAAATTTAATGTCTTCTCCTTCAGGCACTAAATTTATTTAGGTTTAATTACTAAAAAAATCTTTAATTCTACTAAAATTTGTAATTATAGCTTGAATTTTAAAAAGTAACAATAAAATACTCAAACTTTCAATTTTTTGCAAAAATAGCATGTCGTTAGACTTTCCATTAATCGAGCTAATGTGTATTGCCCACGTGGATGACAAGTAGAATTATTCCAAGGTAGCTGTATATTAATTTAGAAAACAAAATTGGAGTTCCTGCGGTGTGATTATGATCAAATCCCCAATAGCTTGAAACAAATATCCAAGGTAGTTGTATTTCATGAGTGCTTTGAGTCGTTGTCCAAGGTTTCTCAGGCATTGACGGTTAGGGTTATGAGAGGGTATAAATTGCAATTTGTGATGGATAAGAGATTGGAAAATGGTTCCCCAAATTCGAGCCTTGTTGATAAAGTGATGCAGAGAATGATGTTTGATGTTGGAACTAGGTTTGTTTCTGTCATTGGTGGTAGTTTTGTTAAGAACTTGGGTTTAGGGTTTTATGTCAGTTATCGTTCGAGTTTGTCGGTTCACCGAATTTATTTCAATGGGTCAAGATGGTTTCTAATGATCATTGTAATGAGCTTGTAAATGATTGCATACAAAAGTTTACGAACACTACCATTACAGTTTATCTTGATAAGACAATGGGGATGAACCCTTATGATGATTTTTTCTCTAGCTTAACCCATCCTGAACATTAGGTTTTCTTTTTGTTTTCCTTTAAATTTATTATTTTAATATTCACTAAATTAATTTCTTACATAGACAATTAATTCCACTTGTCATCCACATGGATAATATAACAATTGATGTGGCTTGCCACACCACTTCTATTAACAGAACGCCTATCAACAAACTATTTTTGTGAAAAATTAAAAGTTCAAACATTTTATTATCACTTTTTAAAGTTCAAGCTATAATTACAAAATTTAGAAAAGTTTGAATTTTTTGGTAATTAATCCATTAAGTTATTCTTACTTAGGCATCATTTTATGTCAGCATACATGTGAACTATAATTAATTATGAATAAATAAACAACGAGGGAGTCACAGAGGGAGGCGTTTGGTTTCAGGACTATTGGTGTTGTGTGTCGATAGCTAATAGGCAAGAGCTGTGAAGATGGGCAATCCGGTGAAAAAGGAAGTGGAAGACTCTGATTTCAACAGAACCATCAATAACGATCACCAGAAACCGATGTCCTCTGCTGAAGAGGACTTTACTCTCACTCAATTGTCTCTCTCCACTGCCGCTACTAGCCCTCACCCTAAGCTCAGGCTCACCTTTTCTTCCTTAGCTAAGCAGAAGACTATAATGGCGAAGAAAACCGAACTAAAGCGTCTCAAGATCAAGAGACGGTCTTTTGATTCCAAAATGAAACACGTATTATCAAGTCATGTCGGGAAGTGTATATGCTGTAGGGAAAATAAACCTCAGAATTCGGTAAACAACACTCCTGTGTCTACAATTAGAGCAGAGGAGGTTCAATCAAATCTAGAACTTGGATTCCCTAACTTTTTGAAGGCTTTGGTCAGATCCCATGTTGCTAGTTGTTTCTGGATGGGCCTTCCTAGACCATTCTGCAGAGCACACTGCAGAGCACACTTACCACATGTGGATACTATCGTCACTTTGGAAGATGAATTCGGTAGGGAATTCAGGATGAAATACATAGCATATAAGACTGGATTGCCTTTTGGTTAGAGGCAGTTCTCGACAACACATCAGTTGCTCGGGGGAGATGTGTTGGTCTTTCAACTAATTGAACCCTGCAAATTTAAGGTTTACATCATAAGGGCAAATGACTTAGCTGAAGTTGATGAAGCCTTGGTTCTACTAATTTTGGATGCTCAGACCAAACAAAATGACACAGAGATGGCTGCCATGGCTAATAAAAATGAGAGGAAACATCCGTAGTCTCTACCATTAGCTGTTGTGCAGAAGCCAAATAAGAAATCTCACCAACAAAAGTCGTCACTTGTTAGTGCTAGGCAACCAACTGAGCAATCCGAAAATGATAGCGAGGAAGTGGGTTCAGAAGTTCTAGATGGTTTCAAATAATCTTTTCCCCGCTGTTCAATTTGATGATGTTTAAAGCTTTGAGAATTTCAGCATTTTTGTGGATGGTCTAGTTTTGGATTCTAAACTATCAAAAGATATTCGGAATAAATACTACAAGTTGTTTTGCAATCAAAGTGCATTTCTTCATGACAATCTCGTCAAGGGCAATAACTTTAAGTTGATTGCTAGAATTATTTCTGAAACTGTTAAGATTGTTGACGGCCTAAAAGCTTGTGATCTTACCACCCCATGAGATGAGTTTTCTATATAGGACAAGACTCTAAAAGGCTGTGAGCATTTTGGCATGAATGTTGGATTTTTACGTGTTAGACTGAGTCTACTTGTGAAGCTTGCCTATGACTCAGAAGGTGCCACAAAAACAAGGATGTACGTAGAAGCTAGAAATGAACGGGGACATATAGAAGATGAAATAAGAAATATTGAATCAAAGCTGTGCAATTGAAGACCACCTATGCAACATTTGGTGCTAACATTGAAAATCTCAAGTCGAAGGCTAAAAGCTATGAGCTCAAATTCCAGGAGGAGGTTCTTGCTCCATGAAAGTGAGAAGGTGAAGCAAGTCTGTGCAGAAAAGAATTGCAATCATTGCTTGATAGTCTGGTTGGTAGCAACACTGTAAACAACATGATAGCATATACCTTGACATTTTAGGATTTAATAGGAAGATGATATTGTGAGAATCCAAAACTTAAAATGAACACTAATGCTGTAACATTTTTGTACTCCATATTGAGAAGATTGTGTAGATTTACAAAAAAAGCTATAAAGTAAACAACAGGCTATATTTATAACAAGTTAAAACTTTGAGCAATTAATTGATATAATTTGTAGTTTTTGCTAGTATTGCAAAAATTGAGTAAAGTTCCAAATTAAAAATATAATTTACCCTTTATTCTTTTATATTCAAACTCCAGTAAATATAAAGTTTGATTCCTTGGCTTTCTAGGAAGTGGTGGAGTCTACATATTTTGATTGAACATTCATTTTACACAAAAGAGCAAAAGAGGATATGATTTGAGTTTTTGCAAAAGTTATGAAATTTTCAATTTAGAAAGTACAATACTTCCTTTCTGAGAGTAATTCTTAGAATTAGGAGTGATTATTAAAAATCTAGAACTGGTTTTTAAAAATTCATCAGTGTTGTACTAATAGTTTTGTTTGTTCAAATCTACGGGTGATGCATAAACCTATCCCTTTATGTTAATTTCTTATTCCTAAATTTCATCATACATATTTAAGGACCAGGAGGCGCATATTTACAAGGTATGCACGCTTTATCAAATAGTGTGCATGGTGCAATCCTACTTTATCTAACAAAAAGTAACCATCTTTTGACCAAAAAAGAAAACATAAAGAAACCTAGTGGGTGACATGTCAAAAAATAATAAGAAACAACTTAACATATGCTTAACAAATTTTAAGCAAAAGAATCTAGACAAACCAATTAATAGAAGAGCTCATTAAAGGGTAAGATTGTGGTTCAAGTATAAGTATAGAATAATGCAATTCCTAGGTAGTACCATAAAGATAAGAAGCACAAATACTTGAGCAATAATACTGATTAAAACAAAAGATTTTTGAGAAATAAACCAAAAAATATAGAAACTTCACAAAGAAAATAAAAAATGTCATCTTCAAACCAAACAATCGAGAAAAAGCTAAATATACCTGTAGGTAAAAGAACTCATCAAATATAAGCCTTTTCCGAGCTAAATCAGCCTCCTCCACATTCTTAGGTTGGTGAATCCCTCTATATGCCTGCATGCTCAAGAGAGCATTTACATTTTCGTGAAATTATTTTACTTGTTAGACAATACATGTAGATTGATCTTATGTAATGCATAAACCCTCTCTCCCTCTCTCTTCATTCTCTTTGCCCTCCCTCCCTCTATAGCCATCATTGGTCCCCTCTCCTCTCCCTCCCTCCCTCCTTTCCCTTTGTCTCCTCCATCCCTCTTACCTCTAATCATATAATAGAGTTTACTGAACATGGCATTACAAGAAAGGTTATATCATATCGTAGAAGATAAAACACAACTAGGTTTATGCAATGTCGAAGCCACCACTACAAAGTTAAGGGGAAAAAAAAGCATCGCCATGAAAAGATACAAGATATGAAAGTAACAATGCATCAAAACAAAAAAATTTCAATACCTCATGGAGGCTTAATAGTCGACAATCTTGAATTACATCTCTTGGAATAGGATCAACATCAGCAGATAACTCTTGCATAGCTCTAGATCATATCAAAGATTGTCTAGAATTATTGTTTGCTTACGTATATCTCAAAACCAAAAGAAAAATGCTCTAATTAAAGTTTGAAATTCACCAATCATAACCAAGTCCACCTTACATAAAATTAAGAAATATAATAAACAGAAGTAGGAAGTGTTAGTTTATCGTGACGTGGAACTTGCTGATATCGAAAGTAGTAATCGCAGCAACTCAACCATGGTAACAGGTCGGTCGACCCATCGTAGTATGGGAGGTCCAATTTGTAGTGGCGGTGTGGACTGCCACCTCTGCTGCATTCCAAACCCCCATCATCATCGCGATTGGAGTGATCACAATTGACGCTTCCCTCTCTGTGTTCCCAACGATTGCAAGTATTGTGAGATACTTCTCGCATCATCTCTTGAAGTTAGGCTAGCAAATTTTGACAATCACGTTCTCGTTCTTCCTTGTATATTTGTTGATCTTGTTGGTATTGGATCATAAATGCATCTAACTGCTACTGTATTCAACGGTTTGGGTCACCCATAGTAGGCTCTGATACCAAATTGTTAAGACCCCTACTATAGAATTTAGTTATGGGTCTCTGTGCAACGAAATCAAGTGAGGGTTGTGAGTGTTTTTCAAACTTTCTTCCCTTCTTGTTGAATTTACTCGTGAATATGAGAGCTCATTGGTGATGATAGAACTCTCTGATCTCCGATACTTTGTTTCTGGATAAAAGGCAACTTATCTTGCCTATTGTCTTTATTCATTATATATAGGAACATAACTGTCCCTTAGATAGGGACTAAAAGTAGTTTTCTAACCACTAAAGACAGCAAAATAATTAACCACTAATAACTGCAGAATAACTAATAAAATAGACCAAGTGCTTTGACTTGTTCACTAAGTTGTTGCCCAATCCTTTTGCTTGAACTTCCCATGTGTAAAGCGCCCATACACTTTAGGACATGTAACAGTTTATAAAGAACTGAATGTACTGTTACCTTCTAATTTTATATCAAAACACAGCAAACTCAGCAAGAGAATATGGTTGTTGTGAGTTTTCTATCAAAACACAGCAAACTCAACAAGTGAATATGGTTATTGTGAGTTTTCTAGCTAGCCTCAATTCTCAATTAATAAACCAAAGTCCCAGATCCTCTCTATTGCAGAAGTTTCCCATCTACATAAGGTCTTCAATAGAGTTTTTCGCACAAAAAATAGTGTTATTGTTGCCCCATTTATTTAAGCTTCAAGTGATTTTGTCAGTTGCAATAATGAAGGCCTTTTAATAAGAATTAGAATAAAGGAGGTAATACAGGAGGTTGGAAAATGCGAAATCAAGATACGGAAGAGGTATGTCAAAACTATCATAAATCGAGTCATATCAAGCGCACATGTCCAAAGCTGCAAAACAAGTCTCAAAAATCTCACTAAGCTTGTGTTGCAACTATTTTTACCACATTCACAAAATTCTCAGAACAAATAGCCTTAGTCTTGACAGATGAATTTGCTAAATTTCATCAATACCAAGGAGCATTAAAGAGTTCATCTAACTTTATCACAGTTATTGCTAAGATGGTAATCTTGATAGGTGTCTCCTTTTCTCCTCTAACTTTATCACAGTTATTGTTGAGATGGTAATCTTGATAGGTGTCTCCTTTTCTCCTCTAACACCCAGTGGATTATTAATTCTAATACTAATAATCATATCATAGGTAATCATAATCTTCTTAGCACCTTTAAATGCCACAATGCTCCTTCCAAAGTCATTTTAACAAATGTTTCTACCTCATCTGCTCTTAATTCTAAAATAGCTCATCACACTCCTTTACTTTCCCTACCATATGTTTTAGGCCCACTAGGATTTTCTTTTACTTTAATATCTGATAGCAAAATTACTCAACTATAAATTGTTGTCTTATTTTCTCGCATTATTGTCCTTTTCAGGATCTTATAATGAAAAAGATTATTGATAGTAGACATTTACCTAGAGATATATATGTTCTAGATATTCATGAGCAGGTGCTCAAATCCATTTCTTCCTCCATGATCTTAACCACTTTTGAAGCATACTATCGATTAGGCCATCCTTCTCTATTTGTCTTAAATAAACTATGTTCAAATTTTCAATGTGTCATCTTCAGATTATGAGTCATGTCAGTTTATAAAACATCATTTGCATTTTGTTCAAAACATTGTCCCCAAGTGTTTTTAGACTAATACAATTTCAACTTATTTCTTCATCAACCGTATGCCATCATTTGTCTTTCTTAGTAAGATTCCTCCATCATTTGTCCTTCATAGTAAGATTCCTTATCACATCCTCTTTCCAACCAAAACCTTGCTCCTCATTAAGCCTCGTATATTTGGAAGCTTATGTTTTGATAGTGACATTCATCCTCAAATCACCAAATTAGATCCTAGGTCTATAAAATGTCTCTTCCTAGGGTACTCTCATCTTCAAAAAAAGGTATCGATGTTGTTGTCACTGTCTTAATAAATATCTTGTGTATGTTGATGTTATGTTTATGAAAAATCTTGCTTTATTTCCTCAATCTTCAAACACTTCTAATAGTCAAGGGAAGAATGATGATTTATTAGTGTATCAAATCACCCAATAGTCACCAAATGTTGCTTCTACAATTTCTATTTCAGCAACACCACCACCGCCACCTATGCGCCATGTTTATTCTGGATCACGAGATGTTCCTGATACATTTATCAGGATCAAAACCCACAAATACTAATCTTGACCTTCTAATTGCTCTCCGTAAAGGTAAATGCCAATGTATTTACTCAACTTCATCTTTTGTTTCATATGAACATTTTTCTTCTTCTTCATGCTCTTTTGTTGCCTCTTTTGATACTGTATCTTTTCCCAAAATTGTTCATGAGACTTTGTCTCATCCTGGATAGGCAGCAGTAATGAAAGAGATGATAAATGCTCTAGATGCCAATGGTACTTGGAATTTAGTAAATTTACCTACAAAAAAAAAAGGCTATCAAATGTAAGTGGGTATTTGCAATTAAACTAATGGCTCAGTGGCTCGAATTAAAGCCTACTTTTTTGCTAAAGGCTATGCTCAGACATATGATGTGGACTACTCAGATTATGATTCTTTTTCTCTTCATACTTTCCTACATAACTCTCTACCAACCAACTTTTATCTTTTTCTCTTCGTACTTCCCTATATAACTTTTTTCCCTTTTTCTCATTATTATGATTCTTCTTTTTATCCAACAACTCTTCATCCAACAAAGAAAAAGTTCCAATAGAAACAAGCTTCAATTTTTGTTCTATAAGAAAGCTACCATTTCAAAGCATATATTTCTTTGTGTTTTCAAATATCAAACAAGCAAGTTTAAAAATGTCATGTAGCATACAGAAAGGACATGATATCTAAATAGACAATTTTGGCCATAAAATCAAATGACACAACTAGGAGCTTAGAACCATTATTATTATTTCCCAACCCAAAAGCATAACAAACTTGATGATAATAATAAGACTATACAATCATAGTCATACTCTTTTTGCAAGTAATCAAATTCCTAACATAATCAAAAAAACAACCTAAAAAGAAATTTATGAGATAGTGCATCTTTTTAGTTTATAGAGAAGGGATAAAGCAAAAACCTTGCAATAATACTCCTCAAAAGATCAGGATTTAAGCCCCCTTTAGAAGGATATATAGGATATGGCCGCCCTTCTACGTGAAGAGAGGAATCTTCAGCATCTTTTATAACATCAATATTGTACTCCCTCATTTCATAGTGATCTTTGGTAGGCATGCCTTTAACCTACATTGAAGGATAATACTCAAACACAAGATTCAAAAATTGCCCAAAATAAATAAAGATAGAGACTACCAATAATAGGATAAAATCAAGATTCTAAAGTTTTGCATGAAACTTTACTTCAATTGACAAAGGAAAAGGTAGTAGCTACTTGAGTCAATTTTACTTTAACAATTTATTATCTACATGTCTCATACACAATAAAAAATGAAAATAGAAATACA
The DNA here is from genome assembly GCA_025629825.1 of Erythroxylum guanchezii. Taxonomy (NCBI): domain Eukaryota; kingdom Viridiplantae; phylum Streptophyta; class Magnoliopsida; order Malpighiales; family Erythroxylaceae; genus Erythroxylum; species Erythroxylum guanchezii. The sequence goes on along the minus strand of JAOTAX010000196.1, from coordinate 9,402,363 downwards.
ATCACCAACATTTGTGCTAGTTTAGAGGGTGATATTGGAGCAATTTATAGTCTAAAATCATATATTGCGTAATAGCTTTTGTTTTATCTTTTATGCAAACGGATATCTAGAGTAAGGGAGAAACTACTGCTTGGAAAACATGGCTATCAAATATATGAACCTAAGCAAACCAAACAAGAGAGAAACACAATCAAACCACAGCAAGCACCATAACCAAATTTAATAAAAATGAATCTTGTTATGAACGAAAATAGTTTTGTATCTGATACATTGTAGAAGGTATCAGTACATATTTATAGTGGTTAGTCTTTATAGTGGTTTAGGAGCATCTAACTTGCAAATTATCTCCCATAAAGTATAGCATCATCCTAACTAATATAATCATATCTGAATTGATGATTTGATTCTATATAATCTGTAACATTCTCCCTCAAAGCAAATTCTACCAAAAATTGATGGTGGAATAGGAAATAAGGGTTTAGTAGGAAAAAGAACAATATAAGGAATCTCACCACAAAGAACTAATAAAGGCAAAAGATTAATAAAAAAAAAAAGCTATGGAGATAGCATTGGCCTAGAATGGTTTAGGAATGTGTGTTTTGAATAAGAGTGCTCGAGCAGTTTCAAGGAAATGCTGATTTTTTCTTTTAACAATACCATTTTGAGATGGTGTGTCAAAACATGATGATTGATGAAGAATGCCATTATGCATCGTGCAGGTTTGGAATGCTATGAACAAAAATTCTTTGGCATTATCACTTTTTAATGTATGAACAGAGACATTAAATTGAGTTTTGATCTCAGCACAAAAGGCAGTGAAACGCTAAAATAACTCATAACGTGTTTTCATTGCATAAAGTCAACAAGAGAAATCATCAACAAAAGTGACAAAATATTGAAACTCAGTTTTAGACACAACAGGACATAGACCCTAAACATCAGAGTGTACTAATTCAAATAGAAAGCTAGCTCTCTTTGTAACTCAAAGGGAGTCAAGGCAAACGATGATGTTTGGCAAATTGACAAGACTCACAATCTAAGCAAGATACGTTATGAAACTGAGGATATAACTTCTTTAATAGAAGTAAAGAGGGATGTCTTAACCGACAATGAGCTTCAAAGGGTGTTACGACAAGCAATGGGTCTTGCACATGTGTATCCAGAATATATACACCACCTGATTCACCGCCAAAAGATATTGAAAAAGACAATGATCAGGAAAGAATACTATCTAACAATTTAGGGAACGAGTGAGTTTGCTCACAGATAATAAATTAAAGGCGAATCTTGGTAGGTTTAAGACAGATGATAAAGACATCAATGGAGGGGGATTAATTGTGCTAGATCTAATAACAAAGAAGTAGATCCATCAGCTAAAGTAAAATGAGAAGGAGAAGAGTGCTTCTGGAAAGTAGAAAAAATTTACCTGTTATATGATCTAAGGCACCAAAATCAATAACCCCTTGTGATGAAGATGAAAGGAAACACGAAGGTGTGTTACTTGAATTGGCAATAATAGTGATAGGGTGAGATGAACTTTTTAATGCTTCTTGGTATTGTGTAAACTTAGTAAACTCATCTTCCAACATTGTAATTGTCTTCTCCACTGATGAGCTAGGTGTAGTAATAGCTGCAATATCAGGTGTAATAGTAGCTGCAATATGAGCATAATGAGATTTCTAAGTTTTCTTCATCATCTTCCTACATGTATGCTTTAGTAGGGCTTGGCTCAGGACAATATCGATAGACAATTATTCCAGCATCCTAATTCTTATGGTCCCAATTTCTTGTGCCTCTTATGAGGTGACTTTCCAGTGTCAAATCCATTATTTCAACTTACAAGAGCACTAGAGGTTTGAATGTTGGAAGGAACATGCACACTAACATTAGTGCAAAGTATCTGTGTAAAAACCTCATGTAAGGAAGAAATTTTAGAGCTTGAAAGAATATGAGATTTGGCAACTTCAAATTGAGAATTAAGACCAACCAAAAAACTCATTACAACCATTTTTTCCCGTTAAGCTTATTGAACTTTAACACTAAAAGGGAACAAGGCATTTAGTTCTTAATGTTTTTTTTGGGAATTCATAAAATATGCTTGAAGTGATCGATCTTGTTGTTCAGTTTGGTAAAAGCCCTTACAAACCTCATAAATACATGAAATATTTCCTTTTTCTAAATATAAAAATTCCAAATAATTTTTATATTTAGAAAATTAAATACATGAAACAGGACAAGTAGAGGGGACTATCGGCACTCCAGTGATGGAAAAGGGGGAAACTTCTGGTACCAAAAGTGACCCAATAATGGAAAAGGGGGAAACTTTTGGTACCAAAAGTGACCTAATAAGCATAACCTTGGGGTTGCAAAGGAAGTATAAGAGGAGAAGGGCTAGTAAAAAGAAAAAATGATTAAGGTTGCAATATGGAATATTAGAGGCCTTAACAGCCTGAATAAACAACTTGCGGTTCAAGAGTTTATCAAGAACAGCAAGTTAGATTTTGTTGGTTTATTGGAAACCAAAATAAAGAGGGAGCAATTGGAGAAGAGTTTATGGTTCCTGGACAGAGGATGGAGAGTTTTGAGCAATCATGCTCACCATTTCAATGGAAGAGTGGTCACTGGGCAGGAGAGAGACGTAGACGATTACTAGGAACCATAAATCTCTGTAATCTAGATTCTATGGATTATACTAGTTTTGTCCTCTTGATTGTATAGATTTTCTTATAACAAAATATATTAATTTTCGAAAAAAAACACTCAAGTCTGCAATCATGGGCCACATCTCTACCATCTCCATTATCTTGACTTTTGCCACAATCTAACATGGTTTTGAGGATAAAACCCTCGAGGTAAATAGGTTGTTTTGCTCTCATACCACTTGAGATAGTAAAGCTGTTGGATTCTCCTTACAAGGCTCCACTATGCTCTTTCATGTTATGACTTGTCTACCCAACATCAAGTTTGCAATCATGCCTCACATCTCTACCATCTCCATTGCCATAACCTTTGTCAAATTCTATCATGGTTTTGAAGCTAAAATCCTCTAAAGTGAATAGGCTCGTTCGCTATGAAACCACTTGATATGGTAAAGTAGGTCAAGGTAGCTTGTTTTTAGTAAAGTAGGCTAGAATTGGGTAATTGTGGCTGAAATAATTAGGGTTTTACAACAAAACCTTTTTGAAAAAAATTGGAATTACAAAAGTTTATAGTAGTCTTACTAGAAACCCTACCCAAAATGGGAGAAACAAGTCCAAGGATTCCTATTCATAATAGGAATAAAAGTGACATCTTATTGAAAAAGAAATATGACTTAAATAGAAAACTTTAAGAGCAGGAATTAAATAAGAAAACCTAATTATTAAATTGAAATATGATTTGCATCAAATTTTTTATTCCCCCAGAAAAGTTTATATACTCCTATATTTTCACACACCATAATATCAACAATCAGGCCCAATCAATGAGGAATGAAATTGAAATAATAGTATATGACATAAATGGGCTTTATTACTATCCAAAATATATATGACGATAATCAAAACAACTCTAATTGAATTTCCAGAAAGGAATACAGAATGCAGAAGCCAACTTACCTTACCACTGACACAAACTAGCTCTCCTAGTTGATGCTTCCCTTCAAGACATTTAAGAAAACGCTGGCTAGTAAATCGAGTGCCACGGAAAAATTTCTTAAGATGCAGATAAATGAATCTCTTTTCTCTGCTATTAACCTTATCATCACTAGTGTATTGACATACATTATCCTCAATCTCACAACCAACAACCACCTCAACAAATGCAAATGAGAAGCCAGCTCTTACTCCCCTGAGGATGGAAATGAATTAAATCATTGTCAAAATATAAACCATTGCGCACATATAATTTTCCTTATAAGTACACTCCTAATAAGTGGCATGGATGACAAATATTTTATGACTGAATATAAGGAAGAACTAAGAAACCAAGGAGAGAAAAATTTGTACAGTGGGAAAAAAAATTAATAATCTTAGGTAATCTACCAATAATAGTTAAGCATATTCTTGTGTTGATCAACTACTATCTTAGGAATTCAATTTGCCATATTAATCCCCATCATATCATCCAACCTCATCGACTCCCCTCCCAAAACACCTACATATGATGGTTAATTTTACAAATTTCCAAGTCCACAAGCTTACTCATGTGAACCTATTTCATTTGCCTCACCAAACAAGCACAAATGACAACATAGCTACAAATTACAGCAAAGCAAACCAACAGTATTAGACACTGTTCAACCTACAAAATTGTCTAACATTCAATAATTCAAGAAAGACATCATTGTTTTCAACAAACACCATATAACTACCTGGAAGATAATATTTTCCCAACAGAAATCAAGTACTGCCCATCTTCAACTCCAAGGTGTGCATTCTGCATATCAGCATAGGTTCGAGGAAAATGGTGCAGCAGTTTTCTTAACTGCATGGAGACAACAAGTACTATGTGAAACCATGCCATCTTTCAATTAAAGGACCTAAAAGACTTATCACCTCAGATAACTCCAATAGACCCACCGTGTGAAAACCACAATTTTCTAGCTGTTGGCTTTGTCTTCGACTTAATCCGGGTAAGCATTTGATAGATCTATCAAGAGATGGGGCACCTACTTGTAATCCTTGCTCAACCTCAACATAAGATTCATTCATTTCCTCAGTTTCCCAAGCCATGTCCCTAGAATGTGCATATGAAACACATATATTATCTTCATTTGATTCTTTCGAAGCATGATCACTTTTTTCAATTGATTCACTAATTATGTCTGTATTTTCCTTTCTTAGTTCTGACACGGAGGAGTTTGCATTTGAAAGGTTGTCTCCAGACCACAATGTACAAGGAATAGGTGGACCAACCAATTCTAAATGTAATGCATTAGGAACAAATCCTTTATAATCTCGGGTTGCAGAAGAGCTCTTCATTTTTGAGGATTGTGTTGAGTCATTATAAAGTTCAACAGGAGGTGAACTGCCCAATATAATAGAGGGAAACCTTTTACATGCCAAAGAGAGATCAACATTATCTGCACCATCTTTTAAACTAAGGCCACACTGCTTCAAATCTTTCTCATTCTCAAGGAAATGTTGAAAACTGTCATAACCCATTAATACTGATACCTAGAAGAAATCAAGTTGCAAGTTAGGAGCAGACTCAGACAAAGTACAGCCTTGAAAAATATAAGAAATAGTAACTAATGCCTTTCTTGAAAGATAAAATGCTTGTGAGAACCCAATACTAGAGGAATAAAATGGAAAAGAGGAGTAGAATAATATGCATGTGTATCAAATATTTCAATGTAGCAAAATGGTGGAGTCTTTTTATGTGAGATCAACAACATTTAAACTATTCTATACACCAGCTACCTTCTTCACAATACTATTGTCCATGCAGTATTAACTTGGAGGTGAGTTCCTCAAAGCCATAAAGTGTAGACAAAACAAAATGACTAAGATAAACTAACAAGTAATGCCTTGGTTTTGCTCACACAACATGGAAGGGCACTCAAACAAACTTGATATTCACACGCATTTACCTTTTTAAGAAACTTTGACTGATCAAGGCTGCTTGTCGTGCCATATTTTTCTACTTCATCCAAAAACTTGTTCACAAAATTATGCTTTGATCGATAAAAGAAATTTGAGACCTTCACAATCCCATTATTAAACCTGCAATCAAGAAGTTCGTTTCACGAGATATAAACACTGCCAAAGGAGCTTAAGAAAATAAGACCATGATTGCCCGCAGCACCTCATTTTTCTTAGCAACGTGCTGTGATATCCTCTTTTAGCATTAAAGACAATTATACATTTCAATTGCTTCTTCCCACAACACTGCAATGGAGATTTTCATAATTAAGCCTACTGCCATGCCCAATAATATCACTAGGACAGAAAATACATAAATCAACAGATAGCATTCAGCAAAGCAAGCAACTATATAAAATAGATGAGGGGGAAAAAGTGAGACTTAAATAGATTTTTATAAGCTGACACCAATTACGAAAAGGAAGCGATTCCAGAACTAGGTGCTAGCAGTTACGAGACGCAGTTGACAAACAAAACCAAAAGCAAAAAGCAAAACGTGTAACAAAAGAAGAAGAAGAAATACAGCGAAGTACAATACGTACAAGGCCACATGATTGCATAACCGATAATGTAAACGCCATGTAGAAAATCTTAACTGCTCCCAGATGACATACCTGCCAAATTCTAGCTAACTCCACAAAAATTGAAGTGCTCTCAAATGCTTCAAAATTAATAAAAACTTGGGTTTGAGTAAAAGTTACCTACTTTAAGAGAAGTTTGATGCTCTTGGGTTTATAGAGAAGAGAACCTGAGAAAGGAGTGCTCGTGCTCGCTAGAAAATGCCACAAGAACTGTCTGAACTCTGAAGCATGAAGACCGAGTGAAAAAAAAAAAGAGTTGGCATTAATTATGATATTTTACTTATTAATTTATCATGATAAATCATTTACAATTTTTATTTAAAAAAACCATTCCAGTTTGAGTATCATAAACGTCGTCGTTTTAAAGTCCTCCAGCTCTAGGGTTATCCCCTTTAAAGCCTACGTTTCTCGTTGAGATTGAGAAATTAAGGGCTGATCTGAATAGGGGAGAGCAGTTTTCTGTTGCTCTGTTGAAAGCTGGTAGGTTCTCTACCGGTTACCCTACTTTTCATGCCCTTTACATTAATTTCAAGGGCATCATAGTACGGGTTCTTGCTTTTCTTTGGGGTGAAATTGATTTCTTGCTCAAAGATTTCATCTCTCTTTGCCCATCGATTCTCTCCTCTCGAACCCGCCTCCAAACGCCTTTACAAACCCATTCGTTGGTTTCCATATTACCCACTTTGTTGTTCAAAGGAATGTTTATCGTTTTGTTAATTTGATTTTGTGACAGTTTTCCTGTCGCCGATGAAGACAAATATTCCGGCATGAGCGACGGCAACACCTTTTTGCGCACCACTTAGGAGCTTCTTAAGTGGGTTGTTTGTCGCTGTGAGGAATGTGCCAAAATGCTAATCTGAGGCGGTTGGTCGAACATTTAGCGTGTTAATATGATGGAATTGCTTTTCCTTTGTTTTACAACCATCGCATGATTTATATGCTCGTAATTTTTGTCGTTTGATTTTAGCTTATTAATTGCAAACTCTAAGGGTTTTTGTTTGAGTCCTTGATTTTAGTCTGTGCGTTGCAGAAATGGGAGGTCCTCTGGAGGCGCGTTCTGCCTAGTTAATATTTTCTTCATTTGAAATTTTATATTAGGTGGATGCCTCATCGGAGGACCTGATAATAAAACTGGCATCACAGAAAGCTGGTGCTAATCTCTTCTAGTGGCATCTGGCTCGCTATGGCGCCTACAATTCCTTCCACTTCCAATCCAAGATTTGTTGCAGCAACTACCAGGGCTTTGGGGACATTGACATGATTAACTTTTGAACTCATCAATCAGCGCATGATCATTATTAAGATTTATTTTTTCTGTTCGACAATCCCATGCGATATTTATTAATAACAAGTAATTGATGGAAAATGTGTACTGTTAGGAATTACAATAGTCGATCTGGCGAATTAGTTACTGTAGAGAGACCATGAGCACAAGTTGAATATATAAGTTGGTAATGGCTGGTGAAATGAAAACTCGACGCCTTCACATAAGAAAGTGGCATTATGAATTCAAAAGACTTGAGCACTACATGGGCTAACAGGGATGGATGATGCAACAAATGAAGCTAGCATGTTGATTAAACTCTAGCAGTATCTCCCTCTTCCTTATTCGCAAACATCCCTTCCTCCAACACCCAATCCTCTATCATTGCCTGAGAATGCAGAGACTGGTCGGTAGGAACAAGATGTCCTGCCCCTAACACAATAGCATGGCTCAAACTGCGCCATTTCTGTACATAACCGGCAAGCACTCCATTCACTTTCCATATCTTTCTGTCAGCCAATAGAAACTTCACGATTCCTTCCCATCTCATCGTTCTAACCCAAGCTTCAGTAGAAACCACCCCGTCCTGAAGATCATGATGTCCTTGATATAACAAAACCTTGGTCTCCTTTACTAAGAATTCAACCATGTACTTGACACTCTTCATAACATCTGCACTCAACGCAGCCCCAACCGCATCACTGCAGCTCTCAAAGTCTATCGATGCATTAGCTCCTATTGCCTTCTTTACTTCCTCTGACTGTAAAAATTTTGTAACAAAATCTGTTCCGTATGGCACCATCCTTGTGTAGTCAAACAAAGTGGCCAACCCTGTCATGGTTTCTATTTTATGCAAGACCTCGCGTCTTGCATCTGTTGCCTCACTCCACAATCCCATTTCAATCAACTTAACAACCTTCCATTGAGCTGCCTCCAATTCAAACTTTTGTTTTTCATTTATTAAACCAGAATAGTAAAGGTTGTCAGCATGAACTTTAACTTGGGTCACTGGATCCGTCAACCCGTTACCTATAGCAACACCTTTCAGATTCACTTGCTTTGACACTGACAGCACCTTGTTCTTCATCAGAATGTGGAACCCAATCGCAGGAACATACTTTCCTCCATAACTCTCCCCTGTGATGTAAAGTGGACGATTCTTGAAATTTGGGTCTGAATCAATAAACCCTGTAATTGCTGCAAAGAGATGTTTAGCAACAGAGTGTTGATCTCTGGGTATGACTTCAGGGCTTGAGGCAACACTAAACCCAACTCCTATTGGATTATCAAGAAAAACTAGTCCAAAAATACGGTTCCATGAACCTGAATTACGTTGGAGAAGAAGGTGGGACATGTTTGGTTTCTGAGGCTCGACAATACGGTAAGGACCGAGTTCAAAGAAGTTGCCGATCATGGAAGAACAACCAGGACCACCCTGAAGCCATATGAGAAGTGGGGTCTCGGAGAGAGGTGAAGTTGAGTTCTGGGCTTCATAGAAAGTGTAGAAAATGGCAGAATTGCTCCAGGAACCTACCGGAAGATAGCCAGATTTCGTGGGAAGAGCCTCTTCGGGAAAAACAGACTCTGAGGATGCAAAAGAAATATGATCGTGAATAAAACAAAGGAACAGGAGAAGCAAAGAGGAGGAAAGCGCTGCCATTAAGCACATTAATGATGGCATGTAGTCAAGTTTGAATGATCAATCTGTTAGCATCCATATGTAAAGAGAAAATGAAAGTAGGACCAGATTTTGATGCTTGTGGTGGACAAGGAATCATGGACTTTCTGGGAGTGGGAGATAACGACGAAAGGTGACGACAAGAGCAACGTTGTCCTACTTAAGCAGAGTCTTTGGTTTAAAGTTGAACAAACTATGGAACTTGAATGGGACACAAATATTAATGAGAATACAGCAAGACAAGGAAGAACGGTTGAGAGGTATTAAAAAGAGTTATTAGATATTACAATCTGTTTATTCGCTTAAGTCCAAAAGAAGACACATGTATAGGCCAATTGTTATTAATCACTAATTAAGAACATTTCCAAACGTGTTATTATTCCTTGGGTCACAGTATCCCAAGGATTTCTCAGTATTATCCAATGGTTAAAGAACCAGACCGGACCGTCCGCTCCGACCGGAAAAAGGACGGACCGGACTGTGGTCCGGTTCGGTTTTACTATATAACCTCTTTATATGAAAACCGGCCGGTTCAACCTTTTCCGCTAGAACCGGACCAGACCGGTCCGTCCGGTTTTGAACCCTCTCCGAAGTCACCAGCCTCACACCATCCTCTCCGACGAGATCTCCTCGCCGCCCAGTCTACTTCGTGCAAAGCCCTTCTCGAGACTCTCACGATGGG
>JAOTAX010000196.1:9375163-9392434 GCA_025629825.1 Erythroxylum guanchezii | reverse complement strand
TAGCTTATTAATTGCAAACTCGAGGGTTTTTGTTTGAGTCCTTGATTTTAGTCTCTGCGTTGCAGAAATGGGAGGTCCTCTGGAGGCACGTTTTGCCTAGTTAATATTTTCTTCATTTGAAATTTTATATTAGGTCAATGCCTCACTGGAGGATCTGATAAGAAAATTGGCATGACAGAAAACCTAGTTGATATTGATCTTGACGATTACTTTTGTGAAGGCTTTGCTGTCAATCTAGAAATTGAAAATATTAATAATGAGATTGATTTTATCTAATAAATCGAAAGTTATGTATAGGGCCTTTTATCGTAGCTAAATTTTTGCCTTATGCTTCCGTTAGCTCCCTTCCTGTCTAGTTGCACAAGTGCAAGGGTTAATCTGATATTTATGAAAATTGTAGCTAATGTTACATTGAAATTAAATTTTACTTAAACCATTACAGATAAAACTTCTCGCTCTAAATAGAAATCTTACAACGTTAACTGATATTGCGACACTAAAGAAAATCCACGACAATCCTTTTTCCTGCGTCCCGAATTAAACACAAAAACGCTCATCTGGAAAACAACGCTCCAACAATTGATGGATTCTTGAGGTCATTCTTTTGTTCCTCTATATTTGCTAAGCTACGGCAAATGTCGATACACTTCCGTGTTAAAATCGTAGCGTTGTCAGGGCCTTCCATATGCAATCTCAAATCTTATGCATATTCCGTTACTGCCAGTATCAATTCTATATCCCAACTCCACTGATCCCACCAACATGACTCAAATATAACCTGCCACCTACATCAAGTTTCACCAGCTTTTGGCCTCGAGAAAGCGAAATGATTCAAATACGAACTTGATAAATGGCGATTAACAAGCGTATCATAATTCCCAGTTAATCTCGAGAAACTATTTTATCTCCAGTACGACCCAAACACATAATCTAAGAGATGAAACTAGAAAGATAAGAAGTTAATAAATGACAACAATAAATTTCAAATTACATGGCCTAGTAACTAGCCTCTTCTTATCAGGTCCTTACATCCAATATATTATTCTCAAAAAAAGCAACCTAAATTTCTTGCTATTTTACCTCTATACAAAAGGTACTCAGCACTTTCTTCACTGTCATATCTTATTCCAGTATGATGATGCACTCATAAAAATACATAACAGTTCAAAAAACGACATCTATCACCAATTGAGGATCCTTAAATCAACCAAACCAGAAAAGCAAGATCCATAAATTTGTGTTCAGGCTAGCAAGATCTCAAATATGCCACCACTTCTTAAGTCATAAACAATTATGTCCAAAATGGCATCCACTGCTTCACCTGAACCCCTATAATGTCAATTTAAAGGAGAACGGAATATAAGAAGGCAAAAGCTACATCTTTAAGATTGCACTGATCCATTTTAAACTCATCTTACAATTTGGTAGTGTTCATTTGTGTTCCCAGAAAGCTCTGACTTCCTAAGTTCTTATTTAGATTTCCGCTGATCAGAAACCCTGGATCCCATAATTTTGCAAACAGGGAAATCCTTCTGCTGAATTAGCTTTAAAGCTGGATGAACTTTGAGGTCTCCCATCAAAATCTTTTGTCCAACATCCAGTTCACTCAGATCTACTTCAATATACGGAGGAATGATATCTGGAGGACAGAGAAACTTCGCAGTCCTGCTAATGGTGTTCAAATAGTTACCTGCCATACATATACAAGCAACATTATTTCATTTAATTCCCAAGGTTAGATGCACAGACATCCATAACGAAAGAAAGAGTGAACAATTATCCAAACATAAACCACAAGAATGATAGAAATAGAGTGAGAAGTTCTAAACACCATTATGAAGGCAAATATATTGCTGATGAAAGAACAGGTCAATTGTTTCCAACTCTTTAAATAAATCCAAAGGGCTAATAATGCATGTATATATTCACATAATCTCTTAGATATATTGGCATGAAAGTTTAAAGGTGACAACATTGACATGTAAATGCAAAGGAAAGATATTCAAAACCATGTCGGTTGATACTTTTATATTCAGCAAGTTACTGTCATTTAACTAAAACAAGCTACTGAATCACGATCAGGAAACCACCAAAACTCCATTCAAAAAGGCCTCTTGTACAAGAAACAGGATAGCTTATCATAAGAATAATACAAGAGCAATGAAGAGCAACTTGAGCTACTTTCGAATATAGACTACCATCAAAGTTCAGTACTAAAGACGAAAGTTGAACAGGCAGATAAAAGAAAATATAAAGGATTGTAAAGAAAACCTTCAAGCAGAAATGGTGATAATTTAACGTACTAACCTTTCCTCAGACCTGGCGATATGTCTTCACCTCTAAATTCAAGAGGAACATCAACCTTTAACAAAGCATGCGCAGTTGCCCTTATGAAGGTCACATTGATTGGAGTATCTGACGCTGCATGCAGATGAAGCTGAAAAAAATTAAAAGCTATAACATTACAAACCAATCCATAATTTATCCACATAATAGAACAAAAACCTCAATCAATAACCCTAAATTAACAAAATGAGAAGAAAACAGAACAAGTACCAATCTGGGTAGAACCCGAACGTTTTCAATCATGTCTTTTGACCCGAACTCGGGCCTGACCTCAAGATTAAAGAGGCGAGACAAAAAGAAGCAAGTCCCATATTTGTCAACCAAGTTCCTAATCCTATTTGTCTGCATTGAAATCAACCTCTTGTTACCACCATGTTGCCCATCTTCTTGTTCAAACACAATACCAGGTGTGCGACCCGCTTTTCGCTCTTTAACAGAGACGTTGCTTCCGGAGGCTGACCGAGGTACGGCGAGGATGGTGTCGAGCGGGCCGGGCTTCGGGAATCCTTCAAGGTAAGTGTGTGGGGTTTGGATTTCTAGCTCTTCGATAAGAGAAGCCGCGGATTGTGAGAGCAATCGACAGTGGTGTTGGTGGTGGACGCCCTTGGTGGGGGCGAAGCGTTGGAATTTGTACATAATGGGAGGCTATGATACAGCAAAATCCAAATGCTTAGAGACTATAATGTAAGAAATTTCCTAACGCCAATTTACTTTTTTCAATTTTTACTTTTTAAAATTGGATAAGTATATATATTTATTTAGAAAAATATAAATAATTTTTAAAAACAATATACAATAAAAAGTAAATATTACATAATTTGAACGTAAATATGTGATTTTTGTCTTAAGTATTATAATGAAATAACTCACATAATAAATCATTAGCATTTCAACTGAAACATTTAATATTGAACTTAATGAAATTTGATAATAAATTTTAATTATTCAAAATTTACATATATTTTTATCATCTGATTGTTTGTTTTTGAAAAGACTCAACCAAGCACTTGATAAGTAGTAATTATTAGAGATCAAGTGATTTTTTTATTTAATGAAATTATTCAAAGGATAACTCTATAATTTATCATAATAATTTATATATTATAAACCTTGCTTAAGAAGCTTGAAAGTAATTCCTCTTGCCAGAAAGAACTCAAAAACAAATAAGCACAACTTCCAACATGTTGCATATTAGATTTCTAAATACAAAAATAGTAGGTGCACAATTAATTGAATTATTCGAAGCTGTATCAACTTATTAGCCTAACAACTAATTCATAAATATAATATACTAATTCATAAAAAAGACCATCTTGCACGAGACTACAGGTGAGAAAATTACTTCAGTATTAGATTCCTCTTCAAGCAAAGACAGTGCCCTTAGATCCTCAAAGATCGCATCTTTCTCAACATGGAGAACAAAATGATCATCCACGATCTGGAACCCAACCCCCCAAAACCCAGTAAAAAGAAATACCCAGAAAAGGAAAATGAAAACCCAATAAAGAGAAAGAAGGATAATTCAAGAACAGTGAAGGAAGAAGGTGAATGGGGATATAGGCTGATGGCTTAGATAAGGGGGTTATCAGAAAACTAAACTTGAAATCCTAAAACCCTCTTCACAACAATTCACAATCGAACGCATGACATGAAATCCCTAAGATAGATCCCAACTTACTAAAGTTACCTATATTCCACAGAATCAAACAAACAGGAAGCAAAATCTTGAACCCAGAAGTTTGAAAGACGACCCAAATCAGATAAAAGACGACCCAACTATATATGCTACATATATAGGTATCACGTAGGGTTTAACACTTATCATTCCGCCAAATCAAGTCCATAAAATCAATTAACCAAACAATCGATTTCGTAAAGATAACTAACCAAAAGGTGATGGAAAAAGAGAATCAGAGGAGTTCAAGAAAACGTGTCCAGTCCACGGTGGCGATGGCTATCCTGAGTTGCGGCGCCGAGGAGAGAAGAGAGACCTGTAAGCAGTAGGGGCTTCAGTTCTGGGCAAATACGAGGGGTTTAACTCGGGAACAAAAACAAAATGAACGAACCCGACTTTTTTTATTTTCTTTTTATACAATAAAAAGTAAATATTACATAATTTGAACATGTTTGTGATTTTTATCTAAAGTTTTTATAATGAAATAACTCAGATAATAAATTATTAGCATTTCAACTGAAACATTTAATATTGAACTTAATGAAATTTGATACTAAATTTTAATTATTAAAAATTTACAAATATTTTTATCATCTGATTATTTATTTTTGAAAAGACTCAACCAAACACTTGATAAGTAGTAGCCAGGGAGTAAAGTAGGGGGACAAACATTTATTATTAGTTTATATCCTTCTTATAATATCAATTTTATATATGTACCTTTTTGCCTGATCTGGTGGAGAGTTATTTGCATATGTGATTTAGTATTCATAGTATTTGTTATGTTGAATTTTGGATAAATGCTGTAGTTGACATTTATTTATTTATTCTTAAAGTAGATAAAAGATTGAAAAAATTATTATTATACCTTCATCTCCTCCACCAAAAAGAGAGAAGAATGTTATACAGGCCAAAGGAAAAGTAAGCGTTAAACATGTCAAAATATATTTGTGGATAATGTTAATTTGACTTGATTTGAAACCTAAATTTCTATGATGTTGTTGGTGGCATAAATCAATGAAGTCGTAACGCAACAAACAAGGCATAAATTTTGAACCAATTTAAACTTAATTATTATAGTTGGTCATAAATCACTATATGTTTTGATGTTGAATACATTGTAGGAATATTTGTAAAGTTGTCAAATATGACGTTATTCGAAGAAGGTATACAAATTGAAGCAGAGCCTAAGTCTAGAACAGTTGAAGTGGGTCATCAATATGGGATTTTATGGAGAAGTTTAGGGTGAGTAGCTAAACTAGCATGCTTATAGACTATGCCAATATGTAAGGGCTAAAAGTTTTATGCCTTACATGGGTTAATGCTTAGCTTTATTGATAATGAGTAAAACATTTAACCGTTTGAAATTATCAATAATGGTTTAGAATTGTATTAAATATGTAATTCGTAAGATATTACTTTAATTATATTTCATTTGTAGATATTTTATCTACACAGGCTTGCATGAACCATCCCTTCAAATGAGACAAAATGGAAAGGATTATAGTATAATATACATAAACATCAACGAGGCATTAGATGTTTATAGGATATTTGAACAAGAGTATGATAAGATAAAGGTAATGTTATTTTCGCCACTTGTGGTAATATTTGGAAATAATATTTTCGAAGAATTGAATAAATTTCTCAACTTATCTTGGACATGGAGAGTTGTTTACAATGAAGATCACTCGACAAAGTGTCATAATGGGTAGGAGGCGATGAGGAAAGTAAGGAAGGCTTTGCAAAAGGTAGTAGAGTCAAAGTTCATGCTTTACTAACTTGTTAAGAACCAGTTTGTCTACAATTTTTATTTTATATGTGAATAGTTCTTGACATTTTAGTTAAATAACCAAAAAAAAAAAAAAAAAGAAATCTTGAGGCTCGAGGGATGTTGACAGCAGAGAATATAAATGAACACTAAGTCCCAAGGTACGAGGAGACGTTAATGATGAACAAAAAAAAGTCTTAAAAAGTGACGAGGCACCAATAATAAAGAAGGATAAGGTTGAGGTTATCTTGAGGCATAAGGAGATGACAATGAAGGAGAAGACCAAGAAGATAGGGTTCAAGAGATTGGTATCTCTTAAAGATACTTTTGACACGTTTAGATTATTATTTAATAATGACTTTTGACATTGTAATTGAAAGTAGGCACCGAGTAAGAGTTGGGACGATTGGAATATACTAATTATAGATATTGAATGCAACAAGCAGAAAGAAGAACATGTAAAAGAAAAAATGCGAATTAAGTGGTAATGTTATATCATATAAAGCATAATCAAGCAATTATTTTTTTAAAAAAATGAATATGAGAACATAAATATTAAACTTCAAGGAATGAGAAAAAAAATATTTTGATGTGTCTAGAGGTGAGTGTTGTTTATACTTCACACCTAAAGCTGGAAAAAAAATCTAGTTCTCATAATAGCCTTCCAAATTTTGAATTTGTATATGTTAATTTCTTTGGAGACAAGTCGCATCAAAAACTAGGTAGCATAGTTGTTTTTTTTTTCTTAAGTTGATATTAATATTGTTGCAACTAATGATATTATGTTTTACTATATATAATTATATTATTTAATATTAAATCAATTCTGGTTGAATCATTCTTGCAGGTTTATTGACAATGACTTTATTCACAACGTTAAGTTTGGGCTAATATAAAGTGACATCTATTTATATTTTAAGCCTAGAAACTGCATAAGTAATATGTGGGACAATTATGAAAATTAACTAAAGAAAGCAATTTTAAGTTCCTTATTATAATACTTTATGTATATTTTATATTTGTACACCTATCAATTTGCTAATAGGTTTTTATATATTTTATTTGTAACATCACTTATCAATTTGCTAATAGGTTTTTATATATTTTATTTGTAACATCCCATTCTCATACTAAAGGTTAGAACCCTAGATTTCTGTACTAAAGAAAATAACAATAAGAGATTAAAAAAATGCATTTCATGCTTATGCATATTGTTAGCATACACGCACGTAAATTTGAATTTTTGCACACATTAAAATGATTGTACATACATTCATTGACAATTGCCGGGTATAATTGATTAGAAGTGTGATTATGTGAGAATTGTGAATTGATTCTATCAAAAATTGATGTGGAAAATATATGTATTGATTTAAAATTTTTGGTAAATTTTGGGAAAAAATTCCGAGTATGTTGAGTATTATTAGATTAGGAAAAATGCTACTTGACAAGTAAATTGATATATGAAAAACAGAAATAGGAATCAAATGATATTGGAGAATTGATAAATGACTTTGAATATTTTAGAGATAACTGTCATGAAAGGACGAGAGCTATAGGAACTAGTTCAAAAAGAACTTAATTAGAGTCTTAGATATTAGACAACTGACAAGTGTCACTCGTCTAGTACAAGTTTTTACTATACAATTTCATTTGAAAAACCAAATGCCACAATGCTCCTTCCAAAGTCATTTTAACAAATGTTTCTACCTCATCTGCTCTTGATTCTAAAATAGCTCATTACACTCCTCTACTTTCCCTATCATATGTTTTAGGCCCACTAGGATTTTCTTTTACTTTAATTTCTGATAGCAAAGTTACTTAACTATAAATTTTTGTCTTATTTTCTCGCATTATTGTCCTTTTTAGGATCTTATAATGAAAAAGATTATTGATAGTAGACATGTACCTAGAGATATATATGTTTTAGATATTCATGAGCACGTGCCCAAATCCATTTCTTCCTCCATGATCTTAACCACTTTTGAAGCATACTATCGATTAGGCCATCCTTCTCTATTTGTCTTAAATAAACTATGTTCAAATTTTCAATGTGTCATCTTCAGATTATGAGTCATGTCAGTTTATAAAACATCATGTGCCTTTTGTTCAAAACATTGTCCCCAAGTGTTTTTAGGCTGATACAATTTCAACTTGTTTCTTCATCAACCGTATGCCATCATTTGTCCTTCATAGTAAGGTTCCTCCATCATTTGTCCTTCGTAGTAAGATTCCTTATCACATCATTAGTCTTTATAGTGGTATAGGAGCAACTAACTTGCAAATTATCTCCCATAAAGTATAGCATCATCCTAACTAATATAATCATATTTGAATTGATGATTTGATTCTATCTAATCTGTAACGTTCTCCCTCAAAACAAATTCTACCAAAAATTCATGGTGGAATAGGAAATAAGGGTTTAGTAGGAGAAAGAACATTATAAGGAATCTGACCACAAAGAACTGATAAAGGCAAAAGATAAATCAAAAAACAAGCTATGGAGATAGCATCGGTCGGAATGGTTTAGGAATGTGTTTTTGGAATAAGAGTGCTCGGGCAGTTTCAAGGAAATGCTTATTTTTCCTTTTAACGATACCATTTTGAGATGGTGTGTCAAAACATGATGAAGGATGAAGAATGCCATTATGCATCGTGCAGGTTTGGAATGATATGAACAAAAATTCTTTGGCATTATCACTTTTTAATGTATGAACAGAGACATTAAATTGAGTTTTGATCTCAGCACAAAAGGCAGTGAAACACTAAAATAACTCAGAACATGTTTTTAATGAATAAAGTCAACAAGAGAAATCATCAACAAGAGTGATAAATTATTGAAACTCAATTTTAGACACAACAGGACATAGACCCTAAACATCAGAGCGTACTAATTCAAATAGAAAGCTAGCTCTCTTTGTAACTCAAGATAGTCAAGTCAAACGATGATGTTTGGCAAATTGACAAGACTCACAATCTAAGCAATATACATTATGAAATTGAGGATATAACTTCTTTAATAGAGGTAAAGAGGGATGTCCTAACGGACAATAGGCTTCAAGGGGTGTTACGACACTTGAACAAGCAATGGGTCTTGCACATGTGTATCCAGAATATATAGACCCCTGATTCACGTCCGTTACTGATAATCTTCTTGGCCAAAAGATATTGAAAAAGACAATGATCAGGGAAGAATACTATCTAACAATTTAGGGCACGAGTGAGTTTGCTAACAAATAATAAATTAAAGGAGAATATTGGTAGGTTTAAGACAGATGATAAAGACATCAATGGAGGGGGATTAACTGTGCTAGATCTAAAAACAGAGAAATAGATCCATCAGTTAAAGTAAAATGAGAAGGAGAAGAGTGCTTCTGGAAAGTAGAAAAAAAATTACCTGTTTTATGATCCAAGGCACCAAAATCAATAACCCCTTGTGATGAAGATGTTACGTATAAAAATGTAACCGTTTTCTATCAAAGGGGATATGAATGAGTTTTGTGCGTTTGTCTCTCTCTCTCTCTCTCTAAGGGTATGTTTGGATGTGGGTGGAGGGATGGAAGGGAATGAAATAGAATGACTCAAATGAATCAGGTCATTATTTGGGAGTCTATTTTGAAACAGGATAGAATGACAATTAATGGCTTTGGAAGCCATCCTTTGCCATCCAAAATCCAATATTTTGTGACCTCCCAAATTAGAGGGTCAGGGATGGAATGACATGGCTTGCCTTCCAAACCATAATTTAATGACAAAACTACCCTCAAAAATTTAAATTTAAAATATGTTATTAATAAACACGACTCAAATGTTCTTGATAAAGCTAGCATTGTGAAGGTTCATAAATTTTAAATATATTATTAATATGCACTACGAAATGTAGAAATAGATTTACAACACCAAGAATGATTATCAACCATAACAAGACACATGAATAAATGCCTAACGAAGAGTATAGTGCGATGAGGGTTAATGAAAAAGAACAAGAAAGTTGATTGCTTATATAAGAAAGTGACAAAACTATATTCTGGGCATCCTAGAATTTGAAATACTTTGGGGTTACTAAAATAGTTTCATGGCAACTATGCATATTTTATTATAAGGGTAATTTGGGAAAAAATATTACAAGTCATTCCATTCCATTCATTTTTAGTATCACTTACAAACAATGGTCAAAGGAGTCCTTCTCTTATTTTATTTAAACTTCCAAACAATGGAGTGGCCCATTCCATTCCACTCCATTCCATTCTGTTCCATTAATTGCCATTCCATTCCATTCCATCCTAAACTCCCAAACATACCCTAAAGGTCTCTGTTCTCTCTCTGTGACTCTTCCCTTTCTCCCTCTTTTCTCCTTCTTCCCTTCTCTCTTCTATTCTTCATTTTTATTAGTAACAAATGGTATCAGAGCAGTCGATTCTGCAAAGAATCGAAGAAAACATGAAAAGCTTGATGGAAGCACAGATCAGAAGAGAAAAAAATGATTATGGAATTTCAAAGCAGGAATGAGAAAATGTTTTCAGAAGCTCTAAATAGAACCAAAAATTTGGAGAATAACTTGCAGGAGCTCAAAACTGTGGTGACACAATGTTTGAAGCAACAAAGAGTGGAAGTGGAAGCTACTATTGCAGTTACTCCGAAACTCACGAATCAAAATGGGCAACCCATGCAAGAGAAGGACTACATAAAATCTTTGGCTATAGAGTTCACCCCTCTCATGAATAACAACCTCTCCGATGGTTCCTTAGTCGTCCCCTCTCCCAGTGAGCCTGGTTAGATCGAGATGTACTCTCCGGCTTTATACGCTACTTGTACGGCTGGTGGTCTAACCCACATGACGGTTACCCCTCTTGATTTCGTTAAGAGTAACATGCAGATTGACTCTGCAAAGCATAGAAGTATTTCATCTGGTTTTGGAGTTTTGTTAAATGAGTAGAGTGAGAGCTTTGCAGGAGCAATTACTGGTGATGCTATGAAGAAGATGGGTGGTGAAAAGAAAATCAGACTATTCATTTTTTGCCCATTCTGTAAACCTCCATAACCTTGAGGACAAGGTTTTCTAAAGGAGAAAGGATTGTTACGTATAAAAATGTAACCGTTTTATATCAAAGGGGATATGAATGAGTTTTGTGTGTTTGTCTCTCTCTCTCTCTCTAAAGTTCTTTGTTCTCTCTCTGTGATGCTTCCCTTTCTCCCTCTTTTCTCCCTCTTCCCTTCTCTCTTCTATTCTTCATTTTTATTAGTAACAGAAGATGAAAGGAAACACGAAGGTGTGTTACTTGAATTGGCAATAATAGTGATAGGATGAGATGAACTTTTTAATGCTTCTTGGTATTGTGTAAACTTCGCAAACTCATCTTCTAACATTGTAATTGTCTTCTCCATCGATGAGCTAAGTGTAGTAATAGCTGCAATATCAGGTGTAATAGTAGCTGCAATATGAGCATAATGAGATTTCTAAGTTTTATTCATTATCTTCCTACATGTATGTGTTAGTAAGGCTTGGCTCAGGACAATATCGATAGACAATTGCTCCAGCATCCTAATTCTTATGGCTCAATTTTTTGTGCCTCTTATGAGGTGACTTTCCAGCGTCAAATCCATTATTTCAACCTACAAGAGCACTAGAGGTTTGAATGTTGGAAGGAACATGCGCACCAACATTAGTGCGAAGTATCTATGTAAAGACCTCATGTAAGGAAGAAATTTTAGAGCTTGAAAGAATATGAGATTTGGCAACTTCAAATTGAGAATTTAGACCAACCAAAAAACTCATTGCTACCATTTGTTCCCATTAAGCTTATTGAACTTTAACACTAAAGGGGAACAAGGCATTTAGTTCTTAATTTTTTTTGGAAATTCATAAAATATGCTTGAAGTGATTGATCTTGTTGTTCAGTTTGGTAAAAGCCCTTACAAACCTCGTAAATACATGAAATATTTCCTTTTTCTAAATATAAAAATTCTAAATAATTCATCAATTCCTTTAACATACAATGTTTAACTAGAGCAAAACCTCATTATCAATAGAATTTTGGAATTTGTAAAAATAGTCAAGCATCACCCCGTAGCCATTCCTTTTGAGTGTGGTATGATGGAGGATCGTCAATAAAGTGATGCTCTTTAGAAATGCACCTTAATAAATTCGAACCGTCTTATACCAACCAAAGTAATTAGGACCTATTAATTTATGTTCTATGATTTTAGACATCACAATAACATCTGTCACAACTAAACTTTTTAGTTCCTTAGCCACTGAACCAATAAAGTTGAAACAAATTTGAAATAACCAAAATAAATTAAGTGGGTCGGACGTCAAATCACAAAAATATTTCCAAAAAAAAAGTTGGCTGATGGAGTTTCGTCAATAAAATGATGGTCTTTAGAAATGCACCTTTAAAAAAATTCAAATTGTCTTACACAAATCACAGGAATAATATCTGTCAATGGCTTGCATCAGAATGGATGACCCATACTAAAAATGAGAGTAGAGAGCAACCAAAAAAATAGCCAACAAGACACTCCAAAAATAACAAGCACAGCAGCTGAAAGAACATCCACCAACTGGTCACGCAACACCAGTAGTGAGAAACACCCAAGAAAATACGTGGTCACACCCATTGAAGATCTAAAGACACCCAATAAATCAAAAGTGTCACACAAGAGAGACGATACTGGAGAGGTAGCAAGTGAGGTCAAACTCCATTGTAGGTGTTGCCACACACCAGCACGTGAGAAAGACAATAGATGAGACAGGTGGGGCGTGAGATCCTCACATAGGATTTCTAAGTGCGATCTTTAGGGAGGAATCTGGTCAGTAGGTGGCGATCAAAATGGCATGGGCGTTGAAGCTAAATACTCACTCTGATGAGGAACCCAAAAGGAGTGTCGAATGTTCCACTCTCCGAGTAGAACTTGAAGCTAAAGGTGACACCCAGAAATTATGCTTAGGCATACTAGACTAACCCTCAAATGAATCCAGATGGCTCTGATACCATGTTGCGAAGGAAAATAGTTTTATATCTGATACATTATACAAGGTATCAGTACATATTTATAGTGGTTTAGGAGAAACTAACTTACAAATTCTCTCTTATAATCAAGTATAATAATATCTTTACTAATATAATCATATCTAAACCGATGATTTGATTCTATCTAATCTCTAACAAATCTTAATAAAACCATTAATAGCCCAAGGATCCTTATTAGTTTTAGTCAAAGTAAATATATTAAATAGAATGATAAGTTGTTTATGAAAAGGTCTCCACCTTAAATACAACACATAGTACAAGTAATTCTAGAACAATTAATAGTATAAAGGTTGTAGTGCAAAGAAATTGTTGCTGGATGGCACAGTAGAAGCTATAAGCTTCTAAACACTAGACCACTTTTCAACAAAGTGGGGTATGTATATATATATAGTAAACAAATGATAACATATAATAGAAACCAAAGAAGAAAAGGATTAGGATTCTCCACTAAAAGCTCCAATATAACTGAAAGCATGCATTAAACCAAGAAAGCTGGACTGTCATTTTAGAACCAGCTCTATGTTATCTCATCTCTTCTCTTACTGAAAACTAAAGACTAAGCAATTCATCTCCTTTTGTCATTTAACAACCCAAAGAAACTAGAAAATGAAAACATGTCCTTAAACATTTGAAATGCCTATGATTGCCTAGATAGAAACCAGAAGCTAAATAGAGTAAAAATTTTGCCTGCTAAGTATCACACCTAAGCAATGCAGATTTACTAAGCTGACATAACTTTAAAATCCTAAATGTTCACCAGACATGCATGAAATTCATTTTGGACTAACTTATGCTAAATGGCACAACACCTTCTCTTTCAAACAAATTTGAGTTGTAATAATGATGAAAATACCCTTAAAATTTAAACCCACAATCATCTTCGATAATTATAATACCAACCAAGTTGTTACAGTAAATAGATCTTGGATACTGTTATCCTCACATGTATTATGAATGGAAAAGTTTAGACATCATGTTCGCATTATCAATCCCAATCCCAATCGATTTTTTTCTAATCGTCTTATTGTGTATATCTAATATAACTGCGTCGAATAAAAATTGAGAATTATTTATTTTCTAGTTCACATCTTTGCAGGAAAGAGAATAGAGTACCTAGTTTTTTGAAGCATAATTTCCTTATTCCCATAATTGGAAGAGAGGGTAGATTATCATTACTTCAATAATGATTTTAGTTAAGCTCCTCTAGAATTTGGCGTTCCACTTCTCATAATTTATCTGGAACTTGGAAAATAAGTTGAAGAAAGTTAAAAACAAGTACCCTAATGTGAGAAATTGGGAATGGGAATCCTAGTTCCTAGGGATAAATTCAATAATTATCGTGTAGGGATGTGTGTTAGGACAACTAGTTTTCACAAAGCTAGAACTGGGTAATAATGGCTAGAATTATTAAGGTTAGCAACAAAATCCTTCTTTAACAATAATTGGAATGTGCTTCTCTAGCAAACCATCCGAAATAGGAAATAGAATTCATAGACAAATACCTATTAATAATACGGAAAAATAAACTATATCTTATTGAAAAGGAAATCTAACCTAAATAGGAAAATTTTATGAAGACTATTAAATAAGGACACATGATTATTGAATTGAAACACGCCCCTGCATCAATCTTTTCGAGTTTGAAAAGAATTTGTCTCTAATAATATATTTTAACACATTCCTCGTATATAATGGGATTTGCTCATTTTAGTTCCTCCATTGCAATCCAGTGCTTAAATTGAGAGTTTCCCAAGCTAAGAATATGTATTATTCAAACTACCATTTGGTTGTGCTCACAGTTGATCAGTTGAAACTTCCTCCATATTGTCATTTATATCAGAAAACTTCACTAGACCAAGTTTGGAAACAAGTGCAATGGGTAGAGGCCTTCTTTTTATAGGGTGTTGGTCAATAACAACCAATGCATTGAACATCTGTTGTTGCATTATTGACATCACAGCACTTTGGTCAATAGTATGAATCTCCATTCTGTCAGCCCTTTTAATCAGTGCAGACTAACGCTCAAAAGATTTTAAGAATTTTAGCTGGTATGTCTGCACCTTCCTACGGGATGAAAAACACCATGCAACTTCTTGATGTATCTCAACATCAACACAACTCTTATGCTGGTTGAATATGGTTCCTTTTTTTTTTTTCCAATTATGGATTAGGGGGCTAAGGGTGTATTAAAATCTCGCCATAGACTAACAAAGGATTAAAATGGTTGAAGTTGATATAGTAGGAACTTTCTCATGTATGATTTTATAGATTTCCTTTGGACTACATATAGACCATCGGGCCAAAAGATTATTTTATTTTCCTAGAAGACAAGCACTGAGCTTAACCATTATCTTGTGTGCAACAAGCTACTCCCTAGCTTCAACTGTTGCATCAGGTTGTAGGTCTTCATTATTCGTAACAAATGGCACAACAAGAAACCATATATCATCACTTACAAAATCTCCTGCATTGTCACTAAACAAATGATTACATCCACATAACAAGACAAATTTAGATACAATTTTTATCGCAATCCCTTTTAGTTGTTCTCAAATGCATTAATGTTTCTCTATCCCTTGGTCAATGGTAGAAGGCATCATTGTCTCAAAGGATCTCATAATCATCTTCATCCTCAAAATCTATCTTCTTCTTTTTCTCCTTATTCATATGCCTTTCCTCATCATTGTCCACCCTCTCTTCTTCTTCGTCATGTTCTTCTTCCTCAACATCAATCACAATAAAGTCATCCTCCTTATATTCATCTTGTCCTTATTCATTTCCATTGTTACTACAAAGAAAGAATATTAAATTTAAAGGATGAATCGAACAATTCCCCTATTTTCTTCAATAGTTTCATCCCAAGTCTTAGTACAAACACCAACATGGTCTCCAACTTCATATGCACTATGGCACCTATAATGTCAAATTCCAAACAAATACAAGAGAGATCAAAGTATGGATTTTGGATTGTGGCACATGTTTGGACAACAAAACTAACTATATATGGATAGGTAATATCAGGAGTAATGTTCCCATTTGCAAAGTTTTAGAATTTATATTCCCAGGATGTTATAAAAGGGGCATGACTCTCTTTTCGATATTCAAGTTTGCAAAAATATGTTTAGTTAATGTAAAGTTCATATTGTCTTCATCTCTCTGTAATTGATCTTTCTCAATCCACAATAAATCTTTTCCAATAGGAGACCCATCTATCTCCTCGTTAGTTATCGAAGTCATCATTGTTCATTCTATGAAAGACTCTCCTATCACATAAGCTTCAATATCCTCTACCTCTTCATCTAAACTATTTTTAACTCTTCTCTAAGTTCGATTGCATAGTCCTCCTCATAAGTGAAATATTAAACAAGTGAAAGACTTCCTTCTTATGTTATTGAAGAATATTTTGTCTCCTATAAGGCACTATACTCTTGCATTTATCAATCCTTTCTACATTGATTGAGTGATTAAGGTTGCTAATTTTATTTGCTATGAAGGCACTTTAATAATTTTATCTCCTATAAGGCAATACACTCCTGCCTTTATCACTCCTTTCTACATTGATTGAGTGATTAAGATTGCTAATTTTATTTGCTATGATGACACTTCAATTTTTTTTTTGATTCATTCAATAAATATGTTCGATTTTTTAATTGCCTTTTCATTACTCCCAAGAAAGGATGTTCAAGCTAGAGATGACAATTTTAGCCCAGCCAGGCCTGAAATCAACAGGCCAAACTCAAATTGATCAAGCTTCGAGCCAAGCTCAGGAGGGTCAGATTTTGGCAATGAAATCATTTTGTTTCAATGGTTAAATAAGTAACTGACAAAACGACGTCATTTTGTTAAGTTTTAACAAAACAACGTCATCTTGGCTAGCTGTCATGCCTAGTTCTAGCACCATATTGTGAGACATATTTTCAACCATTAAAAACTGCCTTCTAACTACATTCATATGTTCCCAAGTTTTGACTTTAGGCTTGTCATGAGGACGTTGCTTTCAACTCTCTTTGACCATGTACCCTTTAATTTAACCTTCATGAACACCAATTTTTGATGTTCTACCATAGGTTTTCACTCTAAATAAAATTTTAAAAACTAGCCTCCCAATCTAAATAATCTGTAGTACCAAATTTACCATAAAAATCAACTTCATCTTGACCTTCCCAACGTTTACGTTAAAGAAGGGGAGTAATGACTTTCTATTCCACCTCATATCATTTGATTAATGAATCTAGTTCGATGAAAAGGGCTTTCATCCTTCAATACACTTTTAACCCAACATTTTTGGATATTGCAAGGGACTCGTGAACATCTTCCGAATTTTCCATATAGGCTTCCACTGACATGTTATGTTTGAAGGCTTGTAAAACCCGCTCAAGTCCACTTAAAAAGTTTAAATAAGTTTATATGAGAGACAAACCATTGATGAGAGAGAAACCACTGAG
>JAOTAX010000196.1:9343022-9354121 GCA_025629825.1 Erythroxylum guanchezii | reverse complement strand
TTGTCACAAATCATAAACATATAAACACATCATAATGGTTTGGGTTGGTCCAAAAACAGAACGTACTACACATTTCCCCTAAGGGTCCTGTGTAGCCGTAAACAGAACGTACTAACGCAATCCCACATAATAGTTTTGCGTAGCCGTGAACTTATAGGAGTCCGCGAGGGAGCTCCATGCCACTAGCGGGAAGGCGGGAGAAGCCTTTGACAAGTGCACTTGACATACTTAAGGGACCTAACCAAACCCACATAACATGCATTTCATGAACTTGTAAATATGTTGCTTAAATGGCACATTTTCAAAACTTGTTTGTCATGCACATGGCATGCTTCATATGCATTCACATCGATATTTCACAATTCGTCAACCAAATTCGCATAGCAATTTCTCAAATCATATTCAAGCAATGAGTGCAACAATTTTTGCAAATTTCTCACATCAATCACAAACAATAAAAACAACATTTAAGAAACCATTGAAAACTTTATTTTCTTGATTCAAAGAAGACATTTATGGCTCATTACTTAAATTATAAACATGAAACCCACCTTGAAATTCCTTGCTTATACTTTGTCCAACATGCTTCCCCTCTTGCTCCACTTTCCTTCTTTGATTTCCTTCATCAACATTCACAAAATCCCCAAATCAAATAGGCATCCAAAATTGAACAACCCATAAGACATAATCACCAAAATTGACCTTAGAATTCACAAACCCATATCATTCTTAAGCCATAAGAACCAAAAACTCTCTAACAATCCAAAGATTAAATTCCCACTTACCTTGAATCTTCACCAAACAATGAATTTCTTGGCTTGAATGGAAGCTCTCATCATTCTCCATGTTTTTCTCTTCTTGAGCAACATGAAAATCCCTCTTGGAGGCTTAGAAAATCCAACCCTAGCATCTTGCTCTTCTTCTTTTTCTCTCCTTTCTTCTTCTCTCTCTTATTTTCTTTTTCTCCTCTAATTTTCGTGCATGCCTCTTTCTTATATGCCAACCCACATGTAATGAGTGCAAAAAGACCCATTTACCCTTACATTTAAGCCTTAAAACTTACATGCTTAAGTTGTCTTCCAATTTTGCCCCTCTTACAACTTACCACATTAATTCAATCAACTTAGGCCATATGATCTTACTCAAATTAACATGTTAATTAACTCCCATTAACATGCTAATTAATTCCACAAAATACTCTATTAAGACCTTAAAATTCATTTCAATCATGCTTAACTCCTAAAAAAATAAGACCTTTTCTAATCATGCAATTGAAGGAATTTGCTTGCACTTCCTTCTAGAAAAATATTCCTTATTGTCTCACTTTTCTAATGACACCAAAATCATTCCATTTGGTTTCATATTCTAAGAGTTATACCCCAAACATTTCAGACTGTTCTTATACTGAAACAATATCCTGCGTTTGACTTCTATCCGAAAATTGATACTCTTAGAGACTGATTTAAAATTCGATTTCATCATACAATTTGTAGCCTTATCTCTCTAATTTAATCCAAATCAAGAATCATCTCATTTGGATAACTAGAGATCAAGTTATGGCTAAAACACCAGAGCATGCTCAATGAACATGTTTCAATTACATTTTCCAGCTTTTAACTTCCAACATTTCACATATAATCCATCTTGTACCTTAAACCATCCTTTCCATTTCATTTCAAATTCATGAATTCTCCTTTCTTTATACATGAATAATCATGAACAACTTCTCATTTAATAGTCCTAACTTCCAAGAAAGGTTCGGGGCCCAACAATATTCTTCAATCTATTTGCTAGTACTTTGGTAATGATCTTGTACAGGATATTGCATCATGTAATAGGTCTAAACTCCTTAACCTTGGTCGCATTGATGTGCTTAGGAATAAGGCTTATAAAAGTCTTGTTTCATTCCTTCAATATTTTCCCTTATGGAAGAATTCTTTCACTTGTCATCTCTTCCCTTAACATGTCCTAGTTCTTTTGGAAGAACCTCCCATTAAATCCATCAGGCCTTGATGCCTTGTTTGGATGCATTGAGAAAAGTGCATTTATGATTTCCTCATCCTCTACTTCCTTAATTAGTTCTCCCTTCTCCAACTCGGTTATCTACTTTATACCTCTCATAATTGTTTTCGGAATGGCTTTGACACTCTCCCCATCGCTCTCTGAAGTAGTCAAATACCAGTCTCTTAATGTTCCCCTGACCTTGAACTTTTGTTCCATTTCCATCTTCCAAGAATTAGATATTGTTCTTGTTCCTCCGAGCTTTGATTGAATTCAGGTAATACTTAGTACACCTCTCCCCTTCTTTTATCCACAACATTCTAGATTTTTATCACACTAGGCTTTTATAGTTTTCTGACATTTATTCTAATCAAGATAAAATGGATCATTTAAAAAAGGTTAAGATAGTACTTCAGAGATGTCAAGACAAAGGCTTAATTCTAAGCAAAAAGAAAATAAAATTAGCACAACAAAATATCGAATATTTAGGAATAGAATTTCATAATGGCTATTTGAAATTACAACCTAATATTCTCAATAAAATTCAACAATTTCCTAATCAATTAATAAATAGAGCACATGTATAACAATTTTTGGGAATTCTAAACTATATTTCAAACCAAGGATTTTTTAAAGATTTAGCAAAAGAAAGAAAGATTCTACAACTTAAATGTAGTACAAAATCACAATGGAATTGGACGAACGCAAATACTTAAGCTGTACAAAAATTAAAAGCACTGTGTAAGGATCTACCTGTTCTATATAATTATCTTCCTATGGATACACTACTGGTTCAAATTGACGCCAGCATGGATACATGGGCAGGATGCCTTTTGGCAAAACCACCCAACCAAAAGATATATCTACTTTGCAAGTATACAAATGGGACATTCAATCCCACTGAATATAAATATCCTATACATGAAAAAGAGACACTTGCTTGTCTCAAAACATTGAGAAAATGGCACATGGATCTATTACCTGTTGAATTTACTATACAAACAGATTCCAAGTATTTATGTGGATTTATTCGATATAATATCAAGGCCAATTATAATCAAGGACGATTGGTAAGATGGCAGCTTGAATTAAATCAATATCAATTTCAAATTCAATATATCTAATCTACTGACAATTTTCTTGCAGATATACTTACCAGAGAATGGAAACAATATTAGCTAATCTTAAAGATGCAATATCTCAGAAGGAACTAGAATTGATGAATTTACAATAACAAGTTGGTATAGTTACCAAAGAACTCAATCAATTGAGATCAACCATTCAAATATTGAAGCAAAATACAAAAGACCAAACAGTAGCCACTACTATACCTACAACCAATATTCCTTTAACTATTCCTTCAACCACAACCACAAAACTCGTTACAAATATCAATCCTTTAATCACTCCTCAACAAATTACCTCAGTTAAACCTCAAACCATATCCGACAAAGATCCAAGTAGTCCAAAAATCTCCCAAAAACAAAAAGATGCACCAGAAACCAAAACCTATGTTATATACAACGGACCTATGGCAGGACTTTATGACGAATGGCATATAGCTGCTATACACATCACCGATTGATCTGGTATTCTACACAAAAGTTTTCCAACCAGGGCCGAGGCTAAAAAAGCCTTTGCAGATTTTAGAAATTTAGTTTTAAAACCTCAATATAAACAAGTTTTTCAGACACCTAATCCCAATCCAAAAATGGTTTCGTTAAGGAAACCAATTAACATGGACCGAATTAATGTTATCCCTTCTAAAGCCATACAAGAAGAAGCACGAAAACTCACTTTAGAAATGTTTTCAGACTGCTTCCAAGCTCTAAACACATGGACTAATGCTCAAAAAGTCTTCCAATATTATCCTTAAAACCGAGGAAAATATGGACCTAAAGCCATCATACTTCTAGAAGCCGAACCTTTAACTACCTATCTATTCTTTCAAAGTGGACTTATAGACACTATTTACTTAACCAATTTAAACATCCTCTCCGAGTTTCCAGCCAGTAAAAAATTATAAGGATCGTTTTGCCAAAGATAGAGAAATTTTTATCAAAATCTTCAACAGTTATCCAATTTTCAAAGAACAAGATACAATCAAGGATACAGAAATAAAATTATCCAGGATTGCTTTTCTCACTATTGGGATTAGCAATGGAATTTATCCAGGAATTGACAAACCACCTCAGAACACATTTGACTGGGATTTAATCAATCAATTCAATCTCTAATTCATTGAAGGAGTTTTTATCCAAGGCGCTCGAATCACCGCTGAATCCAACATTAAAGTTAATTACAAAGGCATTAATCAAGTTATGATTTCCAATTACAAGGCTCCAATTACACCCGATGCTCTACACATCATCAAACAATTTTTGACTCCAGTTATAACTCTAGAAGGAATCTTCACTGATCTTTCCTCCTCATGGAAATATGATATATGTCAACAACTTCAACATCATCCTAAACATAAATGCAAATATTACCTTTCCACAGCTCAACCAGAAGACAACGAATCAGAGGATGCAATTATTGAAGAATAAAGTCATCAGCACATCACTAAGTATATAGGCCAGATGGACAACCAACTTTTTTACTTTAGCTTGTAAATTATTGTATGATTTTTCTTTTCCCTTAGTTGCCTTTTCTTTTACCTAGGGTAGATTCCCTTACTTTTACTTTTACTTTACTTTTAGCATCTTTTCTTTTTACTTTTTCTTTATATCAATTATCAGGCATCTTGTATAGTTTTTGTCGGCCATAATGTTTCAGCCTTTTCCACCTCTCTAGCCTATATATATGTAAGTTCTAAGCCTTGGAGCTCTCGTGAAATAAACTTCTCTTTCTCTTACCTATACACTCTTCGAACTCTAGCCTGGTGATTGGCGTTCTCTTAGAAACGTAAAAGGTATGATTAAGATTACTTGATTCATCAATTTTATTCATCATTTCTAGACACTATAATTTTTTTCATTTTGATCATTCATTTAGTTATCATGAATTTATCTCTTTCCAAAAAAATTGAATTATGTCATTTTATTATGAGATCATTACCCATCAATTTTAATCAGTTGATAATAGAAGAACAACAATATATAGTTTTCCAGATTCAGAGTAGACTTAAAATTCAAAATCCTAATATCGTTTTTCCTTTATTTCAAAATAAACTATGAATTATTTCGAAAATAAACTATGAATTATTTTGCCCAAAAACGTGAACTTAAAGAATTAATATAATATAATTATTGGTGTAAAGATAATCAGGATAGACAATTAGTTAAATATCAAACATTATTAAAACAAGTAGAACTTAATAATGATCTAGAAGGACAATATACTTATAAGCAAACAATTAATCTCATAAACTATCTTCAATATATCAATAATGAAAATAGAAAAGATTATTTTAAGCGAATTAATCAGCTCATAGACTAATTAAGTTATATTTGCTATTTTTCAGATCAAAAATATGAATTCTGGATATTCGAAAGAAAAAGGTTTTTGAAACAATCCATTAAAGAAACCTATGAACGAGAACAAGCATTAGATGACCTACTAGCTAGATATCATGCTTATAATAAGCGTGCACGCAACAGTTTAGATGCAAGAAGATATGCTCAAATGTACAATACAAGTAGACTCATCGTTTTAACAAATGAATTAAAGGATATAGTTATCCAAACTAGGAAATATTATCTGGACTTAATGCAACAACTCATCCATTAGATATCCATTAGATATATATGATGTCCCAGTATTTCATCCTATGTATTTCCGTTTCTACTCAATAAAATGAATTTCTTTTTCATATTAGCATGCATTTTAATTCCAATATTATTTGCAAAAATTTTGCTTAAATTTATTGAAATATGCTATTTTGTAATCAATCCAAATGCTATTATTAGTTTCTTACAAGCAGTACATCGTTTTGGTCTTAACCACAGACTCATACGATTTTTATATATAGAAAGTATACTATTTATTGATGACTTCCTTGCTTGGGTTCATCAGAATCAGCAAGAAGTTAATCAAATAATCTATGATGAAAATAGAAAAAGGAAAAGACATTGAAACTATGACTTCATCCAATTGTTCTATTTGTAATCAATTAATTGATTATATACAATTTATTGAACAATTAAAAGATCAACATTATGTCGAATTTAGATATTGGGAAACTCAATATAATTATCTTAGATCTATGATATCTAATCTTCAAATTATACAGCCTATTAAGGATAATTTAGATTTATCTAAACAAATGCATCAGTTTTATACTCAACAGTTACATCATTATAAAATTTTTTTACATAATCATAAAATAAATACTCCCCGGCATCCAAATGACTAATCAAGATCAAGAAACAAATATATTAGATACAGATAATCTAGAACTATCCAAATCAACAGGAACCTTTCGTATAGATACTCTTCTATCTAATAAAAAACAAAAACAAATAGCTAAAGCCCAGCTAAATTTAAAATCTAGACAAGATTTATAATCTTCATTATTTAAGCATTTATTAGATTGTAAAAATATTATCTATTTTGGAGAAATAGTTTATGAGACACCAATTAGAATGGATCAATGTAATGGACACATTAGAATTAGTTTAATAGATCATGAACAAATTACAAAACATTTACAAAAAATATTTGAAGAAAAAAGATTAAAAATTGGTTATAGTCATCTTTCGACTATACAAATTCTTTTGAAATCTACTTTTCAAGAAGTAATAGATTCACCAATCAGAATGGCAATAGTAGATGAGAGAATGAACAATTTAAATGATCAAATAATAGGAATAATGAATGGTAATCTAGTGTATGGAAAAATAAAATTTAACACTCGAATAAAATTAGGAATTCTTCTAAAATCACCCAATCTAGATGATACAATTACTATTGCGTATAAATTTTACAGAGCAGATTTAATGACTCAAGGACAATATCCCTTTTCAATCACTTATCAAATAAGCTATGTTTTAACTAATTCTCATCACAGTATAGAATTTAAAAATTCTAATAAAATTTATTTAGAACAATTATTTAATGATGTTGTAAAAGTAGGAACAAATTTTAGAACTAAAATAAGAACATTACTTGCTATTTGATATCCAATTCATATAGATCTAACTATAAACAGAAGACATTCATTTTCCGAACAACCATCATCTTCAATCCCATCTTCTCAATTCTTAAAATCAAGATCTTTACGATTAGCCAAACCACTTCGATTCATTGAACCTGAAAATAAACAAGAACAAAATGTTAAAATTACGGATCCTATTACAATTCCTGTTATAGCAAATTCGATAAAGGATCTTACAAAGCAAACTAATGAATTAACCACTTATATTAAAACTACATTATGAGTGTTACACGATATATTAAAGAAATAAAAGATCATCAAATAAAATTAGAAATTAGAAACAAGAATTACAGAATTAAGCCAACTAATTCAACAATTAGTTAATGAAATCAAACAACAAATAAAAATCATACAAAAATTAGAAGCACAATTAAAAATAATGAAAGAAGAAGAAGACGCAAGTTGGTGGATTTAAGTAATTTAGTTCCGCCTTACCTTTAACTTGAGTTTTGGATAGCAAAGTGGTGTGTGTGTATATATATATATATATAATAACTAAAATAATATATATAATCACATATATTATTAAAAATATATATAACATAAGCAATAATTAATTATTATTAATTATATTTTAATTAATTAATTAACTATAGTTTAAGTATATTTAATTAAGAAATAAAAAATACCTTTGTCATAGGACTCTTAGATAATAATAACATTTTATTTTATTTTAATTAATTAATCAATTAATAATATTTTAATTAATCAATCAATTAATTATATACAAATTAAATTTAATTAAAAAAATTACAAAAAATATATGCACTAATTATATTTTAATTAATTATAATCTAATTATATTTAATTAAAAATGAAAAAAAAATATTTTTAGTATATTTAATCAAGAAATAAAAAATATACCTTTATCACAGGCGTGACACTTAAGTCACGTGTGTGACTCATAGACTTAGTTAAGTTAACAAAAACTAATAATGAGTAATAATATTTAATTTAATTTTAATTAATTAGTCAATTAATTATTTTTTAATTAATCAATCTATTAATTATTTTTTAATTAGTCAATTAATTATATAAAAATTATATTTAATTACAAATGAAAAAAATATATGCACTAATTATATTTCAATTAATTAATTAATTATAATTTAATTAAAAATGACAACAAAAATATTTTTAGTATATTTAATTAAGAATGTAATTAATTAATTAATCATTATAAATGCATTGACACTATTATTTATTTATTTATTTTTAATTAATTAATTAATTATTATTAATAATAGTGGCATGGAGTAGTTAAGTAAATGTTAAGTGAAAAACCAAAAAAAAGAAGAAGTCATGCTTGTGAAAGTCACAAGCGGGACGCGGCGATAAGATAGAAGTTAAAGGAGCCATTGAATAGAAGTTAAATGAGCCATTGAATCGAATAGACGCTGGGATGGAATTTGATATTCGTCTATCTCGTTCATCTTTAGTATTATATACTTAAAAAGAATATAAAAAGAATTGTCTATAAGAGCGCAATTACTGAAATTATGACGATTTTAAATATCGTTTTATATATTGTTAAATGCCAAAAATCTAATTCAAATTTTGCCTAAATTGCAATTTGAACTTTTTATAATTTAAAAGTTATTTAATTCAACCTCTTGTCACGAAATTGAGTGGATAGAAACTTATAGAGATCCCAAACAAGAGATGATTCAATTGGAACAAATGGTTCTTTAAGCAACTTGCTTGTCGGCAAAGACCCCCGTGTCCAAAGCCCAATTCTCAATCATAGCCCGAGAATTCACCGACTGGTCGGCGGGCACAAGATGTCCAGCTCCTAAAACAACCGCATGGCTCAAGCTCCCCCATTTTTGCACGTAACCAGCAAGCGCACCCTCTACCTTCCATATCTTCCTCCCCGCCATTAAAGACCTCTCTATACCGTCCCATTTCATCGTCTTAACCCATGCCTCCACAGAAACAGCGCTGTCTCGTCTCTAAGATCAGAAAGTCCCTGGCACAACAACACTTTGCTCTCCTTCACCAACAACTCCACCATGTACTTGACGCTCTTCATTACGTCCCCATGCAACGCCGCCTGCACCACGTCGTTGCAGTCGTCGAAGACCGTGGATTCTTTGGCTAGCAACAGAGTGTTGATCTCTAGGTACATCGTCAGGTTTTGAGGCAATACTGAACCCGACTCCTACTGGATTATCCAGGAAAACTAGTCCGAAAATTCGGTTCCAAGAACCTGGGTTGCGTTGGAGATCAGGAAGTTGATGCATGTTTGGTTTCTGAGGGTCAACAACACGGTAAGGGCCGAGTTCAAGGAAGTTTCCAATCATGGAACAGCCAGGACCACCCTGAAGCCATATGAGAAGCGGGGTCTCTGGGAGAGGGGAAGTTGAGTTCTGTGCTTCATAGAAAGTGTAGAACATGGCTGAGTTACTTGTGGGATCAACCAAAAGGTAACCGGATTTCGTGGGTAGAGCTTCTATAGGAAGCGCGGACTGAACTAAGGAAGTTTGGTAGTGGAGGAAACAGAGAAAGAGGAGCAGGGTCAATTGGAAGAAAGAGGAGACTGTAGTTGTTGATTCCATGAGTGGTTGGATGGTTATTTTAACGGAAGTGATAAGAAAGTGTTGTGTATAAACAGGAGCAGCTTTGATTCGAATGGATTTATGTGGTTACAAGCAAATTCGAAATCGCTGGGCTGTTGAAAGTAACAATGTCCGGTTGGCTGCCTGTAATGAAATTTCTTTGCCTATGGCCGGTGTTTCTTAAATGATGTGACCTAACCTTACATTGTCCTGTTAGAACAGAAAATTAATTTACGTTGTAGTATTCTTACATTATAATATTCCTTCCGTACATAGTGTATCATTACCTTACACGTGTATGGTTATAACGTGCCTATCCCTCTGTCTTGTAACAAACCTTGTACTTTTTATAATAATATATACCAGAGGCCTGAGCACTGTGTTGGTGTGCGAGCCTGTCATCTTCCTCATTTACGTTGCTTTTCTATCTTGGTATCAGAGCAGTTCGTCTCTCAAATGGCCTCCTCTTCAGCAGCATCTCTTACATCTCCTGCTACTCCAATCCTCTCTACCCAGACCTCCAAAACTTATTCTCTGTTCAACTCCTCCAGCCAGACAGCCTCTATCAAGCTGGATAGAGGAAACTATCTCGTGTGGGAATCTGTGGTTTTACCACTCATTGAAGGAAACCTTTTGGAATCACATATCAATAGCTCAGCCTTGACACCCTCTCGATTCATTTCTGATGGAGCAGAAATGGCTCCAAATCCACTCTTTGAAGAATGGTATGCTGTAGACCGACTGTTAGTCGGCTGGTTACGCAACACAATGACCCAAGAAATTGGAGCTCAACTGCTACACTGCCACACCGCTCGTGAACTCTGGGCTGGTGCGCGTGAACTCACCTGTGCGTCGATGAAGTCTCGTGTTATGGTGCTCAAGCTGGAGCTTCATCAAACACGTAAAAACTCGTTGAAAATGGATGAGTATCTCAATAAGATGAAAAGCATCGCAGATCAACTCATATTGGCTGGAGCTCCAGTTACGACAGAAGATCTCATTCTTCATACATTAAACGGTCTCGACTCAGACTACAATGCTATTGTCGTAAAACTGGTAGATCAACCTAACCTCACCTGGATTGAAGCACAATCTACTCTTCTAGCCTTCGAGAGTCGTTTGGAGCAACTGAACCACTTCTCGACTTTATCTATTCAACCCACTGTGAACGTTGCTCAACGTGACGACAACCACACCGACCATACTGTCAAACGAGGTTCCTGGAGAGGATCACGTAATAGTTTCCGTGGACGCAGAGGCCGAGGAAATAGAGGAGTTTTCAATAGTGGAAACCGACCATACTGTCATTTGTGTGAAAAACCAGGACATGTGGTAGCAAACTGCTATCACCGTTTCGACAGAAATTTTCAACCTCCATCAAA